>JAMWET010007130.1:0-60866 GCA_024036415.1 Prochilodus magdalenae
TCACAGTAAGTAACTATACTATAAAATAAAATAATATGTTTGTGTCTTTATTTAAAATGAATCATGTTTTAGTCTACTGTCGCTTTCTAATTTTCTTAATTAATATTTATTATGTCTACTATGTTTCTTCTCTGTTACAGATATATTGGCTGTGTGCACAAGATCTTCTTCTTCTTCTTTAATTCTCTCTGTGCCAGGAGGCACACAAGGCTTGAACATCACTCCTCCACTTATTTCGGTCTGCAGCTGCACGCCATGCTGAATTCAACGTGCTCCAGCCTGCTCCGTTTCTCTCCGCCTCCACCATTCTCCGCCAAGTTGTTTTCGGACGACCCCTTTTCCTTCTTCCTTCTGGTGTCCACTCGAGGGCAACGGCACAGTCGTCATTCCTGTCCCTTCTCAGCACATGCCCAATCCAGTTCCATCTTCTTCTTCTAACCTCCTCGCTGATCTTCTCCGCACCTTTCTTTTGGATATATGCTGCTGCCATCTGATTCTGAGTATCCTTCTCAAACACTTGGTCTGGAAGATGTCCAATTTTCCTTCCTCTCCCTTGGTCAGCTTCCAAGCTTCGCACCCATAAAGTAGTATTGATAGCACCAGGCTCTTAAAAAGGAATGCTTTTGTTTTCCTACTGATGTTTCTGTCTTGCCAGATGTTTGATAGCCGCTTCATCTGTGCACTGGCCAAGGCTATTCTTTTCTTGACGTCTGCTGTGCCTCCTCCATCCTTGGTGACATTTGCGCCTAGATAAGCAAAGCTTTCTACTTCTTCCACTTCTTGTCCTCCAGCCTTCAGCTTGTCATCACTCTTACTGTTGACTTTCATGATTTTACATTTCTGTCCGTTCAGTTTCAGTCCGACTTTGGCTGCGTTGTCCTCCAGTTTTGTCGTTTTGCTTTGTAGATGCTTCATGGTTGTGTGCACAAGATGGCGTCTCTTAATTTCCGGTTTATGGTTGGTATGCGTCACTGTTTCCGGTTGTAGTAGTTATGAGGAGAATGGGGTACATGCACACAGGGGTGGTGACGTAATTCCGCTAAAATCTCAGCCACTTCCGCTATCCACACTGTTGTGTTGAGTTTAGGGAAGTCGCGAATGTCTCAAGCAAAGAAGTTTAAGTTTCAGCAAACTGACAGCGCTACAACTGAACACTGCTGCGTACCTTTATGTCAGGCCTCCAGTAAGTAAAACAAAGTTCCATTAACCGGCATAAATGGATTGTTGCTCTCCGGAGGGAGAACTTCACAGTCACTACGCATACCCGCGTGTGTAGCCGGCATATCAAGAGGATGTGCGTGAACCAGAGTCCAAGTCAGGACGGCGACTGTTAAAGAAGGGAGCGGTGCCGATGTTGTTTGAGTGGAACCATTTCTCCGTTCCACTTTGGGAGAGGAGAAAGCGACCGACGGAGGATCACACACCTGTCAAGGAGGCTGGTACACTGCCCGGGGACCACGACTACGCTTCGGCTACGGATCCCGCTGCTGTCGACTTGGTTCTCGAAGAAAATACGCTTCTTAGAGAGGAGATCCTCCAGCTGAAGCAACAAATTGAGAAAGTTACTCTGGAGCATCGTTTTGGCATTCACCGCTTTGCTGGCTCGGACAGAGACATTCGGTTTTATACAAGGTAAGATGTTAAGCAGGATAAGATTTGAAGTTGATGCACTAAAATTAGTAAAGCATACAGGCAAACTCACCCTGATTACAGGGTTTTTTGTTAAAGGGTCATTTTATATTAAACAGAAAGTTTTTAATTATTAAAAGTGAACTTTTTCCATGATATTCAAATGTTTTGATGTGGCACTGTCTGTATCACTATGTTAGCATTGGTTAGTAAACAAACAGTATAGCCTCATAGCCTCATAACAAGCTCAATACTGTAAGCACTAGCATTAGGTCATACAGAGTACTTCAGTGTAGGGTAGCGTGCAGACACTGAGACAGTGACACCATTAGCACATTACTATGCTCTTGTGATTGAAGGTGACTAAATCCTCACAGCAATGTTCCAAACAAGGTAGCCAAAGTCTCTGTTAATACCTTTGATTTCAGAAGAAGTGCTGGAGGAGTGTCTGTACTGTAGGCTGTTGTACATAGTCTATATAATCTAGTGCACTTGGTGTGGAGCTTGATTGCCCTCAGCCCCACTAACCACCTTTGGGATAAACTGGAATATCAACTATGAGTCTGACCTTGTCTAACCTCAGTGTCTGAACTCGCTAATGTTCTTTTGACTAAATGGACCCGAATTTCCACATTCACACTCCAAAATTTTATGGAACATCTTTCCAGTAGCAGGATGTTCCACAAGCACACATAAGTGTGTGACCACATGTCCACATACCTTTGGCCATATAGCATTAATTTTTGCATCTCCTCCTGACACAGGACCCGGTCCGGAACAAACCCGGGACAGCACTGGCCCAGATCTCTAGTTTTTCGTGCTCCTCCGGTCTAAATACAGACCGGATTTGGTTACCGTCACCCACCTCTGGAAGGGCTCTGGCTCAGTTGTGGTCTCCACACTTTCACCTACACCTTGTATCGACACTCGCTGTCCATTTCATCAGCTCCACTGACCATATAGGAGCTCTCTGTAGTTCTACAGTTACGGACTGCTGTCCATCTGTTTCTCGGTTCTTTGTTACCCAGTGCTGCTGCATGCAGCACATCAGGTGGGCTGCAGTCTGTACCTGTAGATCTACAAAGAGCTCCCATATGGCCAGGGGAGCTAAAACATGGACAATGACTGTAGATGAGCACATACATGTACATACATACCCGCAGACACACACAGACTTGGACACAAAACAATTTATTAAAAAAATGTAGTAAACAAATGTGCTGATTTAAACATATTAAAGAATGTGTAATTTTACGTATTGTATTATAACAATTCGGTATGGAACAAACAAACGACCTTGCATAGCTAGGTATGTAAGTTTATGATTAATCATGATTAATCATTATTGCTGCCTCTGGTTAGGTGGGAGCGCCGCAGGATACACCATTCTTTTTAACAGCACCTGTGAAAGTAAGAAAATCATCATGATTAGTAACCAAGCAAGAAATTCAACTACATACCATTTTTCCTGATAATCTGAGTTCCATATAATGTGCATCAGTTCAAAGACATGATATTTAATGTTGTCAATGTTTGTAAATTTACACTCATTCTGAAACTAATGAAGCAACATGTTTCAAAACAGTTACTATTTAAGACCTAGGACATTATGCAATGTCCAAGACCATCTTGAAACAGCTCATGTAAATCATGCTTGGATATTAAGGACACATCCAGGAAAAGGCAGAGGCCAGTATGTCCAGGAATGCGGCAAGACAGTATATTAGTAAGACTGTTTAGAAGTTTTATAGATGTATATTTGATTGGATGTATATTTATACTAAAAAATGATTTTGTATTTGGATTTCACATATTTAAATTGTGTACCTAATTCACATATAGTGAAATACCATGTTTTTAGACTTTCAATGGGGAAATGTATTTAAATATAAATGTATAAATGGCTTGGTCAGTCAGGAATTTCACTTTTCAGTTTAAAAAAAACTCTTTGTTGGGATGGTAGTCAATTTGGGATAATTATTTTGCTATAGGATTAAGCACTATAAGTACTTTAACAATCAGTAACTGGGCCACTGTGTGTTTATGGTTAGTGTACGAGTGTACATGTATCACTATTTCTTAGCAAGCTGTTATTAATTAAACTAATCATCAGTTCTGCATCAGTTCCTTCCACAGCAGGCTATGAGAACATGGGGAGACGGGGGCAAGAATATTCTCAGGTAGAGAATATTCTTCCTCCTCACTGCCACAGTCTCCAAAAATGGCTATGGTGTAGGTGAAAACAAAATTACTCAGGAATTACTCAGGTGTAATAATGATTTTAATGGTATCTTATTAATGTCATATTTTGACAGTATTAAACAGTAGTGTATAGATACATATAATAGTAATTTTTTTCAACAAATAGTTCAAGTTGTACACAAATATTGTTTTAGTGTTACACAAGGGCAGAAGAATAAGTTCGGTATGCAGTCGTACATGTGGAGTTCTTAACCACCTGGACCTCATGCTCTGTTAGAACTGTATATGTCATGTTTGATGCCTCAAGAGTCTCTAGTTCATAAACACCAATCAGCCATAATATTAAAACCACCTCAAAGCATTTTCACTCCTTATCCATGTTATTAGCTCCACTGACCATATAGGTGCACCATCTACAAGGTGGAGCAGCAAGGTAGGAGTGTCTAATAGAGTGGACAGTGAATGGACACAGTGTTTAAACACTCCAGCAGCACTGCTGTGTCTGATCCACTCACACCAGCACCACGCCAGTGTTACTGCAGATAATGATCCATAACACCTTATTTAGGGCCTTGAATTAATTACACTGATTGGTTTTACAACCTGTCGAAATCATACAGCTAATAGAATATAACTTAGCTTTAGGGCAGATGCAATTGGGGTGGCTACGCAAGTTAGCCATATTAGCTGAGTGGGCAAAGTAGTTCATTTTTCTTTGGTAAAGTGAGTTAGCAGCAGCTGCGTTAGCTAGCTGCGTTAGCTAGCTAACCTTCCCTACTCCCAGTGCTTGGGTAGGTTTGCTAACATTAACTAAAAAAATTTACTTAAAATTAGCGAACCGGATCAGTATTAAAGCTGGAGTAGGTCCGTTAGGCGGGGGTGATCTCCCAGAGGAAACGCGGATCCGGTCTCCGCTGCGCTGATCTGCAGAGTAGCTGAGTCTGAACAGGGTTTGAGCTTTTTCGCTACCCGTACTGAAGTCTCGTCATGCTGCGGTTTCCCGCTCCTGCTGTGAATTGGTCTGAATAATCCGGTGTAGTTTTATCGAGTACAGTAACACACCGAACCACAGAAAAGGAGGTGTTTTATCTAAAACAACACGAAGGTGAAATACACGAGAGGCACGAGCCCCTCTCTCGGAGTGTATAACTGTGTAGAAGTGTAAGTTTGGAGTAATAAACTAGCCAGAGACCTGCAGGACTACAGACAGGAATGTCAGATGCTTTGGCAAACGAGAACGAAGCACTGAAGAGAAAAATACAAGAGCTACAACACCAGCTTGAAGCTTCACAACTGCAGTCCCGTTTTGGGCTGCAGCGGCTTGCAGGATCAGACGAAGACCTTCGTTTTTACACAAGGTTGGTCCATGTTTTTTTGTGTATCAGTCTCAGCAATGTACAGTTAACTACAGTATTATTAAGTCTAAAGTGATTATCATGTCATTCTTAGATTTGCATCATACAAGTGTAAACTTTTATTTTGGCATGATGCAGTAAAGAGTTTGATAGTTAAAATAATTTCATTCAGTTCTAGCGCTGTAACAGTTCAGAAAAAAATAGTGTTTTGTGTTTTAGTCACCTGAATGTGTTATGTTGTGTGATTGGTGGAAAAGGTCACATGGTTCTGTGTTGCGGGAAGTGCAGCTCAGAGAGAGGGAGAAAAAGGTCTAGGTTGGAGGCTGCAGCAAATAAAAACAAAGCGACAACAAGTTGGAAATCCGTCTCTGTCTGGCTTTCTTTTTGATAGAAGAGTGATCCAACCACCTTATAGCGAACCCAATACTTACATTTGGTGGCAGCGGCGGTTTATTTTGGTGGTTTGTGTTTTTTTTTACATGTGGATCGTGCACAGCGGAATTTCTCCATCCACGCGGATTTTCACTTTTCTGAAAGCTGGTGAGCTAAATACTTTTGCTTTTTGCTGGAGATATTAAGGGTTTTTAGCTGGGTTTTTTTAGCTGTTTTTCCTATTTTTGGACAGCTATTTTTGTCTGAACATGTCTGAGGCTGATAGCACCAGCGAGCGATTCCCTGCAGAGGTGGAGCTTCAGCCTCATGCAGTAGATGACGCTGATGGCGCGATGGCTCCAATACGCCTATCTGGAAACTTGAAGATTGAACTTCCACCTGCTTTTAAGGGAGATGGCACAGAGATCTTTCACGAGTTGGTCTCGCCGCTTTGAGGTAGCAGTACAAGCTATGCATCCTCCAGCTACTGACTTATCCAGAGTGTTAGCTTCGGTTCTGCCTACTTGCCTAAGTGATGCGGCATTTTTGTATTGGGATAGCTTGTCTCCTTCTGTCTGGCAAAATTACAGCCAAGCAAAGGACAAACTCAGAAATGTTTTTGGCTCAAAGTATACATTGCCATTCTTTCAGACTCATGTGAATGCTCGTCCTCGTAAACCCGGTGAGAGCTTGGATGTGTACAGTGCAGATATCACTCGCCTTGTGCTTGAAGCCTTCCCTACATATGACATTAATGCTCAAGAAGGAGAGAAAGTCATACGCTTTGTGGCTGGTTTAGACCTATATTTGCAGTCTAAAATTCAAGAGATGGGTGCATCCTGCCTCCCCTGATTACCCTGGGCAGCATGGGGTGGACAGACATGAGAGAAACAGCCAGTATCGTTCTCCAGAGCACTCACCATATTCCAGGTACAACTCCTATTCTGCGAATGACAACAGCCACAGACGCAGCTCAAGTCCTATGCCAAAGAGAGAGAGGGAGATGAGCCCTAACTTCAGACGCAGTGTTCGTTTCCAGTCTCCTGAGAAAAATGTGCGCTCCTACTCAACCAAGGAGGGAAACTTCCATTAGCTGCTGTTGAGGGGCAAACATCAGCTACCACATTGGAGCCCCAAATTCACACAATGTACTCGCCAAATGAACCAAAAATTGATGACACTGTTTCAGCTAATATTCTTGCTATTGTGGAAAGCATTGAAGTGTCTGCTTTACTTGATACTGGTTCTACCATTTCTATTGTGGGTGAAGATTTCAGAACTTCACATCCGGCATTGAAAAGACGTCCACTGAAAGCCTCCTTCAAACTAGCTCGCTCAGTAAATGGACAATGTTTGGACACCTTGGGTACTTTAACCTTGGGCATTAGGCTAGGGAGAGAATTACTGCAGCATGACTTTCAGGTTGTCAGGGGAGCTCATTACCCAGTTATACTCGGGTGGGATTTCCTGGAAAAACACCATGCTCTTATTTATATCAATAACAAATAACTGCTGTTGTGAAACATGCACCTTCCCCTGTTGCCAAAAGGACATGAAGTAGCTGCCTGCTGTAATGTGTCTGTTCTAGCACCTGCCAAGCTTCCTGCTATGAGTGAAACAATCATCACCGCTTGTGTGTCAGGCGCCACAGCTGCTTCTCCTGTACCAACTGACTATGTAGGTGTTCTTATACCTAATCCAACATGTAAGGTTGCTGTGGCCCACACTCTCAGTGAAGTCCAGAATGGCATGACTGTCGTTCGTGTGTTGAACACCACGGAAGACGACATTGAACTGCAGCCTGGTCAACATCTTGGTGAGTTTCATTCCACTTTATCCGATGGCATGGCAGTAGTTGAAGAAACATGTTGCATGTCCACTCCTTTACACGGTGATGCTACACCACCAGTGCAGATAGATTAACATTCTCAAGCACAGTCATTAAAGTCACTACTTGTGAAATACTCCACTGTTTTCAGTAAGCACTCAGAAGACAGGGGTCGCACAGGCATCATCAAGCACCGTATACGCACTGGCGATGCTACTCCAGTAAAACAGAGACCCTATAGGGTAACACCAGAACAGAGAGCAGAAATAGAGAGTCAAGTGAACAAGCTGCTGAAAGCTGATGTCATAGAGGAAAGCTATAGTCCCTGGGCTGCGGCAGTCATTTTAGTTCGCAAAAAAGATGGCACTTGGAGATTTTGTCTAGACTATAGAAAGCTTAATGCCGTGACATTTAAAGACTCTCATCCGTTACCAAGGGTTGATGATGTACTTGATGCTTTATCGGGCCCTGCATGGTTCTCCACCATGGATCTTCAGCATGGTTACTGGCAGGTTGAAGTAGAAGAGCAGGATCGAGAAAAAACTGCATTCACTACTGGATCTGGGCTGTACCATTTCAAAGTTTTACCCATGGGCCTTACCAATTCACCAGCAACATTCCAACGTTTAATGGAAATGGTGCTTCGTGGTCTCCCATGGAAAACATGCTTGGTGTATTTAGATGACGTTCTGATTTACAGCCGCTCTTTTAGTGATCATCTTCAACACTTGGAAAAGGTTCTCTCCCGATTTCAGGTTACTAGCCTCAAGCTAAATCCTGCGAAGTGCTGCCTGGCTAAAGACCATTTCAAGTTTTTAGGTCATGTTGTGTCAAAGGACGGCATACAGCCAGACCCAAGAAATGTACAATCTGTTGCAGACTGACCTACCCCGCATACTCCTACAGAAGTCCGAGCATTTTTGGGACTGTGCTCCTACTATCGCAAATTTATTCGAAATTTTGCACAACATGCTGCTCCTCTCCATGCACTCACAGAAAAGAATGTCTCATTCCAGTGGACCTATAAGTGCCCAGATTCGTTCGATTACCTGAAACAAGCTCTGTCAAATCCTCCAGTAAGTGCTTTCCCAGATTTTTCATGGCCTTTCACTCTCTATACTGATGCCTCTGGGTGTGCCATTGGAGCAGTGCTAGCTCAGAAACGTGGTCAGCATGAGACTGTGGTTGCGTATGCTAGTCACGTTCTCACCAAAGCTGAAAGAAAATGGTCAACATATGATAGGGAACTCTGGGCCATTGTTTGGGCAGTGAGGCATTTTAAACACTATTTTTAAAAACAGCTATTTGTGATCACAGACCACAAACCACTAGTGGGCCTTCGAAAAATCCCCATTGACAATGACAGAACTGGCCGACGTGCACGCTGGGCTTTGGAACTCGACTCCTTTGAGTGGACTGTTCTCTACAGAGAAGGGCAAAAACACAGTAATGCCGATCACGTCGTCCAGATGTGAACGGACCTGAAGACCTTACAATGACCACTATCCAAGCAACCAATTCAAAATCCATAGAGAGAGAGTCTGATTCTGTCCCTCATTCGAGTTTTGGCCCTGCACAGCACCACGGCACGTGTTACAGTGCTGATCTCCAGCCAGTAACCGGTACTGTCACTCTGCAAATGCCACAGCCGTCCAGCTCTGCCTCCCAATGTTCCTCTGAGGTCACCTCTTCTACATTGGTACTTCAATTCACAGAAGATGATTTACGAGAGAAACAGCAACAGGACCCCTTCCTGTCAGAGGTCATAAGATGGAAAGCTGAAGGTCAGAGGCCACCTTACTGGCGCATGAAAAAGCGCACCTCTGTGGAGAGAGCATATTGGCAAGAGTATCACAGACTGGCTTTTAACAATGGTGTTCTCTGTCTGAAAGTGTACAGTCCATCCTCAAAAGCAATGTTACATCAAGTAATTGTGCCTGATGTTTTACAGATTAGTGTTCTCAAGCTTCTTCATGGAAACCCAGTGGCTGGGCATCTCTCAGCAGAAAAAGTCTTGAAACGTGCACAACAGGTTTGCTACTGGCCTTTCATGTCACGTGACATTCGTGAGTGGTGCAAGAAGTGTGCTCCATGTGATGCTAGACGCAGTCCTACACCTAATATGAGGGCACCCCTGAAGACAATCATTACTACTTCACCATTTCAAAAAGTCGCTGCTGACATCCTTGAACTTCCCATCACCAGTCGTAGCAACAGATACGTGCTTGTTGTCCAAGACTATTTCTATAAATATGTCAATCTTTATGCCATTCCAGATCAGCGCTCTACAACAGTAGCCAAGTGTCTCTTTGAGAATTACATTCCAGAACATGGCATTCCAGAAATCCTACACACTGACCAAGGCCGTCAATTTGAGTCTGACCTCATCAGTCACCTGTGTAAATTGCTTGGGGTTAAGAAAACGCGTACCAGCTCCTATTATCCCCAATGTGACGGGATGGTTGAGAGGTTTAACAGAACTCTCATTGACCAGCTGGCCAAGTCACTTCTTCAACAGCCTGGTGAGTGGGATGATTGTCTTAATCAAGTCGCCCTGGCTTATAACACTTGCCCTCATGCTACAACTGGCTTTAGCCCATTTTTCATCACTCACGGAAGAGAAGCAAGAATGCCTGCTAGCCTGTTGTTACCTAGCACTGTCATGTCTGCACCAACACCAGGATCACCTGCAGATTATGCAGCACAGCTAACCCACAAGCTCCAATCAGCCATCGAATCTGCCTCACAGAACAGAGACTATGCTCACCGTCAACAAAAACGGTAATATGACAAGCATGTGAAACATACTCCCTATAACCCGGGTGACCTTGTATGGTTAAATGACCCCACTACAGTTCGACAAAAGCTTGCTCCACACTGGAAAGGTCCGTTCGAAATACTGGAGTGTCTTGGGTCTGAGGTTGACAATCCTGGCGTGACATACAAGGTCCATTATCTGCTGCACCCCACTGACAAATCTCAGATTGTCCATTACAACCGCTTAAAGCCTTACCTCTCTACTGTGCCAGCAGGTGAGCCTGACAGCACTGTGCATGACTTATCTCAGCGACCTTCACTTCGATGCTTGACTGCTTTGTCCGGTGCTCTGCCCTTGCTGCCGCCACAATCTGCCAGCAGCCAAGCATCAACCCAGCCTTTACAGACATGTCCACCTCCAGTTGCTGACTCTAAACCCCAAGCTGTATCTGCTGACTGCCCTGAATGTCTGGACTTCAGTCAACCTCCTGCATCCCCTCTTGTTGTTATGGGCCACAGCTCAGGTTCATCAGTGCGCCCTGGTCAACGTCAAGTGAGACTGCCAAGTTACTTGAGGGACTTTGTTCTGACGTGAGACTGTTCTTGCATGCACCACACACATACATATACTGATCACAGGACATTGGTTTATTTCTTTCTTTCTTTTTTTTCTCACTTGCTAATACTACACTGCATTTAATTTAGATAAGGAAATGAGGATGTTTCTCAAGTGAGGGGGGGGGGGAAATGAAAACTTTTATTTTGGCATGATGCAGTAAAGAGTTTGATAGTTAAATAATTTAATTCAGTTCTAGCGCTGTAACAGTTCAGAAAAAAAATAGTGTTCTGTGTTTTAGTCACCTGAATGTGTTATGTTGTGTGATTGGTGGAAAAGGTCACATGGTTCTGTGTTGCGGGAAGTGCAGCTCAGAGCGAGGGAGAAAAAGGTCTAGGTTGGAGGCTGCAGCAAATAAAAACAAAGCGACAACAAGTTCTGGCTTTCTTTTTGATAGAAGAGTGATCCAACCACCTTATAGCGAACCCAATACTTACACAAGCATTTCCAAGCCTTTTGGCAACTGGTGGAGCCTGCTGTGAAAACTAGGATGGTGCGGATCACCAGTTCCAATGCCGCCTCTGCCAACAGCAGTGACCGGACTCATCTAAGAGCAACAGTAAGTTGTGTATTCAGTTTCTTAAAATGTATAAAATGTATTAAAAAAAAGAAATAATTACACAGCTGGAATACAGCTACAGCTTTCTATTTGTATCATGCTTTATAACTGGTGAGCATATAACATGCATGAATGTGCTCATTTATGCAAGTATCCAATCAGGCGATCATATGTCTGCAACACAATTTACAAAATATTGCAGCTACAGTTAGGTCAGGAGCTTCAGTTCTCATGAACAAGGTGTTTCTGCCTGCAGACACTCCACACACAGGGTTCTGAAATGTGCCAGGAGGGCTGGTTTGAACTTAAGTCACAAAAATCACATCTTGCCCCCCATTCTGATGTTTGATGTGAACATTATTGAAGCTCTTGACCTGCATCTGCTTGACTTGTCAGTGCACTACAAAAGTCATGCACATGCAAGTCAAGAGCTTGAGAGAAAAGAACAGAGTTAAAGGGGACCAACACTGCACAAGTGTAGAAACAAGGTGTACCTAAAAAGTGTCCAATGAGTATATATGTTTTATATTTTTACAGAAAATTGCACCCATAGATGCAACCATAGATAGACCCATAGATAGCACAAGTGGTGCTTGACTGTACAGAATTTTTTTTGCCAAAGTCCCTCCTCTCTCGTATTGCAAAATGAGGTATTTTCATCATATAAGTCACACACCACATTCAAGGCCATAATCGGCACTGCAGCCCATGGTCCCATCATCTTTATGTCTGCGTTGTATGCAGGCTCTATGAGCGACCGGAAAATTTTTAAGCATGACCAAACTCCTCACTGCAGACATGGCCATCATGGTAGACAAGGGTTTTCTTGTGGGTACCCTGCAAGGTATACCGACCTGCCTTTCTTTTAAAAAGGAGCCAAGGATGTAGGATGTCTTGCAGACACAGTCCATTGTCTGCTTGAGAGTGCATGTCGAGAGATGTATCCGGAGGGTTAAAGAGAACAAGCTCTTTGACAAAGTCATACCATTGTCAGTGTGTGGAAGCATTGATCAGCTATTTAGTGTGTCTAGCTTCCTGGTAAACTACCAAAATGGACCACTGGTAAAAGCTAGGGCAGGCAAACAATTCTAACTCCTAATTCCATTTTTGTATAGGAAGTTACAACCTATATAATTGCACTTTCAGACCATAGTGGTCCATAGTTACCACTACCTTTTTTTGTTAGAAGTGGTGACACTGTTACTGTTACATTTCTATTATGTTTTGGTTTGTTATGAGATGAATATGCATTAAATGCAACTGAACTCTAAGTTGAATGTAAATGAATGTCTATGGTATGTAACCATGCACCTAGCCCTACCATTAGGTTTTAATTAATGGTTGATTCAGTACATATCATTCAACTTAGGTTTCAGTAGAATTTAATGCATATTCAGTTGAATGTCAGGTCAGCAGCTACGAGGCATCTACAGTGGACCATCCAAGTGAAGTGATTCCTGGATTAATTCTAAGAGCTGTAAGAAAGACAGGTGAGTATAGAGTTTTTTTTATTTAAAGATAAATTATGTCCTCTTAGTAAAGAGGACATACACTGAAATCTGCAAAAAATGCTCTTGGATTATTCTAATTAAAAAGGCACATGCAACCACCATACTGTTTTATGTCTTTAATTACACTAAAAGAAGGTAAGGGTGCGTGAGTCAGGGAGCATAACATCCAACTGGCATCGGCTTGAGAAAGGGATTATCACTGGTTGCACAATCTCGGTTATCCTGTTTGCATTGGCTATGAGCATGTTGGTAAAGGCAGCTGAGACGGAGTGCAGAGGCCCCCTGTCCAAGTCTGGGATTCGACAGCCCCCCATCCGAGCATTTATGGACGACCTGACGGTCACCACAACATCAGTGCCTGGATGCCGGTGGATCCTCCAGGGCCTGGAAAAGCTCATCAGTTGGGCAAGGATGAGTTTTAAACCATCAAAATCCAGGTCAATGGTCCTGAAGAGAGGAAAAGTGGTGGACAAGTTTCGCTTCGTGGTGGATGGTAAAGAAATACCATCAATTACTGAAAAAAGAGTCATGAGCTAGGGCAAGGCTTTCAACAGCAGCCTCCAAGACAAAGCATCGGTCCAAACTACCATCAAGAAGCTTGAATCCTGGCTGCATGCAGTAGACAAATCTGGCCTTGGAGAGAAAGATCCTGGAAAAGGTCTTCAAGGCACTGTATGGTTACTTCACCATTCAACATGGCGAGAGAGGCATACTACCGAGACTCAGCCCTGGGTCATTGCTGTAAGGACTGGGGCTGGAGGGAATGTAGACACAGGGCTTTGTTAGGATGTGTTGCGAGACCTGAACCTCGCTGTGACACCCAGGAAAAAGAAAGGCGCCAAAACTTGATCGGAGAGGGACGTTGAGGAGGCGAGGACCAAATGGTGAAGCATGCGGCAACAGGGGGCACTGATGGGAAGGAGCGCTGGAAAGGATGTGTCCCAATGACATCCACAGCACATGTTCATCTATACACCCACGCAAACTGCACAATAACTTTGGTTCGTGAAATCAGCAGCACGACCCTGCACCGCCCTCAGAGGGACTACGTCACGATCAAGGTGCTGGACAGTGGCCACATCCTCCACTGCAGTGGCCAAAACATAAAAATAGTACCATTCGAGAAAGCTTAGGAAGCCACAAGCACTTACAGCAGCAATGACTCTCATGAAAACTGGGAACTGAAGAAAAGTTCCCAGTAAACATCAAAACCTGATACAGATGTTTCTGCACATTGTCTAAGACACAGTCTCTGACAGTCATGCCATGGAAAAAGGAAAAACTGCCATGTAAAAGTAGGGAATTGCAGGAAAAAAAAAAAAAAGTAATGCGGCACCCACCCTTCTCCCTTAACGACTGCAAAGAGGCAGCAAATTCTGCAAGAGCATCTTTGTCAAAAGATCCTCTGGGTATTACCATGATCAGCCCTCTTCTCTGAAACACTACAAAGTCAGGAAACATCACACTCCCAATTCCTGTAACACACAGGATCTGACCTTGAAATCTGCCATGAAAAAATAGTATTTATAAGCTGTGAAAGCTGAAAACAAAAATATAAAACCTACATTTTTCACTACCCATTTAATTTGCCATGGTAAAAAAAAAAAAAGTCACTTTGCATCTTCAAGTATATCGTTCTGCAAACACAGTCATTCCTGTAAACAGGACATAGATTTTGGCATTTTGGGGCATTTGCAATCTCCAGCATATACAGCAACAAAGGATGGCTTGATTCCAGCAGGCCAGTTTTGGGTCAAACACCACCCCGTCGGGAGATGACCCTAACCATGGAGCAGCTGGGTGGATCACAAAGCCACAAGGCCAGTAATTGGTGTTTTTCACCCGACAATACTCCTGAATGGCATCACGCTCTAATGTCAGACCCCTCTTCATTAAAGCTGTTTGAGCCACACCCTTTCTTATTCTCTCAGCAAGATGTTCTGCTGAACTTCAACTGACAAATTGGCAAACCTCTTTAAAGTGGGAAGACGTGACTCTATTCTTCCTCACTTGATGCCACTCTACAGAGACACTCTGCTCCCTTGTAGCCACCTCTATTTTCCTGCACATATCCAAAGTAGTTTGCAGCGACTGCAGAAGTAGTTGCTGCTGGAGACTGCATGCAAACTGGCAGCTAGTAGGCTCCAACTTGTAACCATCTACAGGTAGAGGTGGTGGTGGAGGGGCATCTGGGTGGTAAAAGATAGCACGGCTCACTGGCACTGGGGGCTGGTAGGAGATTGGACTACCTTCCTGAACTTTCCCAAATGCTGACTCCACCAGTGGGACATCAGCACTGATTGCCATAGTGGTGATCAGTGGTGCAATGTCCGCTGAGAAGTTCTTATAAGCCTCAGCCACTTTAAGGACAACAGGATCAGGCAGCTCCCCCCGTACAGCTTTGTAAAGTGTGCTCCTGGTTGGAATTTCAGTTAATAATTGAAATTAGAATATTATATGCTGAAAGACAAGTTCTGCAACAGTTTATAAAATAACAGTACATAATTACCTAACACCATTAGCAAAAGTCCTCTGCTTTGGCTTGGTAGACATCACAACCATGTCACTGACCCGGCCTGGCTTCACACCCTAATAACAATAAAAATGATTTGAAATGGTCTGGGTACTTATTCAGCTCTGTCTGACAAAGATACCAATACTTTAATAGGAACACCTGCACATTCAGCACATAACCTGTAGTTATCAAATTAGACAATCATCTGGCAGCAGCGCAATACAAAAAATCATGCATGATGTGATGTGAACATTAACTGAACTGTCCTGTATTTGCACAGTTTTGTGCATTGCGAAGCTGCCATGCATCAAATGATTGTGGCTCATGTTTCTAATAAAGTGGACAGTGACTTTTCTGTAAAACAACTAATTCTTGCTTAAATGTGATTTTATTGGGCTCACAAACTTACCATAATTTTTGGCTTGTGCCAGCGTTGCTCTGTCTCTGTACAGGTCAGGACTGGGGGAACAGCAGCAAGATTCAAATGGGAGTAGTGTGCGGTCTGGTACAGCAGTGCAACATTATGGTTACACAGTGCTGTTCCAGCCACACATGAACACTTAGCCTCAATTATCTGCACAGTGGAGGAGTCCTAAAAGACAATCTTTAAAAAAGGGTGTTGTGTTACAATCATATAGTAGACAATAACACAGCTGTTTAGAAAGCTGTTCAGATTATTTGAGTAATCATGGTAGTAATTTTAACCTTTAAATTATTAATGACAAAAAAAATAGTATATTTCTGTTCTGGAACAGAAATTTAAAGAAATTTAAAGAGATTACTCTGAGTAGTCTATAGTGTTAATGTCTGAATTTACTCAAAACTACATTTACAGTTCTATAAACTATATTTGGATACTGAACAGCATTCCCATACATGAAATTGAACATGCAGCAAAGAACAGCTGCCACAAACACTTTCTGGGGTTTTCATGAAGGCTAGATATTGGAATGCTACCTACAAGGCAATTATTGTTCATGCTACTTACTCCTCCGATGTTAATGTGAGTGTTATATAACATTATACATATTCTATCCTAGCCACATAAAATCTCCAGAACACAAATGGAAGAGATCTGGCTTGGAACTGACAAACAACTGCACCATCTTCAGTCCTCCTGTAAGGTTGTGAGGTTTCTCATGCTTCCTCATAGACCTATGGCAGGTAGCTCGGACGCTCACTCTCCCTGTCCCTGGATCTACATCTTGTCTTTTTTACAGCTCTTAGAATTAATCCAGGAATCACTTCACTTGGATGGTCCACTGTAGATGCCTCGTAGCTGCTGACCTGACATTCAATTGAATATGCATTAAATTCAACTGAAACCTTAGTTGAATGTGATGTACTGAATCAACCCTAAAACCTAATGGCAGGGCTAGGTGCATGGTTACTTACCATAGACATTCATTTACATTCAGCTTAGAGTTCAGTTGCATTTAATGCATATTTAGTTGAATGTCAGCAGTTACAATGGACAATCCAAGTAAAGTGATACCTTAATTTATTTACATTCATCTCATTACAAACAAAACATAACAGAAATGTAACAGTGTCACCACTTCTAACAAAAAAACATAGTGGACCACTATGGACTATGGATCACGGACCACTATGGTCTGAAAGTGCAATTATATAGGTTGTAACTTCCTATTGTGGTGGAAATTTCTAGGTGACAGACAATTAAGAGTCTCTGAGTCTGGATCAAAGTGAGTAGGAAGTTTATTGGAGTGAGTCGGAAGCTCGTTCTGCCTCGCCAAGTAAAAACACATCAATATATATAACATACAGGCTTGTGCACCCACCCCGCCCAAGCTGGTTTCACAGTGGCATAATTGTACAAGAGGTCATTGTGTTCAGGCCCAAGCTGTACTTCTGGCTACCTGCAGGCCTTGGGCTGTATCAGTCTCTTGTACATCTAAGAAGGAGTCTCTCAGTGCCCAAGGTCTCTGCTATCTTGTGAAGGATGGAAAATAACGAGCTTGCATATTTGTAAGAGTTCATAGAAGCTATGGTGGAAAAACACTGGCCTACTAGCAAGTACTATTAACACAGAAAGAAAGAGAAAACACATGAATACACTCATTGATTATGACAATAATTCGATAATTTCCATTACACCTCCCCCCTTTGATTCTTAATCAACCCTTATACATCTATTTCAACAAACAGGTGCTTCAGACCTAACTCCTCGCCTTCATCTGGATCTGATTCTTGATCTTCTGTAATTTGCAGAAGCTGGTACCTCGCCTGAACACGACGAGTTAGAAGATCAACAACACAGTTGCATAGTAGGGGCCCACAACATAGCAAAAGCGCCACAAACACAAGAACGGGTAACAACATGAAAAATATGCTGCATAGGGAGGCAAACATAGAGCTCCAGTTCCAAAATCCTGTGTCTACCCCTCTTTCCTCATCCCGGAGTTGAGCTGCTACAGTGCGCATTTGGCGCAGAACCGTGCTAATATTTCCCTCTGGGGCATCAGGTATCCATGTGGCTTTGTTTTTGTTGAATGTAGTTAATCCTCCCATATCGTTTACGAGATTCACAGTATGGTTGCATTTGCTTGACTCTAAACCTCTCTGCCAGTTACTAGTCTGATTGCCTGTTAGTTTAGTGCAATTTTCACCTCCCGTTTCTAATTCAGTACATTCATTCTGCGCTTCTGAGTCTGATTCATTATCGTTCTTGTCATGACGCCTACAGCAAATGGGGAAAATTTGTCTGTTGCTTATTCTAAGCTGAATGTCGGCATCTGGCCGTTCTCGCTTCCCTCTCAGGAACTTGTCAGTGTCGTCATGTGGGCCACCAAGCCAAGTCTTATTCACAGTGTCATATGTGTCTTAATAAACTTCAAAAACAAAAGGATCGGCTGCAGCATGTGGTATTAAAGCGCACGCATAACATGTAGTATTCATGCCTGACATATTGGCTGTAAAGTTAGCATATTGCCAAAAAACATTCTTCCCTGGGTGTCTAAGATATATTGCATCCGGACCCTTTGGGTCGCATTTAATAAACATATATAGCGTCCCCATGATGGTCAGCAGGCAACCCAGTCCTACTGCCATCATCACCAGTTCCTTAGGATTTATCATTGTCCCTAATTCACTGTGTCTTCAGGTGAAGTTGGAGCTTTCTTACAGTGCATGTGATGGACCCAGGTCCCTCGTTCTTCCACCTTCACAGCTGTGTGAGTGACCAGGAGCACTTGATGAGGCCCTGTCCACCGTGGCTGGTTCCACCTGCGTCTGCGGAGATCTCGAATCAGCACCCAGTCACCTGGTTTGTGGTCGTGGAAGGGCTGGTCAGCTTGTTGCGGCAGCACTGCTTTCACCTGCTTAGACACAGAGAGAAGCGTCTTATACAATGAGACGCAGTAGTCTGTGAGAGAATGATCTAGTAGCTGGTTGTCAAGTGCGGGTGGACCTAACCCCGTATTTGGGGGTCTGCCAAACACTATTTCGAAGGCGCTGAGGCCAGTTCGTGCTTGGGGCTGCGTTCTACATTGCCACAGTACTAGAGGAAGGCATTTGACCCAATTCCACCCCGTTTGCTGAGTCATTTTTGCTAGGCCTGATTTAATGGTTCCATTAGTTCGCTCTACTGCCTCTGCACTTGCTGGATGGTAACTGCAGTGCTTTTTCATGTCGATTCCTAAGTATTTTGTTAGGCTGGTTAGGCCTGTATGTACAAATGGAGTGCCATTGTCACTTGCGACGCGTTGTGGCAGACCCCACCTGGGGATTATTTCCCTAAGGAATGCCTTAGCTACTGCTTCGCCATCCTGAGTACCTGTGGGAAAACCTTCGACCCATTTATTGAACATGCAAACACAGACCAAGAGGAACTTCTTCCCTTCACTTGGGGTTAGTTCTACAAAATCAATCTGCCAATGCTGAAATGGCTCTGTCGCTGGGGGGTGACCCACAGGTTGTTGTGACAGAGGTTGTGTGTGTCTATGTGTTTTTTTTTTATGCACATACTAAGCATGCTGAACAAAAAATTTTGGGTGTAGAGTCCGGGTGCATACCAGTGTCTCGCTATCATATCCATTATCCCCCCTTTGCTCATGTGACTCCTCCCATGAGCAATGGCAATTAACCCTTTCATGTATGCTTTTGGGAGACATGGTCTGTTTGTTGCAGTGTGTACCCATACACTGTTTTGCTTACTTCACCCTGATTTAGACCACTGAGCTCGCTGTGCTCCAGTGGCAGTGGATTGGATTGGATATCTTGCAGGGTGGGTTTCTCTTGGTCTGTTGCAGGGAGTTGTGCGGCGGCGACCAGCCGCGTGTTTCGCCACGTGGTCTGTGAAGGCGTTTCCCTTGCTGATAGGGTCATCTGCTGAAGTGTGTGCCGCGCATTTAACTACTGCAATCTGGGATGGTAACAATAAAGCAGAGAGTAGGCCTGTACTGCTGCATTTACTGCTTGTAAGTCTTGAACTCATCCCGGCCGAGCTTTTTTACTGGAAAGATTGGCGTTCTAACTGGTGAATCTGGGCAGGGCACGATTACTCCTGCTTGGAGTAATGCTTGGAACACGGGCTTGATACCCTCAATTGCTTCGGGCTTTAAAGGATACTGAGCTTCCCTGGGTCTGTATGCTGATTTGGGAGTCATCACAATTGGTTCACAGTCTTTAATTAGTCCCACATCATACTTGCTGGATGCCCACAGCTGAGGAGGAAGCAAAGCTAGCTCCAGTTCCTCTTCCTCTGTGAGTGTTGCAGCCTTGACCAGTGGAGGGGGGCCAAATAGCCCCACTGTGCGCTCCGCTCTCAATCTGTACTGAAAAGGGCACTTCCACGTGTGTGTGGAAGGGCTATATTGCACATCGGAGCGTTCAGTGTCAGCCCAATCATTAGCCCTGGCCACCCTCAAAACCCATGGCCCGATGTCTCGCCATGGGAGGGTGTGTTTAAGTCTGGCCAGGGAGATGTGTGGGTACGAATTTCCTACTTTGAACAGCTCATTTTGTGGTTTTGTCAGTGAAACTAGGGCGGCCGCCATTTTATCGTTCCATATGAGTGCCGTGGTTGAAAGGGATTCTGTTGTTGATTTAAAAAACTGTTTCTCATAATCATGATCTGGGCCTTGACTAATATGTGAGGTGCAGTGCACATCATGGGTTTTCCATTGTAAGGATCCTAATACTGTTCGCTCTGCTTCTGACAAAAAATGTTTGACAGTTTCCCCCTGCTCATTAACACTGCGCCACATATAGGCATACACCGGAACCCCTGATGCTACTTGGACCATGCATGGTTGTTCTGAAAAGTCTACGGCTAACCCTTCTGGTGAGCTGATCAGAGTACATCCCAATTTACACATTAGATCCCTTGCTAGCAAGTTTACAGGACAAACGGAAGACATCAAAAAGCAGTGTGAGAATTCTTTGTTATTCAAAGAACATTGGAGGGGCACAGACACCTTTTCCCTGACTATCTCTCCACCTACTCCCATCAACGCTTGGGACTTCCCTTTCTGTGTTTCACAATGTAGTTCGCTGGTTCTAATTACTGAGTGGCCTGCCCCACTATCTACCAAAAATTCCAATTCTGTACCTTCTACTGTTAGAGCTATTTTAGGCATACTCCATGGGCATGTAGTAAGTTGTTGCACTAAAAAAAATAGGGAGAAGAAGAAGGCACTTCCCTTTTTAATGCGTCAGTGGGTCACGTCTCACCGTCCCGCCCCTCCGCCGCCCGTCACTTCTGCATCGGAGCATCTGCTGCGCTCCCGCTGGTCTGTGCATAGGATTCTGTGCAATCCCTGGCGAAATGTCCACTCTGGCCGCACTTGTAACAGCGATTATTCCCCTCATCTTCTGTACCTGGTCTGAAAATTGGCCCATTGCCTGCAAATCCCCTACCTCTGCTCCGGCCCCTCCCTCGGCCTCTTCCTCGTCCTTTTCCCCTGGTTCCTCGTGAAGCGCCGGTGGGGAGAGCTGCAACTTGCTGTACCATAGTCAACATAGCTTGGTCCTTGGTCCAACATAGCTTAGGCTTTTTCTCTTTCTTTCTGGCCTGTGAGTTGAAGAGAGTTTCGTGGTGCTTGGCATGGTCTTCAATAACACTGAGAGGCTGTCTAGAATACCCCACACAGTGTTGTCGTCAGAGTATGTCGGATTTGCCAAGCATACATCGTCAGCAGGCCTTTCTCGATCAATCTTGCAATAACCCGAACCTAGTTTCTTGAACAGAATGTGTTTTATTTCATTAGTCGTCGGGCGACAGGACTTAACGAAATTTTCCAGTTCTTCTCCAAACTTACATCCTCCGATCTGTTGGGGATCAGGCAGGCTGGAGGCGGCTTTGATCATGTCTTTGTCAGTCCAGTAGCTGTGGACGAGTATCGGCCCTGTGTGTCCTGCGACTTCTACCATTGGGAAAGATCCGCTAGGGGCTTGGACCACCATGAACACATTCCCGTGGTTGAGTTGGCTCTTGGGAGAAGTTGGCATGAAGTTAAATCCCTCTCCTCCGGACTGGTTTATGTCTTTCCCATCGTGGCTTCTAGTGTGTGCAGCCACGGGGGACCATATGGGAGGCTGACCTCTCTGGCCGGAGGGGTTAGCCATCGGAGTCCACACTACCCTGGGTCAGTCAGATGATAGGAACGGGTTGGTTGATGAAGTCGCTGGTACACCTCTCTGGGCTTCGTCTAGGGCTGGCCGCAATGGTGCATATGGGCTGGGGGTCGCGGATGTTTTCGATGACGGAGCATACAGTGGGGGCAGAGCGTCTTCTTCTGGGTCTGGGACTGTCGCTTCTTCTGGTTGTCGTTGTCTCGGCGGGGCGGCGTCGAGGTCAGGATCGGGAATGACTGAGACACTGGATTAGTTCCCTTCCCCCCTTTATCTCTTTCACTCTCTCTGTTATACGCTTCACTCATCCAAAACTCTGCTGCTTGTAACATTCTTTCTCTGTTCTTTTGATAATATTTGATTACTGCTTTTGGGCAGCCAACTGGTGACTGCTTAAGCCTTTTCTTAAACTTTCTCAAATATTTCACACTGAGGCTTCCAGTAGCAGGAAATCCAAAATATTTAATCCACAACGGTATGTTTAACACTATCGGTGCCATAAGCCTGACTCATCTGGCTAAAGAGAGCCGCAGTGTGAAGTTTAGGATTAAACTGCAGTTCTTTAGTTACCTGGGATCCCATTTTGCTCTCTCACTGGATTTTAGTGACTCAGAGGAATTTAGCCCCAATAACGAAGTCTCACCTCCCTTTTCCCTACTTAAGGAGCTACTCTGAGCTATTAGCACTCCTCCCCACGGTCCGGACGTTTTACTCTATAGACACATCTATCTGTAGAGGCCTCGCTATGACCAGGCTAGTCTTAATTACGCTGTGGGCGTCCTGCCTCGACTGCCACGTGAATCACGCTGTCGAGCGTACTGCTCCGACTGCCACGTAAGGTGTTACATCATCATGTAACTAAACTTTATCCAGGGCTGAGTGCTGTAGGCAAGGTGGAGGGGTACAAACTTCATATTCTATACTGAAATGGTTATTTGATCTGTCACTCACCACTTATGTGTTCGTTGATGAGGCTTGGATTGCGTGCCGAGGGATGATCAGTCGCACCCACCCCCGCGGTACTTTAACCATGTTCTGTGGGATTTTCCCTTGCTGTTGGTTCCGGCTTCGGCCAGAGAGCATACTCGGTGGGTTTTCACTTCTCCTCCCTCCGCCGCAGTCCGTTACTCATCCTGTTCGTGATGCCAGATTGTGGTGGAAATTTCTAGGTGACAGACAATTAAGAGTCTCTGAGTCTGGATCAAAGTGAGTAGCAAGTTTATTGGAGCGAGTCGGAAGCTCGTTCTGCCTTGCCAAGAAAAAACACATCAATATATATAACATACAGGCTTGTGCACCCACCCTGCCCAAGCTGGTTTCACAGTGGCGTAATTGTACAAGAGGTCATTGTGTTCAGGCCCAAGCTGTACTTCTGGCTACCTGCAGGCCTTGGGCTGTATCAGTCTCTTGTACATCTAAGAAGGAGTCTCTCAGTGTCCAAGGTCTCTGCTATCTTGTGTAGGATGGAAAATAACAATAAGAGTTCATAGAAGCTATGGTGGAAAAACACTGGCCTACTAGCAAGTACTATTAACACAGAAAGAAAGAGAAAACACATGAATACTCTCATTGATTATGAATCACTTTGACAATAATTTGATCATTTCCATTACACTATACAATAACGGAATTAGGAGTAAGAATTGTTTGCCTGCCCAAGCTTTCACCAGTGGTCCATTTTGGTAGTTTACCAGGAAGCTAGCCACACTAAACAGCTGATCGATGCTTCCACGCACTGACAATGGTATGACTTTGTCAAAGAGCTTGTTCTCTTTAACCCTCCGGATACATCTCTCGACATGCACTCTCAAGCGGGCAATGGATTGTGTCTGCAGGACATCTTCCCTACACATTTGGTTCCTTTTTAAAAGAAAGGCATGTCGGTATACCTTGCAGGGTACAAGGGTGTCCACAAGAAAATCCTTGTCTATTGTAGTTTATTTTCTTGCTTGCACAGAAGGATGGAGTCAGGAGACTGAAGGCTGGAGATGTTGGAGTAGTTTATTTCAAGGCGATCGCAGTTCACTCACATCTCTTGTACCTAAGCCAGACCAGTCCAGTAGAGTCTGAAATCTGCCCAATTCAGTCCTACTCAGTCTGAAGAGAGACCCTTGTCACACAGGTTTTATACACTGTTTAACCACCCCCTAAAGATAACAAAAAGAGGGTGTGATCTTATCTAGTATCAACAAATGGTCAACTGTCTCCAAGTGGTGTTTGACCTATGACCTATAGAACCCTGAGGGCAGCATTTTCCCAGGGACTCTGTCCTGTCATAAATGCATAAAGTTCTGTTCTGGTGATGAAGTTGTTCCCCACATGGTAAATGTATAGACACTTGTATACATATAAACTTATACAAAAAACACAGATTATCCAACACTACCATGATGGCCATGTCTGCAGTGAGGAGTTTGGTCATGCTTAAAAATTTTCCGGTCGCTCATAGAGCCTGCATACAACACAGACACAAAGGTGATGGGACCATGGGGTGCAATGCCGATCATGGCCTTGAATGTGGTGTGTACCTCACTTTGCAATACGAGAGAGGAGGGAGTTTGGCAAAGAAATTCTGTACAGTCAAGCACCACTTGTGTGTCAGGGAATGATGAAAACTCTGGTGGTAAGTGAGCTTTTACTTCTTCTTTCGGTATCCACAAATGGACAGAACCAAGTAGGTAGTACAGAAGGTGTGTCCACGTTGTAATAATTCTGCTGGCTGTGGTGCGGTGAATATCAAAACGGTGAGCAAGATCCCTGAGAGGCAGGCCCACAGACAGGTGAACTAGAAACAGCAAGGAATTCATCTATGGGTGCAATTTTCACAAGGTACACCTTGTTTCTACACTTGTGCAGTGTTGGTCCCCTTTAACTCTGTTCTTTTCTCTCAAGCTCTTGACTTGCATGTGCATGACTTTTGTAGTGCACTGACAAGTCAAGCAGATGCAGGTCAAGAGCTTCAACAATGTTCACATCAAACATCAGAATGGGGGGCAAGATGTGATTTTTGTGACTTAAGTTCAAACCAGCCCTCCAGGCACATTTCAGAACCCTGTGTGTGGAGTGTCTGCAGGCAGAAACACCTTGTTCATGAGAACTGAAGCTCCTGACCTAACTGTAGCTGCAATATTTTGTAAATTGTGTTGCAGACAGACGCTGCCAACACCAGAGAAGGGAAATCCGGCCGACATTGCCAAACATTAAGCCTGGGAGCGGGCATGCTGTAATCGCTCCAGTCAAAAAGACAGGGCACCGCTCCTTTGTTGAGATTTCTCTTTCCCATGGCCGTCACAACAAAGTCGCCTGTGTTGAAATGCCTACTACAGATGCTAGTACTTTGAAGGGGGCTGAAGTTGTCCTTACGAATCTGTGTAAGCCACCGAGCCCGCACCTCAGGATCCACTGGAAACCTATCAAAGCTAATCTCCGAGTTGTACCTTGAAGAATTAGCACACAGAGGCACACAGCAATGTAGAGATGTCTTCTCTTGACGTTGATACGTTTCTCCTTTATCTTAAAAACACTCATGATTGCTATTGCTGTCCACAGATTCGCTCAATACTCCTCACAACTACTACAACCGGAAACAGTGATGCATACCAACCATAAACCGGAAATTAAGAGACGCCATCTTGTGCACACAGCGAGTTAATACCGATCGATCGCAGCAAGGTCACCTTTACAGCGCAGGATTAAAATCGATTGATCGCAGACACGCCACCTTTACAGCGCACAATTACTTCCGAACGAACGCAGTAACGTCACCTTTACAGCGCGAAATTAATACCGATCGATTGCAGCAATGTCCCGTTTGAAGCGAGGAATTAATAACGATCGATCACAGCAAGGTCACCTTTACAGCGCACACTTAATGCCGATTGATCGCAACAACGTCCCGTTTGAAGCTCGGAATTATTACCAATCAGTGCAGCAAGGTCCTGTTTAGTGCGCCAAATAATACCGATCGATCGCAGCAACCTCACCTTTACCGGGTGGAATTAATACCGAACAAATGCAGCAACGTCAGGTTTACAGCGCGAAATGAATGACGATCGATCACAGCAAGGTCCCATTTGAAGCGCGGAATTAGTACCGATCGAACGCAGCAACGTCCCGTTTGAAGCTCACAATTAATACCTACCTATCCCAGCAAAGTCACCTGTTTCAGCGCGTAATTAATACCGATCGATTGCATCAAGGTCACGTTTAGAGCGCGTAATTAATACCGATCTATGCAGAAACGTCACCTTTACAGCACATAATTAATACCGATCGATCGCATCAAGGTCACGTTTAGAGCGCGTAATTAATACCGATCGATCGCAGCAACGTCTCGTTTACAGCGGGGAATTGATACCAACATATGCAGCAAAGTCACGTTTAGAGCGTGGAATTAATACCGATCGATCGCAGCAAAGTCATCTTTAAAGGGTGGAATTAATACTAAACGAATGCAGCAAAGTCACGTTTACAGCGCGAAATTAATACCGATCGATGCAGCAACGTCCCGTTTGAAGCGCGGAATTAATAACGATCGATCACAGCAAGGTCCCTGTTGAAGCGCGTAATTAGTACCGAACAAACGCAGCAACATCACCTTTACAGGGCGGAATTAATACTGATTTATGGCAGCAACGTCCCCTTTGAGGTGCGGAATTAATACCGACCGGGCACAGCAAAGTCACGTTTAGAGCGTGGGATTAATACCGTTCGATCGCAGCAAAGTCACCTTTAAAGGGTGGAATTAATACCAAATGAACGCAGCAAAGTCACGTTTACAGCGCGAAATTAATACCGATCGATGCAGCAACGTCCCCTTTGAAGCGAGGAATTAATAACGATCGATCACAGCAAGGTCACCTTTACAGCACACAATTAATGCCGATTGATTGCAACAACGTCCCGGTTGAAGCTCGGAATTAATACCATCGATCGCTGCAACGGCACGTTTAGAGCTCTGAACTAATTCCTAACGATCGCAGTAATGTCACCTTTACAGCGCGGAATTAATAACGATCGATCGCAGCGAGGTCCGGATTAGAGCTTGGAATTAATACCGATCAATCACAGCAAGGTCACCTTTACAGCGCACAATTAATGCCGATTGATTGCAACAACGTCCCGTTTGAAGCTCGGAATTAATACCAATCAATGCAGCAAGGTCCTGTTTAGAGCGCGAAATTAATACTGATGAATTGAAGCAACGTCACGTTTAGAGCGAGGAATTAATACCGAACGATCGCAGCAACGTCACCTTTACAGCGCACAATTAATACCGATCCATCGCTGCAACGGCACGTTTAGAGCCCGGAACTAATTCCTAACGAAGGCAGTGTTGTCACCTTTATAGCGCGGAATTAATAAAGATCAATCGCAGCGAGGTCCGGTTTAGAGCTTGGAATTAATACCGATCGATCACAGCAAGGTCACCTTTATAGCGCACAATTAATAACGATCGATTGCAGCAACGTCCCGTTTACAGCACACAATTAATACCTACCTATCCCAGCAAAGTCACCTGTTTCAGCACGTAATTAATACCGATCGATTGCATCAAGGTCACGTTTAGAGCGCGTAATTAATACCGATCTATCGCAGCAACGTCTCATTTACAGCGGGGAATTAATACCAACATATCGCAGCAAAGTCCCGTTTGAAGCACGGAATTAATACCAAACGAACGCAACAACATCACCTTTACAGCGCCGAATTAAGACCGATCAATCGCAGCAAAGTCACGGTTCCACCGCAGAATTAATACCGATGGAGCGCATCAAGGTCACGTTTAGAGCGCCAAATTAATACCGATCGATCGCAGCAACCTCACCTTTACCGGGTGGAATTAATACCGAACAAACGCAGCAACGTCAGGTTTACAGCGCGAAATGAATGACGATCGATTACAGCAAGGTCCCATTTGAAGCGCGGAATTAGTACCGAACGAACGCAGCACCGTCACGTTTAGAGCGGGGAGTTAATACCGATCCATCGCAGGCAACGTCAACTTTTTCAGCGCAGAATTAATACCGATCAATCACTCACTGCAACGGCACGTTTAGAGCTCGGAACTAATTCCTAACGATCGCAGTAATGTCACATTTACAGCGCACAATTAATACCGATCGTTCACAGCAACGTCCCGTTTACAGCACACAATTAATACCTACCTATCCCAGCAAAGTCACCTGTTTCAGTGCGTAATTAATACCGATCGACTGCATCAAGGTCACGTTTAGAGCGCGTAATTAATACCAATCTATCGCAGCAACGTCTCATTTACAGCGGGGAATTAATACCAACATATCGCAGCAAAGTCCCGTTTGAAGCGTGGAATTAATACCGAACGAACGCAACAACATCACCTTTACAGCGCCAAATTAAGACCGATCAATCGCAGCAAAGTCACGGTTCCACCGCGGAATTACTACCGATGGATCGCAGCAACGTCACGCTTAGAGCGCAGCAACGTCAACGGCATTAATTGTGCGCTGTGTAGCTGTCGCAGAAAATGGGTTGCATTACTAATAATTAAACTTTATCATGTGTTCTTGTGCATTGGTATTGTATCTGAATTTTCAAATATATTTTGCACAATCTGTAGAGTTAGGATGACCGTTTGAGTGTTAAAAATAAAAGTATATCCGGATCACGACAGAGCTTGTCTCTCGACCTCTCGAACTTCAAGCCTTGCCCCCTGGGTGGCGCTAAACAATCACTAACACTACATCCCCCTCTGTGACTTTTGTTTCAGAACACTTGAACATTTTTTTTATTTTTTTTTTTTATTTTAATTCAAACTAGGAAGGTAGGGGTAGACTGCCCAGACCTTCCACTGAGTGTTGGGGGATTATTCTGCCCCTTTTCATATCACTCAGTTTCCCCAAAGAATCCTGCTAACTACACACATAGTCCCTCAGGTACTTTGGGGGCACTCTGTCTCTTTTAGGATACAGTTTGTCAGGCTCAGGGCAGGGTGAAGTAGCCGGAGCCTGGGCTTGAATGTGCTCTTCTTGTGTGAAGACTGGAGGCACATGTTCAGGCCCCAGTAAGAGACCTGTACCTGTGGGAGGCACTGGTGTAGGAACCAAGTGGCTGCGGTTTCGGCGCAAAATCCCCCTGGGTGTGTCCACGAGGTACGACCTTGGCGTTTGTGCGTGTGCGAGCACTGTCCCTTTTTCTTGGGGTCTTGAATCCAGACATGCTCACCTGGTTGTAGTTGTGGTAAAGTGTGGGCTCTGTGTGGCCGACTGAAATGTGTTGATTGTTCCGCTCTCCTCCCTTTTTCCACCACTCTCAGTTTGTGGAAGTCAATCCTGCCCGGATCTAAGGTGGATGGGATGGCAGGTACTGTTGTGCGAAGTTTCCTTCCCATCAGAAGCTCAGATGGACTATGCCCATTAGCCAATGGGGTAGCCCGGTATTCCATGAGAGCCAAGTATGGATCTGCAGCTTTTTTTAGAAGGTTCTTTGCGGTTTTCACAGCTCTCTCCGCCTCACCGTTAGCTTGGGAAAATCTTGGGCTTGTGGTCATGTGGGTAAATCTTTCGCAAATTTCTGAAAACACTCCGCAATGAACTGTGTGCCATTATCTGTAACAACTTCAGAGGGTATGCCATGTCTAGCAAATATGCTCTTGAAATGGTCTACAATGACTGCTGCTGTTGTTGAAGAGAGCTTTGCTATCTCAATAAAACGAGAGAAATAGTCAATCACCAGCAGGTACTAACTGTCTTGCCATTGGAATAAATCCACTCCCACCTTGGCCCATGGTCTTTCTGGAAAACAGGTAGGCATCAGTGTCTCTTTGGCATTAGTCCGTTCACTTGCACAAATGTCACAGGTTTCCACCAGTTTTTGTAGTTGTGTACTAAGACCAGGCCACCATACAGATTGCTTTGCATGCTCACGGCACTTTGCTATCCCCTGGTGTGCTGCGTGCAATCTTTGCAGTATGTCTTTCTGAAGTGACTTTGGAATTACTATCCTGCTTCCCTTCAGTAGAAGTCCATTTTCAACAGTCAGCTTACCTGAGAATGGATAGTACTGCTGCACGGTGCCATCTATGAGGAATTTGTTGGGCCACCCCTCTAAACAGTACTTTCTCACCTCTCTGAGAACTGCATCATTCTCCTGATGCTTCTGGATTTCACATACAGGTTCATCTCCTCCTCCGGCTGATTTTCTCCTTGTCCATTGTCCGGGACTCTGGAGAGAACATCCGCAGTAGCAATGTTCTTTCCTGGAACATGAGAGACTGTATATGTGAACTTCATAAGTCGCATACGCAGTCTTTGGATACGTGGTGGCAGTTCATCTAGGTTTTTAGACCCTAACAAAGACACCAGAGGTTTGTGGTCAGTCTCTACATGAAAAGGTATGCCTCACAGGCCCAGGCAATGGCCAGAGCTTCTTTTTCTATCTGTGCGTACCTTTGTTCTGTATTTGTGAGTGACCTAGATGTGTATGCTATGGGCTTAAATTCTTTGTTTTTCTGTTTTTGGAGCAACACGGCTCCCAGCCCGTACGATGATGCATCTGCAGACACAACAGTTTCTGCCTTGGAATTGTAAAGTGCCAGACCTGGTGGGGTGCTGAGCTCTTGCTTGATGTTGTCAAATGCTCTTTGTTGAGATTCTCCCCATGACCACACATTTTCTTTTCGCAGGAGGTCTCTCAGAGGCTGTGTCTTTTCTGCAAGGTGAGGGAGAAACTTTCCTAGATGGTTGGTCATTCCCAGGAATCTCCTGACCTCACTGGCAGTTTTTGGCTTACACATGTTTGTGACTGCTTTTACTTTCTCTGGATCTGCATGAACACCTGTCTTATCGATGATCTGGCCCAGGAATTTTATACTTCTCTTGGCAAACTCACATTTCTCATTGAGCGTCATTCCTGCTTTTTGCAGCCTTTTGAGCACTGCATAAATACGCTGATCATGCTCTGTCTGCGTTGCTCCCACGACTAATATATCATCCATGTGGCATAGAACTCCCTCCAGGCCCTCCAGGATTTGTGACATCCTTTTTTGAAAATGTTCCGGCGCTGAGGAAATCCCAAAGCACAGGCGATTAAAGCAGAACCTTCCAAATGGACTAATGAAGGTTGTGAGGAGGGCAGAGTTCTTGGATAACGGGATTTGCCAAAATCCGGAATTTGCATCAAGTTTTGAGAATACTTTTGCTCCCCCTAGTTGTCCCAGTGTGTGTTCGACAGACGGAAGGATGTGTCTCTCCCGTTTCACTGCATTGTTCAACTTTGTTAAGTCGACACAGATGCGGACTGCACCACTGGGTTTTGGCACTACCACCATTCCTGCACACCAGTCTGTTGGTTGTTCGACCCTGGAGATCACCCCTTGCTTCTCCATTCATTCCAGTTCCTGTTTCACCTTTGACATAAGGGGCAGTGGAATACGACGTGGAGTGGACAGTGAAAAAGGAATGGCGTCAGGCTTTAGAGCAATTTCATACTCTCCCTCCAATTTACCAAGGCCCTCAAATAATTCAGGAAACTGCTTCTTCACAGACTCTTGTGAGTTCAGGCATACCATGTCAATCCTAGCGATAACGCCAAGTGCCTGTATTGCCGGCCTCCCTAGTAAGGCTGTCTTTAGCCCTGAGACAACATAGATGTCTTGAGTTGTGCTTTTACGGTTCACAGTAAGTTTGGCTGGAAACATGCCGACAACAGTTAATGCCTCCTGACCTGGCCCATGCAGTATCTTTGTGATGTTTTCCAGTCTGCTGAATTTCCCTCTTCTATACAGCTCCTCTGGTACCACAGTCACATCTGCTCCGGTGTCCACTTTAAATAGCACCTCATTGTCATCTGCTTTTACTTTTATCAGCCAAGGAGCGTCTGCTGGCTCTGTGTTTACTGTGCCCAGGAATGCAATGTCGCTGTCTTCTCCTTTCTCCTTCAAGTGTATTTCACCAATTGCTCCAGATCGGCACATTTTAGCATAATGCCCTTTTTTCTGCATTGATTGCAGTATACCTCTCCTGCTGGGCACTGATATTTGCTGTGAAAAGGCACTTTTCCGCACCGCTTAGATGGGTTAGCTCTCCCTTGTTCTGTGTGCTTCACAGGTGTTCTGAAGCCCCCTTTACTCTGTGGTTTAGCTCTGCCTTTGTCCCGAGGTCTCTGCTGCACGTGAACTGCCCCGACGTCTACAGCTGGTTCACTTTTAAAGTTGGATTTCAAAAGCTCTTGCTGCTTTTTCACAAGGTCACTTTGACGCATGTGTGTTATAGCTTTCTCCAAAGTGAGTCTGGGGTCCAACTGGAGTTGCTCTGAGAGTCTCTTGTCTCGCAATCCAACAACTAATCTATCTCTAATCATTTCACTGTGCAACTCTCCATAGCCGCAATGCTCTGCGAGGCAGTACAGGGCAGTGATAAAGCTATCAGCCGTTTCGCCTGTTTCCTGATATCTCATATTAAACTTTGCACGTTCGAATATTACATTTCTTCAAACCACAAAATGGCCCTCTAACTTCTCTTTAACTGTGTTGTACTCACTTGCCTCGTCGGGTGTCAGGCGTAGCGATGTGAGGATGTCCTCAGCTTCCTTTCCCATTGTATAAATTAGTGCATTGACTTGATTCTCCTCAGCTTGCAGCTCCAGTCCTGATGCAATCCTAAATCTTTCGAATCGTTTAATCCACGTTGGCCATTCCTCTGGCTTTGAGAAGTCAAATTTTTGCGGTGGCGCTACCTGAAACCGATCCATATTGCCGCTGTCTCCAGTTCAGCAACTCCTCTCCTAGCTCGTTGTGCTCCGTTAGCCTCTTTGCTTCCCTTTTCTTCTCCCAAAAATGGCGTGGATTCCCTGCTTGTTTCAACACCGAGCGTTTGTAAACGCTCAAATTCCTCTTGTGCTTGCAGGTTTCTGACACCATGTAGAGTTAGGATGACCGTTTGAGTGTTAAAAATAAAAGTATATCCGGACCACGACAGAGCTTGTCCCTCGACCTTTATTTCACGTTCACAGGTACTTTTCACGTTCACAGGAACGTCAAGCCTTGCCCCCTGGGCGGCGCTAAACAATCACTAACACTACACAATCTTCTGTAGAATCTGACACCTACTGGTCAGGCCTGTGAACATGATATTCTGTGGTCATGTGATTAGACGAACGGGTTGTTGGGAGTTGGTGCACAGATATTTCCTGAATCACTGAGAGCTGTTTGTGGACTGGAGTGTTTAAGCCAGTGAAGAGTACCAGTTGCATTGAAGATTGTAACCTCTCCTAATTTCTGGTCAGAAGGTGCACACGGTATGTTGTTGTTACAGTTCTTTCTTTGCACATTTATCATTTTCCAAGTTGATAGAACTGCAAGCTACAAGAGGACACTTTTATTGGTTAAGAATAGTTTGTAACCGTCAAAGTCTCTGTGTCACTGCGACAAACACTTTTAATGTGCTGTGATTGTAAATTGCAATATTTGTTTTATTTTAGTTTTTCACGGTGCCTAAAAACAGAAAAACAGAGCAATGAACGCCCTGTAAGGCATCAGTACGTGCATGGATCTTGTCTGTACCAAAAGAAAATCTTTGGGAGTAGCTACACACTGTAAAGGTGACGTTGCTGCGATCGTTTGGTATTAATTCCGCGCTTCAAATGTGACGTTGCTGCGGAATTAATACCGAACACGTCACATCACAGGAAAGCCGCGAATCTTCAGTGTTTGAAGGGACTTGCCAGGTGTGTCACGCTTAGTTTTTGGGATTTTTAGGAGGTAGAAATTAGTTTCATTCGCTACATTCCTTAATAGTTTACATAAGTATTGTAGGCCAAAACCGTTCTATTGTTTCTATTTCTGTTTCTAATTGTGTATTAAATAAAAACAACATAAAGTAAATAGTAATGTGTCATACATTAATTATTAGCATTTATCTAAAATGCTGTGTACTACATAACTGATGAAGCAGTTTAAATTTACTTCGTTCTATGATGGTTATTCATTTGATGGAAGTGCTTCTGTTTTTTCAGGTGCATTTGTTCTGTCCTGTTCTGACAGTACTGTTCTGTCCCTTGAGAAGTTTGGTATATTGTTGTGGGGGTACCAGGATCAGAAGCCCCATTCACTTATGGTTACGTCTAAATTCTGCTTGAACTTTTACAATGAGAAAGATAAGACTGAATTGGCATAAAATGTTTTATTACAGTTCTCAAGGAGCATTGAATATTGCATTAAATATTAAATACTGAGTATATACAATTATTTTCATTAAGTGACACATGAATGAATCCAATGAACAACAATAATACATTTGTTTAAAAAATAAGTTAAACAGTAAATAAAATGAAAAATAAAAACAAAGACAAAATACAAACACTTTGTAATCTATGCAGTTCCTGCATCTCTGCATAACTAGGTGTCAGTGCAACGACCTTGATCACAGAAAAAAAAAATAAAGGTCAAACATTATTCTAAATACTCTTTTGTCACAAAGGCCATTTCTGACTGGAACCTGTGGAAGCCCTCAGTCTTCTTTAGGATCAAGATGGTTATCTTTGAATAGCAAAAAAGAAATAGTTACTGGTCACTTACTATTTGCTGGAAAAGAATAAAATAAGCCATTTTAAAGGTTTACTTTTTTTACAGATAGTCTTTTATGTATTTTTCTATAATTGATTAATGGTTGATTTAAGGTCTGCTCTGTCCAACTGTGTGACTTTATAGATCCTGTCAATGATGCCCTCTGTCTGGTGCAGGGAATTTTTTACCAATAACAATTAAGTTACTTTTGTGTATTAATACAGCAAACAGCATGAAATATTGTAAAAAAGGGTTTGTTCACCTGTCTTTCATCAAAAATAGAAATTTGTTGGGCTAGCTGGCTTTTCAGTCGAAGGACAAATGTGGGATGTATATGCAGAAACATCTGCACTGAATCCATTGCACATGCTTCACATGTGGATGCAGAGTTTTTACCATACATGTGGCATGGTAAATCCGAAGATGAAGAAGTTGCCCAGTATGCAGCACTTCTGGAGACATGTTTTTGTTTTTGGCTTCCATCTCTGCCATCTTTAAGATTAAAAGAACTTCTTAGTAAGGCTTTACTACACTAAATATATATTCATATATAGACTTGAACAGACAAATATAACATGCAGCTGGTTCACCGTGCAAATAAAACCCCACAGCTGTACCATCATTCTTTGTCCACTGCTGTGGATTGGAGATGGTCCAGCCATCAAGCGACTCATGTTGTTTAAAAGCTTCCCTGGAAAAACACACACAGTACAGTGATTCAGTAATTTAAGTATTTTATATCAAACAAAATGAGAGAAGTTTATACTTGAGGATGTCCATGTCAGCATTTCTAATGGTGATGTGATGCTGGGTGTTGTCATAAATCCTGACTTCCTTTGCTGGCACATCAAATACCTAAATTAAATATAATAAATAAACATGGACTGTTACAAAATGTTGTTTTGATAGTTATAGCTGTATTGATCTGATATTGTAGAGGCTAATTTTGGCATAATGATTTCAACCAATTAATCAATAAATAAAAAATCCCCACCAATCTGATTGTGTCCAATGAGCACTAGGACTAAAAATGTGTCTGTTGACAAATATAACTAATAGTGATGATTCTGTGAGCATCATAAAAAAAATAAATATATGTATATAAAATATATATATATATATATATACAGTGCCCTCCATAATTATTGGCACCCCTGGTTAAGATGTGTTCTTTAGCTTCTCATAAATTGAGTTTTTTTCAAAATAATATAGGACCACGATGGAAAAAAGAGTAAAATCCAACCTTTAACTCAAGTGAATTTTAAGGGGGGAAATAAAATCCCTGACTAAGAAATAATTATTCTTCATAAAATCACCTGTTCCACAATTATTGGCACCCCTAACAATTCTTAGGAAATAAATTTAATAAAAGTATTTCTGTCACTTCTACAGTAGTTTACGAAGTTGATCAGAGTATGTAGGAACATTTAATTCGTAATTCACAACTTCCTGTTTCCCTGGGGTATAAATATGATGTGACACAGAGGCCATTTCTCTTCAACATGGAAAAGACAAAGGAACATACCATTCAAGTAAGGCAGATGTGTGTTGACCTTCACAAGTCAGGCAATGGCTACAAGAAAATAGCCACTCGCCTACACCTGTCCATATCTACTGTCAGAGGAATTATTAAGAAGTTTAAAACAACTGGAACAGTGGTAAACAAGCCTGGACGAGGACGCAAGTTTATTTTGCCACCAAGCACAGTGAGGAGGATGATAAGAGAAATAAAAAGTTCTCCAAAGCTCACTGTTACAGAATTGCAACAAATGGTAGCTTCTTGGGGTCACAAAGTCTCCAAAACAACCATCAGGCGCTATCTACATGCCAACAAGTTGTTTGGGAGGCATGCACGGAAAAAACCTTTTCTCACTCACAATCATAAACGCAAACGTTTGGAGTTTGCTAAGCGGTACTGGGACTTCAACTGGGACCGTGTGCTTTGGTCAGATGAAACAAAGATAGAGCTTTTAGGCAACAAATGTTCTAAGTGGGTCTGGCGTAACACAAGAGCTGAGTATGCAGAAAAGCACCTCATGCACACTGTGAAATACGGGGGAGGATCAGTGATGCTGTGGGCCTGTTTCTCTTCCAAAGGCCCTGGGAACCTTGTTAGGGTGCATGGCATCATGAATACTTTGAAATACCAGGACATTTTAAAACAAAATTAGGTGGCTTCTGCCCGAAAGCTGAAGATGGGTCGTCACTGGGTCTTTCAGCAAGATAATGACCCTAAACATATGGCCAAATCAACACAGAAATGGTTCACCACAAACAGAATCAAGCTCCTCCCATGGCCATCTCAGTCCCCAGACCTCAACCCCATTGAAAACCTGTGGGGTGAGCTGAAGAGGAGAGTGCAGAGGAGAGGACCCAGGTCGCTGGATGATTTAGAAAGAATGTGCAAAGAGGAATGGTCAAAGATCCCTCTTTCTGTATTCTCCCATCTTGTGAAACATTATAGGAGAAGATTAGGTGCTGTTTTGTTGGCAAAAGGGGGTTGTACAAAGTATTAACATCAGGGGTGCTAATAATTATGGCACACATGATTTGATGTTAAACAATTATTTCTTAATGTGGGATTTTTTTCCTACTGAATAAATTCACTTGAGTTAAAGGTTGGATTTTACTTTTTTTCCATCGTGGTCCTATATTATTTTGAAAAAAACTCAATTTATGAGAAGCTAAAGAACACATCTTAATATATATATATATATATATATATATATATATATATATATATATATAATATAAATAATAAACATGTGTGTGTGTGTTTTATGTAGCTCATGCCCATTCTTCATTCAGGAGACATTAAAATTGCAAATTTATGCCACTGCAACCATGTCATTACATGGATTATTTTCTCTTCAAAATGTCACCACTCACCCAAAGTATGAAGTGCCATCCTCTTTCCGGTGAATCTTCTTTTCCAACAATCCATGGACAAAGGACTTTCTGGGCATTCTGAAAAGAAACCATTTTTTAATCATGAATGTTGCAGTGAAACGCATTATTTGGTAAACATTCAGGAATTGATCCATATTGCAAGATGTGTTGCATAATACCTCAAGAACTTTCACATGTGACTCTGCAATTGTTTTGGAGGTCAACCAGTCTCTGTGCCATAAAATGAATTTGTCTGTTGACAACGTCACAACCTGAGATGAAAGGGGAAAAAATATAGTGTGATGCTTTGAATGTGAATGTGCCTGTAAACCTAACTTTTAGAAGTGAGTGACTTACATTTTGTGTCTCTGCTGCAATTTGTACAAGGCGACAGCTGACAGCCTGTTAAAGGCATAATTTTTTTTTAGGACACTTCAGATCATGTGTAACCTTTCCATTAAAATAATATGTAATGTCATCCATAACATGTAAAAACATCTCTTCAAAATAATTTCTGTACATAACGTTCATTGTTCTTAAATAATATTGTACATAAATAAAGACACCTTTAAGAATATATTTCTCCTTACATTATCTGTAAGCCAAGGCATCTCACTCTTTCCTGAGTCTTTTAGAAGATGAGGTGGACAAACACTTTTTACATCTTGGAGTTCCAGCATGGCATATCGTGAGAATCTAGCAATTATATGATTTTCTCTTCTTTGTTCAGCATAGAGCTGCGAGAGCTTTTCCTAAAATTCAAAAATATAAATAACATTTAGTATTTTATATTCTTTGTAATGTTTATTTTCCTTCTTCACGTTTTTGATAATGTAAACATTACAGTTACCTTATTTTGTTCATCGATTGGGAACATTGACACAGAGAAGTTGTTCTCTGACTCTGTATCACTGGTAATTTGATCTGTACTGTCTGGATCTTTGGACTGTTTTTCAGAAGGTCTTTGATGTGGCTCTGCAAATGTTTATGAATATTAAATGATAATTATAAAATATTTTAATTTGTAAATATCAACATATACCATATTTTATCACCACTAACATTACACAGCAGCTATTATTATGATACATTCCTTATGATAGACTGACTTAAGAATTATCTTCTTTTCTTCTTTACATTCTTACCTGCTTTGCCGAGTAGCAATTTCCCATGCCATCCTACATGCATGAGCTCTTGGGAATGCTTCTGCTTCTGAAAGGTGTTATTGAGTCTTTCATTGTGAAGATGAAAGTACAGGCGCAGTGAAAACATGTAAAATGTGTCCTTCATCTGGCATATGGAGTATCTTATGGATGAAAGCTCACGGTTTACTTGTTCTGCTGCAGCTTTATTCACAAGAGATGCCAGGTCTGGCAGAAGTTTTAAACTTCGCAGTCTCTCCTCAGGCCTCTTTTGGTTCTTCTCATAAAATCTATCATACAGAGAGTATCTCTTTGCTGTTCCTGTCTCAGGATGTGCACGGGTGAATCGGTCTGCTGGTGTTTGTTTTTCGGGTCCATTTGATATTTGTCAAATTTCCAGTTGTTGCCTGTCTTATATTGTCTTCTGTTGGGGCACAGACCCTTCCATCGTGTGGTTGGAAAAACATTTGCTGTGTGCGATTGTTGACATGTCTTGCAACACGGCCAGCGATATCTGAAATGAAAACTGTGGGCGGATATTTGAAACTGAGTAGAGCATCTCCATGGTCCCGGGCGGATTCTTTCCACCACAGAGGTGATTGGTAAAACACCACCCCGTGGGTACAGCCCATGTGTAACACTACCCCTACAAAATTGAAAAGAATAAGTTACTACAACCTTTATCATGATTGTATGTATGTAATGTTAATAGTAAAAATTATACTTTGTTATATATCTCTGTGAGTAATAATGTAAAGTGCAGATCAAGAATCAGATTATATAGTGCATAAACTGTACCAAATACTATTTCATTATAAAGTCTTGTTTTCTACCTCCAGCTTTCTGCAGCTTAACAAACATTTTTGGATAGATCGCTTTATAAAGGAGAAGTTCCTCAAGTCTGTTGATTAGGTCTGTTTGTGAGCCTGCTGCTGAAACCCCAAGATCATTGCAAGCCTGGACGAAATCTTCCTTTTTGGCCTACAAAAAATAGATTTCTCCAGTTATAATAGATTGTTAGTACAGTATTATGGATCATGAATGTGTATCATTCAAAGGTTTTGACTGTACCACTCTTGATTCCAGTAACTGTAATATCTGGTCTTCATTGATTTCCAGGTTTCCTTTTGTTGAGCTTGCTCTGTGTCTCTGGGAAAGTCCAAATTTCTGTTTTTGGGACCACGTCATTAATCCTTGTGTGCTGCCCAATCCATGGGGTGAACACAGAGTATGTTAAGGTGGTGGAGAAAGGATTGCTAGATGTGTCTGAAGAAGAGGATGATTTAGATTCCAATTAGTAATGGAATGTCCCAGAACTACAAACATAAAATATATATAAGGCTAAGATATGTAAATTTACAAATGCTTAATATTTACAAATGCAACTGCATCTTCTGAGCATTTTCCATCATTAACTTTTTAAACAATCTGTCCAAGTAGTTCACTAAGTTCTTTGGAGCTTACCCTCACAAAAACCAGTAGCAATTATCTCCTTCTCAAGGTTCTCCCACCTTGCAGCCACATTAACTTGAGTACCCTGGGGACTGCAGTTCTTCAAGTCTGGGCGCCTCATGAGATAAACTAATAAGGATGAGATGCTAACAATTAACCACCAACCAGATGTATAACACATTCACTTTTGTTTTAATTCGTCAACTCATGTGCAGTTCTCACCTGGTAAATCAAATGCAACTTTCCAGTTCGTGTCACCAGAATTGGAGGATGGTGACCCCAGCGGTAACAAAAGTAACCATAGGAGTACTCCCTCAGGGCACAGAAGTGATAGAATGCCCTTCTTAATGTGTTGTGTGGTACAGAGATTCTTGAATGGGATTCCAGTGTGCGTAAAAGACGACCAACAGCAATGTGATGCTGTGAGTAATAGGGAATACAGAATCCATGTTGTGTCTTACATGACATTTTATATGCATTTATACATGGACCTGCAAATTATAGAATTACACACCTAAATGATAGGTGGAGCTAATAAAATAGACAATGAGTGTAGAAACAAAGGGCATACTTACTGAAGTGGCTGATTATAGAAACATGTAACAGAAAATTATTCACTACTCACAGATAGCCCTGTAGTCAAAAGGGAGCACAAGGGAACTGTAAGAATGACTTTGTCATTAAAGTTGTGAAAACCAGAGAGATATTCTTGAAATCTGACCAGCATTCGGCAAACTGGGCATTTCTTGGCATACACAGGAATACCTATAAGAAAACACACCAATACCAGTAATTACAATATATTAGAAAAAAAAAGGTGTGATGAAATGTTGAAAAGGATACTCTATTGTACCTTTGTTCATTGTAAACATTCCATAAACCATGGCATGTCTTGTAATACATTTTAGCTCCACAAGATCAGGAGGAGATGGTCCAGGACAGTATGGGCACTTTTTTTCTTGTGGCTCAAACCTCTCTGGCAGGGGCTTTTCTGTTGTACTCAAGTCATGTGGCAGCTGCTCTGGAATCCTCTTTGAATTCCAAAAGTAGTTGGTCATAGTAATTACAGATGTGCATGTCTTCTCAGAGTGATTACTGTCTTCAGTGTCCTCAGTTTCCATAACCATTTCTTCAAAATCTTCAATTTCTTCTGCATTAGTTTCAATTGCATTTTGTGCCAGCTGTGGGCGTTCTTGAAAGATCCACCACATAGATATGTATCTATGGACACAACTCTGTCTGTTCTTTGTTCCTCTGCATTGGCAGTGCCATTTACCTGACTTTGTGTCAAATGTGACACGTGTCCTTGAAAACAAACACCAGTTGTCCTTCTGGCCAGTGTACACAGAGAAGTAGATATATATCTCTCAGAAAGTCCATACTCTCCCCAAAAAACAGGGAAAACACAGTCTACTCCTGCCAAAGATGCCTTTTTTTTTAAAGCCATAAAGTCCTCCTGCCGTGACATGGAAATAAGGCCTTTTCCAACCATCTCCTGCAGTAAGTCTCTAAACGTGACGTTGCTGCGATCCATCGGTATTAATTCCGCGCTTTAAATGGGACCTTGCTGCGATCAATCGGTATTAATTCTGAGATTCAAAAGGGATGTTGCTGTGTTCGTTCGGTATTAATTACGCGCTGTAAAGGTGACGTTGTTGCGATCGATCCGCATTAATTGTGCGCTGTAAAGGTGACCTTGCTGCAATCGTTTGGTATTAATTCCTCGGTGAAACCGCGACGTTGCTGCGATTGATCGGTCTTAATTCCGCGCTGTAAAGGTGACGTTGCTGCGATCGATCAGTCTTAATTTTGCGCTCTGAATGTGACGTTGCTGCGGAATTAATACCGAACGATCGCAGCAACGGCACGTTTAGAGCTCGGAACTAATACCGAACGAACGCAGTAATGTCACCTTTACAGGGCACAATTAATACCAATTGATCGCAGCAACGTCACCTTTTTCAGCGCGGAATTAATACCGATTGATCGAAGTTTGTTCCTAAACTGTTTCCCTTGTGTTCTGAGCATCATTAATTATTTCTCAAACCATGAAAATACTAACTTGCTTGAAGATATGCATTTACTATACTATTTTAATATGCGATTTTTAGCCATCTGTTTGTGGCGGGGGAGGGAGGAGCTTAGCAAGACAGAGGATATAACTACTAGTAAAATATGGTTTCAGTCTGACAACCAAACTTATTTTGTCAGAGCGATTTTGTCATGGCTTATTGCTGTTCGATCACATTGGTGTTAATGAATTGTAAAGCTAAAACGATTGCGTCATGCTCTTGTTTCATGATCTGGGCTTGATAACCTAAGGCGGAAAACCACCCCAGTCACGCATTGTGTCTCCGCCCGTTTTTCCGCCCACTCACGCATGCGTAAAAGTTCTTTGACTTTTGAAGTTTGCTCCTACACTGTTTCCTTTTTGTTCTGAAAAAAAGGAGTGCTGCAACATCATATTACAGTCATTAATTATTTCTCAAAAAATGAAAATATTAACTTGCTTGAAGATATGAACTTAATGACATTGGAGAGGGTGATTTTTAGCCATCTGTTCGTGGCGGGGGTGGGAGGAGCTTAGCAAGACAGAGGATATAACTACTAGTAAAATATGGTTTCAGTCTGACAACCAAACTTCTTTTTTCAGAGCAATTTTGTCATAGCTTATGGCTGCGACATTACATTGGTGTTTCTGAACTGTATTGCTCAGTTAATTGCGCCATGCTCTTGTTTCATGATTTGGGCTTGATAAAGCTAACGCTAAAAACCCAGCAACATTGAGGCTTTGCATCTCTGCCAGTATTCCGCCCTCTGACACATGCGCACACGGTCTTTTTTTTTTAAAGCTGTGTTATGAAGTTTGCTCATAGACTGTTTCTCTTTTTTGCTGAACCAAGCATTGCTGCAACATCATATTACCGTCACTAACTGTTTCTCAAACCATGAAAATATTAAACTGCTTGAAAATATGCATTTAATAACATTGGAGAGGGTGATTTTTAGCCATCTGTTCGTGGCGGGGGTGGGAGGAGCTTAGCAAGACAGAGGATATAACTACTAGTAAAATATGGTTTCAGCCTGACAACCAAACTTGTTTTGTCAGAGCGATTTTGTCATGGCTTATTGCTGTTCAATTACACTGGTATTTCTGAACTACAGTACTCAAATGATTGCGCCAAGCTCTTGTTTCATGATTTGGGCTTGATAACCTAACGCGGAAAACCCACTCGCAGTGAGGCTTTGTATCTCCGCCCGTTTTCCGCCCGCTCACGCATGCGTACAAGTTCTGTGTCTTTAGGTATTTTATGAAGTTTGCTCCTACACTGCTTCCCTTTTATTCTTAGCAAAGGTTATCTTATGAACAGGTTCTGTATGTAACTGCCTACCTGGGCAGTGCTGTAGCATGTTTCGTTTTGGTTCATAACCCCTAAGGACTTTAAGGACTGAGGCGGAACTATATGTCGGGAAGGGTTTCCAGGGGGGACTCATTATATGCACGGACGGTGCGGATAGCGGAGAGCTCATATTGCACGTCGTTAAAAAGGTTAAAATTAAGTGTTTTAAAGATGTTTCACGTATGTCAAGAAATGCTACAAGGGAAGCCATACCCCCCTTGTGTATTTAATGCAGCCAATGAGGTTTGTGTTCGGTTTGTTATTTATGTTACGTGAAGTTTATTTTGCATTGCTGCTGCTAGTGCTAATATACATGTAGTTATAAGTTCATGTAAAGCCAACGGTTAAATGAAAGTGTTTAAGAACAAAGTTAAAGTGAACAAAGACAACATTGACACTAAGATTAAAGGGTTTAATATTGGAGTAAATAAGACATTTATGCTCAATTGTACATGTGTTTGTTATTTTATTTTACAGTTCTCACGTTTAGGAATAAAACCCCAATCAGTGCATTTAAGAACAATTGTGCTGTCATCATTAAATCAAAGGGGGGTACAATGAGAACTCAGTGCTCCAGAAAACAACACCAGAGAGCAGTGTTTTACAGTAATCAGAAAAGATGAGAGATCTGAGAGGGAAAGAAAGTGTGCAGGTATGCACATGCCGCAGAGCTGCATGGACATGAAGCCACAACCAAGCGACAGATGAGCTGCAGCCTTACACAAACATGCATTCACTAGTGAGTAACGGCACAAAAGGTTATGACTTCGTTCGGAGTGTGCAAACTCGTCTGAAAACTACAGGTTCTACAGAAGCTAACCGTGCTAACTCAGAAGCACGCCAAGGCAACAGTATCGAGGACCTTTTTGCAGAAATCACCAAGATCAATTCTACCCTGAATGGAGTGGCGAGCGATGTACTGATAATTAAATCAGACACAGCAGAATTAAAGAACACAGTGAGTGCATTACAGACACGACTTGATGAAGCCAAAAGTCGTATTGCAGAAGTAGAAAGCAGTAATGCTAACACGGCTACAGAAAACAAGAGGTTAGCACAGCAAGTAGAACAGCTATGGAGCCGAGACGGAATAATGTTCGGTTGTCGGGCTGAAAGAAGGAAAAGAAGCTGGAAGCACGATGAATGACTACATCAAGAAAATAATGTCCGAGGCCTTGGAACTATGAGGGGATATACGAGATTGAGAGAAGCCGATCAACGGAAACGGTTTGCACTGATAATGAAGACATTATGGGAAAAACAGGTGAAACACACACTAGCACACCCGACTAATTTGAGATTCACATGGAAGGGGAACAGACTGAGCTTTGTGGATCCCAACAAGGCAGAAGATTTTATCCGAGAAAATATTCAAGGCACGGGAAACTAACGACTGAATGAAAGACTAATATTCAGGAGAGAATGTTTTTTTTATGGAAGTTGCGGTGGGGGTCTTGACTCAGAGGGGCTGCCAGCACTGGACAGCTGTTTGAAAAGCACGGGCGGCCGTTTATAGGATCCACGCGGACCGAAATCAACCAGTGAGGTTTTCATACACTGTTATGTTGGTTTTGTTAACACTGTTTTTGGTAACACTTTATAATAACGTTTTAGTAATAAACTATTAACTAATGATTAATAGCTGTGAACAAATCATCAGTTCATGAGAATTTGAACGTGAACAAACATTTACAAATGACAGTTCATGTTTACAAACATGTTAACAAATCATTAGTTCGTTAGAACTTGAAAGTGAACAAATCATTAGTTAATGAAAAATTGAAAATTAATAAATGTTTATCAGTCAGAGTTCCTGTTCCCAGTGTGTGCACTCATATATTTATAAATATGTTAACAAATCATTAGTTCATCAGAATTACAAAAAATTATCTGCAGTTCTACATACCTCGGCTCAGCCGCTGCTAGGTTGAGAAGAATAGAACACCCAAAGATGTCTAGTCAAGAGCAGTTCAGTTTCTCTGCTCACCTACAATGTGTTCCAGCTGACAGTGAATCTACATTATGGTAAATTATTGAGGCAACACATAAATTAAGATTTATGTTAAGAGATGCATTTCAAAGTGAGTGTTTAGTTTAGACTTTGTTCTCAAAGCAGAAAGTTAATTAATTAGTTAATGTGCTTGCAAATTATGAGTAAACATGTGTAAGGCTTACTAGTTCATTAACAAATAGGTATAAGCTATACGTTCATCAGTTACAGATGTTTTTGCAGTACCTGAACTAAAGTTGAAACTCTCCATTATAAGTTAATGTTTATGAACGTTTACAAACTATTAGTAAATATGGATTTTAATTTCATATACCCTCTTGTTTGACTAGACATATCCATACTGTGATTTGCAATAAGAAACAACAGTGGTAAACATTCAGCACACATTTACAGATCATCACTGAACGGATCAAGACCAAGGTGAAATTAATCAGTTACTTTTATTTGCAGAAAAGGATTTCCTCAGTAATTACAAAGGAAGCTCTATGATCAACAATTACATACAGTAAGAAAGTTGCTCAACAATTTTAAAAAAAGCTCAACGATTGCAAATAAAAACTGAAGAAACAAGCTCAACCTCAAACACCCCAAGTCCTCCCCGCCTCACCCCCTCCACCCCATCACTAATCCCATCATACTTTTAGCAAATGTAATGCATAAATTAGGATAAACTACTTTTAAGTATACCTGTAATACATGTGATTATAGAAATAAGGAAGAAATTTGCTCAACAATTACAAAAAAAAAATCTGCTTTTGAAAGTAACAATTCAGTTATTTTTTTCTAATGAATAATGATTTGTTCATTTTCAAGTTCTAACGAACTAATGATTTGTTAACATGTTTGTAAACATCAATATATGTATTAATAACTACATGAACTGTCATTTGTAAGCGTTTGTTCACGTTCAAATTCTCATGAACTGATGATTTGTTCACAGCTATTAATCATTAGTTAATAGTTTATTACTGAAAGTTATTATAAAATGTTACCCATGTTTTTTGAGTTGTCTTTGTTTTCATTTGCTGTTCTAGGATGTTCCGTCTTAAGACAGTGGTTTGATCTTAGTTTCTACGTACATTTTGCCAGGTTTGTGGCATTAACAGGCAACGTTAAATTGGGCAAAATGCTAGAAGTAGGGGTGAGCAAAGGTACATCAGTAAGCAACAATGAATAGTGGATTTATCAACATAATAACATGGAATATTAATGGGTGTGGTACAACTGCCAAGCAGAAGAAGGTCCTTACATATCTTAAATCTAAAAAAAACAGATATTGCATTTATTCAGGAGACCCATTTCAAAAAGGAAGAGGAAGCTTTAAAAATTAAACGTAATTGGGTTGGGCCTATTTTTATTCAATTCAATATCCAGTAAGAGCTGTGGAGTGATCATCCTTGTTAACAAAAACCTTAATTTTAGAATGTTAAATCAATTTAAAGATGCTAGAAGACGGATTATATGCGTAGAGGCACTTGTTAATGGAGTCAAAGTTGTGCTTTGTAATGTATATGCCCCAAATAAGGAAGACTCAGTTTTCTTCCATGAGGTTAATAAAATGATGGGAAATATGGATGGTCAAATTATTTTAGGGGGTGATCTTAACCAGACAATAGACAATCACATAGATCGTAGTAAAGGTAGGACAGGTTTAAGTTTTAAGGACGGATAATAGCAAATAAAATTCTAAAAGAAGATATGGGTCTAATAGACATTTGGAGACTTAAACACCCGAAGTAAAGGGACTACAACTTTTACTCCCACTATCATAGAACCTACTCACGGATAGATTCATTTCTGATCTCGGGACCAGTTGTTGACTGGGTAATAGATTGCAACATTGGAGTGATAGCGATAACAGATCATGCACTTGTGGAATTGCATATAGATATGCAGGTGGACAAGTGCAAGTTTGGAAGATGGAGATTAAATAAAAGTTTCTTACAGGACAAACAATTTACTGAGAGATTGGGCAAAGATATCACATCAGTTTTAGAGTTTAATAGGGATACAACAGAAAGAATAGCTAAGGTCTCGGATGCACTTAAAGCATACATTAGAGGTAATTGTATAGCTTATAGCTCATGGAAAAAAGAAAAACACAGAGAAAGTACAGTTATTGGAAAAGAAAATAACAAGGTTGGAGAAACATTTAATAGATAGATATGATGAGGTAGAATTTAGGGAAATGTGTCAACTGAAATCTGAATTACATGATATATACAATAAAAAAACAGAATGCTCTCTGCTTAGGCTCAAAACTAACTATTATGAAAATGGTGAAAAGACTGGGAAATTATTAGCGAGACAGCTAAAACAGCAGGAAACAAACAATATTATCCAATCTATTAGAAAAGATGACATAATACTTACGTCAGTCCAAGAAATTAACACAGTTTTTAAAAACTACTATCAAGACTTGTATACTTCAAAGGGCTTGAGTAACCTTGAGGAATTTAATTCCTTTTTCCAGAATTTAAAACTGCCAAAGCTTTCTATAGAAGGAAAAGATAGTCTTGATTTTCCCATAACAGAAGCAGAAGTAAGATTAGTTATTATGGGTATGAAAACTGGGAAGTCGCCAGGTCTTGATGGTTTCCCAGCAGAATATTATAAGAAATATGTAGATATACTGAGCCCAATCCTCACAGAGGTTTTTCAGGAGGTTTTTACATATGGTTCTCTCCCAGATAGTTTCAATGAAGCCATAATTTTGCTAATACCAAAAAAAACCAAAAGATCTAACTGACCCAGCTAATTATAGACCCATAAGTTTAATAAATGTAGATTGGAAAATACTATCCAAAATCTTAGCACTGAGATTGGAAAATGTTTTGCCGCAGATCATCCATAAAGACCAGGTAGGATTTATAAAGGGGAGATCCTTGACTGATAACATGAGAAGATTATTACACTTAATGTAGATGAATAGAACAAGCACACACCCTATAACATTTATATCACTTTATGCACAGAAAGCCTTTGATAGAGTGGAATGGTCATTCTTGTTTGCTGCAATGGAAAAATTCGGATTTGTCGATGTTTTTTGTAGATGGATAAAAACTCTATACTCATCCCCTAAGGCTGCAGTTCTTACCAATGGTATGCTATATTCTTCAATATAACCAGATCAACTTGACAAGAGTGTAGTCTTAGTCCGCTATTGTTCACAATTTTTCTTGAACCATTAGCCATAATACTTAGGGACTAACCAAGAATTAAAGGAGTTACTGGAAGCAATGTATGTATCCCAAGCTTTTTCTTGTGAATCATTATCTGCCTACAAATTTAAATGGCTCACAAAGGGCATGAAATATTTAGGAACAGAATTAAACCCAGACATAGACAAAATTATTGCTATTAATTTGGACAATTTATTAAACAAAATTAAATTGAACTTGAAATTGAAATGGAGAAGACTATACCTGACCCTATGGGGGAAGGTGAATATAATTAAAATGATGATAGCTCCACAGATCAACTACCTAACGGGGATGATACCCACATCTATCCTGCAACAATTATTAATAAAATACAATAATATGATTAAACATTTTCTGTGGGAAGGGAGAAAACCGAGGATTAAAATGGAAAAGCTTTACCAACCTAAAAAGGCAGGGGGTCTCTCACTACCAAATATAGAACATTATAGTATTTCTTCAGAAATGGCAAAGCTTGCCAAGCACTGGAATGGAAATGACAGTGATTTGGACTGGATCTTTACTGAAAAAGAACTCACATTACCTTTTACATCTATTTTTTACTATAAGTTTTTTCACACAAAATAAAGGGGGAGAAAAATAGTTACATACATAATCCTGTATTGATGCACTCAAAAGCAGTTTGGCGCAAGGCACACAAAAAATGTAAGCTCACTCAGTATAACCAAAAATATGCATCTATATGGCATAACCCCAAAATAAAAATAGAAAAACAGACTATATGCTGGTCTCATTGGAAAAAAGGGGATTAGCATATTAAATGATTTGTTTGAAGAGGGCAGTCTTCTTCCTTATAATGTACTGAAAGAGAAATTTAGTCTGGAGAGTCGAGGCCATTTTTGGAAATATTTACAGATTAGACATTGTGTAACTGGGAAGGTTTGCTCCCTTCTAAATAAAAAACACAATAGAATTTTATATGGATTTGCCATTAAAGCATCACAAAGCATTTAAGTGGTATGAGATATGCCCCTGGACAAACAATAGTAGCAGTGATAATCTGAGGGTAATATGGGAGAGAGATTTGTCTAAAGTAATAGATGAGAAGACATGGGAGGGGATTCTTTCCAGTACTGAGAAATATATTAGAGAAGCCAAAAGTAAATTTATTCAGTATAAAATAATTTATAGATATTATTATACTCCATCAAGACTTCATAGAATGGGCCTAATAAAGGATGATTTATGCTGGAAATGTAGGAAAGAATGTGGTACATATATATATATATATATATATATATATATATATATATATATATATATATATATATATATATATATATATATATATGCTTTGTGGGCGTGTCCTAAAGTTTCACCTTTGTGGATGCACGTACTGGATTTTATGAGTAAATGGTTAGGATATGATTTACCCAAATCACCAGGACTGTGTCTTCTTGGGAACAAATCTCAAATGTCACATATAAGCAAGCCTATGTGGAGGATATTAAAAACTGGACTATTAACCTGTGCTCCAGTAATTTTAAGATGTTGGAAGGACCCTCAAACTCCTACAATGAATTCATGGAAGACTCTAATGATGGAGAGTGTGGCATGTGAGAAGATACTGGGGAGACTGAACTGGACAAATGATAATGTCATGGAATAATGGAATAATTTTAGTCAACACTTGTCTGGAATACACGGCCATACCTTTTAAAGACATGGACGAATAGACATAACTATGACAGAGACAAGGTACATTTGTCAGGTTTTGTGTGGATATGACTAGCAGATGCTCTATTTTATTTTTTTAATGTTTCTGTTTCAGTCATCAATGCCTGTATACCTGCATGATAAAGACGTGTTTTTTTAAAATAAATAATTAATTTTTTTTACGTTATTATTTACTTATTTTATTTAGTTATTTCATTTGTTTAATACCAAACAAATGTTAAAAATGTTACAATTTAATAAAATGTAAATTATAAAAAAAAAACTAATTGCACGATGAGCAAGTAAGGAGACTTAAACGTCGCTTCAGTGTGTGCTATAAGAAGTGGAAGGAGGTCACAAAGATTTCCAACCAAACTCTAAATGGTCAATGCTCAACCAACTTGCTGAATGAACATGTTACTAAAGTGAACAATGCCTTTAAGAGCTTGAATGCTGTTTATGAAGAGTTGATACGCATCAGTGTTCCTGACCATGACACACATTGTACATTTACATTTAAGGCATTTAGCAGACGCTCTTATCCAGAGCGACTTTGTAGAGTTGACACCTGTGAAACAGTGACACAGAGAATCGTTCAGCAAGTAATGGACATTTTAGACACAATAAATGCTCAAGGTCAAAGGGATGAAGAACGAGGCGACGAAGAGACAAGGTCAGCGAAGATGAGTGTCCGCTCTTACAGCACTAAGGACTCCACTCATTCCCATCTAACTTCTGCTAGCAGAAAGAGTGCAGCTGCTGGAATTGCTGCCAATGAAGCCACCCTGCAAGTACTGCTAGAGCAAGAACATCATATTAAGGAACTGCAGAGGCTGGAAGCTGAAGCTGCTCAGCTAAAAGCTAAACAGGAGGCTGAAAATGCAGAGAGACAAAGAGTGCTAGAAGCCAAGCGCAGAGAATTAGAACGTCTGGAGACGATTAAGAAACTGAAGGCTGCCAAAGCACGACAGCAAGCATATGAACAGAGTGAATGCTCATGTCGAACATCTAAACAGAGTCAATGCTCAAATGAGGAAATACAGTGGGGTACGAAAGTTTGGGCAGCCTTGTTAATTTTCCTGATTTACCTTTATAAAGCTGTCAGGCGTCTGAGAATGAGGACGCGACGCACGCAGAGTCACAGTAAATGAAAGTTTATTAGTTCCCAAGCTGGGTCTGGCGAAACAGAAAACAACCAGGAAGGGAACTGAAGGAGGTACCGCAGGAATGGGCGAGGGTCAACAGCCAGAGCTCACCGGGGGAGAAATCAAGAAAGCCGAAGGACAAAAACGAGGTCGATCGCTGTGAGAAAAACAACAGGTTAGTGAGGCTCAGAATCGCAAATGGGATCTGCAAAGCTTTATGTTGAATGCGTGTGTTTGCGTGGCTTATAAATGCCAGTGACAGCTGGCCGCAATCAAAAGACTGGCGAATCAGAACGCGTGGGATATGAGGGGTAGGAGAGTGTGGGCGTGACGTCATCGGACGGTGCACCCCGGGAACTGGAGTTCGGAGGAGCGGAGGCAGGCAGACCCACAGGCGTGACAAAAGCATTGATTGTTTGGATAAAAAATTCCGTTAAATATATCATATAGGGGACATATAAGTGATATATAAGTGAAATGAAGTTTATATGAATTACAGAAAGTGTGCAATAATTGTCTAAATAAAATTAGGCAGGTGCATAAATTTGGGCACCAAAAAAAACCCATAACTCAATATTTAGTAGATCCTCCTTTTGCAGAAATAACTGCCTCTAAACGCTTCCTATAGCTTCTAATGAGAGTCTGGATTGTGGCTGAAGGTATTTTAGACCATTCTTCTTTACAAAACATCTCTAGTTCATTCAGCTTTGATGGTTTCCAAGCATGGACAGCTCTCTTTAAGTGACACCACAGATTTTCAATATTATTCAGGTCTGGGGACTGAGATGGCCATTCCAGAACGTTGTTCTTGTTCCTCTGCATGAATGCATTAGTAGATTTTGAGCAGTGTTTAGGGTCGTTGTCTTGTTGGGAGATCCAGCCCCGGCGCAGCTTCAGCTTTGTCACTGATTCCTGGACATTGGTCTCCAGAATCTGCTGATATTGATTAGAATCCATGCGTCCCTCAACTTTAACGAGATTCCCAGTCTCTGTACTGGCCACACAGCCCCACAGCATGATGGAACCACCACCAAATTTTACTGTAGGTAGCAGGTGTTTTTCTTGGAGTGCTGTGTTCTTTTTCCTCCATGCATAACGACCATTGTTATGCCCAAATAACTCTATTTTAGTTTCATCAGTCCACAGCACCTTATTCCAAAATGCTGGCTTGTCCAAATGTGCTTTAGCATACCCCAAGCGGCTCTGTTTGTGATGTGGGCGGAGAAAAGGCTTCCTCTGCATCACTCTCCCATATAGCATCTCCTTGTGTAAAGTGTGCCGAATAGTTGAACGATGCACAGTGACTCCATCAGCAGCAAGATCATGTTGTAGGTCTTTGGTGCTGGTCTGTGACTCTGACTGTTCTCAACATCCTTCGCCTCTGTTAATTCGAGATTTTTCTTGGTCTGCCACTTCTAGCCCTGACTTGAACTGTGCCTGTGGTCTTCCATTTTCTCACAATGTTTCTCACAGTGGAGACTGAAAGCTGAAATCTCTGAGATTTCTGTATCCTTCCCCTAAACCATGACAGTGAACAATCTTTGTTTTCAGGTCATTTGAAAGTTGTTTTGAGACTCCCATGCTGCGACTCTTCAGAGAAAATGCAAAGAGGAGAATAACTTACAATTGCCCCCCCTTAAATACCCTTTCTCATAATTGGAGTCACCTGTGTATGGAGGTCAAGGGTCACTGAACAAATTTGAGTTCCAGTAATTAGTTCTAAAGGTTTTGAAATCAATAAAATGACAACATTGCCCAAATGTATGCACCTGCCTACTTTTGTTTAACCAATTATTGCACACTTTCTGTAAATCATATAAACTTCATTTCACTTCTCAAATATCACTGTGTTTGTCCCCTATATGATATATTTAACGGAAACAATCAGTGTTTTATAAAGGTAAATAAGGAAAATTAACAAGGCTGCCCAAACTTTCGCACCCCACTGTATATTATCTACGCAAATACATGGGTGGATCTGCGAAAAAGGCCATAGAGAGCTACTACCTACTAGGCACTGAGTCCGCTTACCTTGCAGCATGGTGCATCCTAGAGGAGCGATATGGCAGTCCATTCCTCATCGCCAGAGCCTTCAGAGATAAGATTGACGCATGGCCCAAGATAAGTGCCAAGGGCAGTCCGGAACTTCAAGAACTCGTTGACTTCCTTCGCAGCTGTGAGTCCGCAATGTCACAAATCAAGGGTCTTGAGGTGCTTAATGACTGAAATGAGAACCGAAAAATACTTGCTAAGCTTCCAGACGTTGACTTCAAGATGGAACCGGAAAGTCATAGAAGTGGAGGAAGAAAGTCAAACATTACCAAGCTTCAGCCAGTTTGTCAAGTTCCTCACACGTGAATTCAAAATTGCTTGCAGTCCAATAACATCTCTCCATGCACTGAAACCAAATGAAGAAGAGAAGAGCAAGGTTGTAAAGAACAGAAGTCCTGGAGCAAAGGCCTTAATAACGAGCTCAGACGAGAATGGCAACACCACAAGCTGTATCTTCTGTGAGAAGGTAGGGCACAGTCTTCCAGTGTGTCGTAAGTTCATAAGGAAGACAATCACAGAACAAGTCAAGTTTGTCCAAGAGAAAAGGTTGTGTTTCAGCTGTTTGAAGTGGGGCCATCGCTCCAAGGATTGTGGAGACAGGAACATCTGCAAGACATGTGAAAAAAGACATCCAACTTGCCTCCATGATAATCGCACTAAGGAAGAAAGGATGCAGGCAAGGACTGATGGAGGTAGTCACCATAAGTCAAAGGATGGGAAGTCAGATCAGCCACAAGATCAAGCACCAAGCACATCACATGAAGCAACATCTCATAGAGGTCTCTGCCACGACTGAGCCAAATCATGAAGTTCTTGTGTATGCACTCCTTGATACTCAGAGTGACACAACTTTTATCCTTGAAGAGACTGCAAGAGCGCTCAATACAAGGAGTGAACCAGTTCAGCTAAGGCTCTCCATGCTGGCTTCAAAAAACACAGTCGTGTCCTGCTGGAAATTGACTGGTTTACAAGAGGGTTCTACTCAGATAAGATAATCCCACTTCCAAGGACCTACTCCAGGGAATTTATACCTGCAAACAAAAACCATATTCCCACACCAGAGACGGCGAAGGTATGGTCTCATCTTGAACACATTGCAAATGAGATCGCTCCCCAGCAAAGCTGTGATGTTGGCCTGCTAATCGGCTACAATTGTCCTCAAGCCCACATTACAAAGACAAGTGGTGCCTGGTGAAGAAAATCAACCCTTTGCACAGAGAACAGACTTGGGGTGGAGTGTGGTCGGCTATGTTAATCCATGCCTCAACTGCAATTGGATGCAGGCAATGCCTGAAATGCAATTGGAGTAAGCCACCAAGTCATAGTGGAGCAAGTGATTCCAGAACAGAACAGAACAGCAAAGGATGGCATACCTCCCAGAAGACAGGATGGAAACCACACCTCAATTCACCTTTTGTGGGACGGATTGTTTTGGACCATTTTACATCAAAGAAGGAAGAAAGGAGCTAAAGCGTTATGGGTTGTTACTTACTTGTATGTGTTCCAGAGCGGTGCACATTGAGATGCTCAACGACCTGACCTCGGATGCCTTCATCAATGCTCTGCGTTTGTTCATCGCCATTCGTGGAACAGTACGCCACATAAGATGTGATCAAGGGACAAACTTTGTCGGAGCAAGACTTTGTTCTTCTGCAGGATGATTTGTCCCTCGTTTACCCATTTTTGGATCTCCCTATATTCCATCACTCTGGTTCTTGACCTCTGCTTTTTTCCCTCTGACTTCCCTCTCGCCTCATCCCTTTCATCTCGGTAGCCATTGCTGACTGCTTTTCCTGGTTTAGACCTCTGCCTGTCCCTTACTACGTTCTGAAGCCCTACCTTCTCTGCCGGTTTGGTGTTGCTGATTGGATTGTTTACTGTTGTATCAAATAGAACTGTCTTGGCTTTTAGCTCAGCAAACGTCGCTCCGGAGTCTTTTTGTCCTGACATATACATGTAGTTATATGTTCATGTAAAGCCAACGGATAAATGAAAGTGTTTTAAAACAAAGTTAAAGTGAACAAAGACAACATTGACAGTAATATTAAAGGGTAAATATGACATTTATGCTCTGTTGTACATAGAATAAAACCCTAATCAGTGCCTTTAAGAACAGTTATGCTGTCATCATTAAATCAGAGTGAGGTCCGCTCTGCCTTTAGGTATTTTATGAAGTTTGCTCCTAGACTGTTTCCCTTTAATTCTGAGCAAAGGAGTGCTGCAACATCACATTACAGTCACTAACTATTTCTCAAACCATGAAAATATTAACTTGCTTGAAGATATGCATTTAATGACATTGGGGGCAATTTTTAGCCATCTGTTCGTGGCGGGGGTCGGAGGAGCTTAGCAAGACAGAGGATGTAACTACTAGTAAATAATGGTTTCAGTGAGACAATGAAACTTTTTTGCGATTTTTGTCATGGCTTATGGCTGTGACATTACATGGGTGTTTCTGAACTGTATTGCTCAGATAATTGCGCCATGCCCTTGTTTCATGACTTGGGCTTGGTAAAGCTAATGCTAAAAACCCTCCCGCATTGAGGCTTTGTTTCTCCGCCAGTATTCCGCCCTATGGCGCATGCACACACGTTGTTGTTTTTTTTTAAGCTGTGTCGTGAAGTTTGCTCCAAGACTGTTTCTCTTTTTTGCTGAACCAAGCATTGCTGCAACATCAAATTAAAGTCATTAACTATTTCTCAAACCATGAAAATATAAATTTTCCTGAAGATATGCATTTAATGACATTGGCGAGGGCGATTTTTAGCCATCTGTTCGTGGCGGGGGTGGGAGTGTAGCAAGACAGAGGATATAACTACTAGTAAAATATGGTTTCAGTCTGACAACCAAACTTCTTTTGTCAGAGCGATTTTGTCATGGCTTATTGCTGTTCAATTACATTGGTGTTTCTGAACTGTAATGCTCAAATGATTGCACCAAGCTCTTGTTTCATGATTTGGGCTTGATAACCTAACGCGGAAAACCCACCCGCAGTGAGGCTTTGTACAGTGGGGTGCGAAAGTTTGGGCAGCCTTGTTAATTTTCCTGATTTACCTTTATAAAGCATTGATTGTTTGGATAAAAAAATTCCGTTAAATATATCATATAGGGGACAAACACAGTGATATTTGAGAAGTGAAATGAAGTTTATATGATTTACAAAAAGTGTGCAATAATTGGTTAAACAAAAGTAAGCAGGTGCATAAATTTGGGCACTGTTGTCATTTTATTGATTTCAAAACCTTTAGAACTAATTATTGGAACTCAAATTTGGTTTGGTAAGTTCAGTGACCCTTGATCTCCATACACACGTGACTCGATTATGAGAAATTAGTATTTAAGGGGGGCAATTGTAAGTTTTTCTTCTCTTTGCATCTTCTCTGAAGAGTCGCAGCATGAGAGTCTCAAAAAACTTTCAAATGACCTGAAAACAAAGATTGTTCACCGCCATGGTTTAGGGGAAGGATACAGAAAGCTATCCTAGAGATTTCAGCTTTCAGTCTCCACTCTGAGAAACATTGTGAGAAAATGGAAGACCACAGGCACAGTTCAAGTCAAGGCTCGAAGTGGCTTGAGAACAGTCAGAGTCAACCCACAGACCAGCACCAAAGACCTACAACATGATCTTGCTGCTGATGGAGTCACTGTGCATTGTTCAACTATTCGGCGCACTTTACACAAGGAGATGCTCTATGGGAGAGTGATGCAGAGAAAGCCTTTTCTCCGCCCACATCACAAACAGAGCCGCTTGAGGTATGCTAAAGCACATTTGGACAAGCCAGCTTCATTTTGGAATAAGGTGCTGTGGACTGATGAAACTAAAATAGAGTTATTTGGGCATAACAAGGGCCGTTATGCATGGAGGAAAAAGAACACAGCACTCCAAGAAAAACACCTGCTACCTACAGTAAAATTTGGTGGTGGTTCCATCATGCTGTGGGGCTGTGTGGCCAGTACAGGGACTGGGAATCTTGTTAAAATTGAGGGACGCATGGATTCCAATCAATATCAGCAGATTCTGGAGACCAATGTCCAGGAATCGGTGACAAAGCTGAAGCTGCGCTGGTGCTGGATCTTTCAACAAGACAACGACCCTAAACACTGCTCAAAATCTACTAATGCATTCATGCAGAGGAACAAGTACAACGTTCTGAAATGGCCATCTCAGTCCCCAGACCTGAATAATATTGAAAATCTGTGGTGTCACTTAAAGAGAGCTGTCCATGCTCGGAAACCATCAAAGCTGAATGAACTAGAGATGTTTTTTAAAGAAGAATGGTCTAAAATACCTTCAGCCACAATCCAGACTCTCATTAGAAGCTATAGGAAGCGTTTAGAGGCTGTTATTTCTGTGAAAAGAGGATCTACTAAAGGTTTTTTTTTTGGTGCCCAAATTTATGCACCTGCCTTATTTTTGTTTAGACAATTATTGCACACTTTCTGTAAATCATATAAACTTCATTTCACTTCTCAAATATCACTGTTTGTCCACTCTATGATACATTTTAGTTTTATCCAAACAATCAATGCTTTATAAAGGTAAATCAGGAAAATTAACAACGCTGCCCAAACTTTCGCACCCCACTGTATCTCCGCCTGTATTCCGCCAGCTGGCGCACGCGCATACAGTCTGTTTTTTTAAAGCTATGTTATGAAGTTTTCTCCTAGACTGTTTCCTTTTCTTCTGAGCCAAGCATTGCTACAACATCATATTACAGTCACTAACTATTCGTCAAACCATGAAAATATTAACTTGCTTGAAGATGTGGTGAACTGAAGATGATGCGATGGTGTTAAAAATGGAAATACTGTCTTGGTAGATTAGTTAATTTTATTACAGACAGCATTCTTACAAGCACCCGGGTTGCTTGTGTAGTTTCTTTAGTTGCTTGCCCAGAAGGATGGAGTCAGGAGACTGAAGGCTGGAGATGTTGGAGTAGTTTATTTCAAGGCGATCGCAGTTCACTCCTCTCTTGTCCTTAGCCAGGCCAGTTCAGTGCAGTCTGAACTCAACCCAACTCAGTCCCAAGAGAGACCCTTGTGACACAGGTTTTATACACCGTTTAACCACCCCCAAAATAAACAAGGTGGTTGTGATCTTAGTTAGGACGAACAAATGGTCAACAGATGGTCCCCAAGTGGGCTTTGATCTATGACCTGTAAAACCCCGAGAACAACAATATCCCAGGGACTCCGCCCTGTCGTAAAGATATACAACTCTGTTCTGGTGATGTTAACCACATGGTAAATGTTACACCCTAATGCGAAATGCACTGATTATTCAACAGTCCCCCCTTTTGAAAGCCCTAATTAGGGTATTCAATCTATTAATAATCACTAATAAACAAAGGACTACATTTTACCCTTTTCCTTCTGTAGAGTTGAGTGTATGGAACTCAGAACATCAAATGTAATTGGATGTTCTAGGATTGGTTAACACTATCTGTTCTACGTCAACGTGTGCTATCTGTATATGTTTGTTTTGCTTCTTGGCACAAAAACAGAAACACCGAATCATGACATAGATCAGAAAAATGCTGACACAAATTGAGATAAAAATCAACAGGCCATCACGACAGTAAGCCCACCATGAACCAAACCATGAATATAGCCAATTCACATCTGCTTGATCCATGTGACTTATGTGATCACGCAAATCCTCTAGTTCTTTAACATACTGGTTTAAGTCATTAGTTGGATCGATAACATCGGAGCAACATTCAGGACCGATTACGGAACATGTTCCTCCTTGTTGTGCTAAGACATAGTCTAGTGCTACTCTGTTTTGCAGTATCATCAGTCTATGTGATTGCAATGTCGTAGCAATGACACCCAGTGATCGAGCGGTGTCGTTAGCAAGTTTTTCAATGTTGTGGGCTAGTGTTCGAATTTGATCTAAGGCAAGCATAACACCATAATTTGGGATAAGTGCGCCTAAGAATCTAGCCCAGACTGTTTGAGTGCATGTAAAATGTTCAATGCACGGGTTAGGATCGTCAACTAATGAGTCATCATTTGTATATCTTAATCCAGTATGTGTATTAACTTGATATTTAGTGTGACATTGCACTGTATTTATCTCAAAAATGTAGGAACCTTCAATATCTAATAATGGGGCGACTGCTGATAATTCAGGAGTTAAATTTTTATGTTTTTGGAACTCTTGAACTAGATGTTGTTTACCCTTTTTAGGAGGAATTATTTCCAGAGTGCCATCTGAGTGTAATTTGGCATTTGCAGTACCTGGATAGGTATTATTAACAAACATGTCATGGTTTTTGTACCACGTACATATCTGTTCATTACAGTTAACAGGACCACATCCACTAGGTACTTCTAATAAGACTGGTGTATCCACAGAACTGGGAATTATTATTATTATTACATGCTCCTCTTTGCTAACTCCTCCTTTGGTTTTATTTTGTGCGGTTGGTTGTGGTCTCATTGCTGGTAATAAATAAATTAATGAGCACCGACCGTTGAAACCAGCAGGTAGTTCACTAAATGCGGAGCTTCCACATAGCCAATATGTTCCTGTAGGTGCAGGAATACGACAAAATTTAGTAATAGACAACCAATTAATCCATGACTTAGTGTCATAAATACAATCTCTTAATGTTTTTGCTATAAAACTAGATTGTTGTTTAGAGGTATGACTATTATCTATTTGGTTAAGTCGTATTACATACTCACACAAAGGTTTAGGAATTTCTCCAAGATATGGTGACATTTGGTCATAATTTTCCACACACCAAGGATATTTATATGGAGTGATTATGTCGTCGATCTTATGACCTGGAGCATATGTTTGTTCACATGTTGCTGTACCAGGTGTACAACACTGAGACGCTTCTGACCGAGATATGTTATGGCAGGTGCTAATCTCAGAAGAAGGTACTGCTGTTTGTAACAGACGACAAGTATCACAGTCAGAGATTGCATGACCAGTCCAGGCTATTCCAGCAGAGACGCTGACTGGATGGGGAATACAGACATTCTTTCCTGGAAACAATGTCTGTCTGGTTAAATTGAATAGCGTCTCAAATGAATTATCATTGTCCCGTTTGACAATAGTTGTGCCTAGACATGGGTGTACACATAGAAGAAATCCAATAATTGACACATGAAACATTTCAGGATTTCTTCTTGGCATGGTTGCAGTAGCAGTTGCTTTTTCCATCTGCATTATCTGGGTGATGACCGGATGACTTCTTCAAAGTTGAAGTCTTCGGGTGCAGATAGCCTTCCTTAGATCCTCAGTTGGTGCAGGTTGAATAGACTCTTGGGATCAGCAACTTGTAGTTCATCCAGCATCTGGTAAGATACCGTTCTGGAGTTCACTGTAAGACACAGATATACATAAGCAGTATCTTGTAGTCTTTATATACCTGGCAGATTAATAGAAAAGATGTGAC
>JAMWET010007131.1:0-77500 GCA_024036415.1 Prochilodus magdalenae
ATTACTTTATGCACAAATATCTCTGAGCCTTGCTTTCTCTGTCACACAAACACAAAACTCCTCAGAATAGACTGTCCTGAGAAAGCTGGCAGCAGGAAGTCATTCAGAGTAAGGAATTATGGAAAAAAAGCTGAGAATGTAAATGATAAGAGAATGCAATCTTTAACAAAAAAAAGGAAAATTTGACAAAAATACCAAAAAAAAAAACCAAACAACAACAAAAAGAGAAATCTTAAAATTTAGAATTTTCATTGCATTTTAAAAATATCCATTTAGAATGTGATGCCAGAAGCAAGTTCCAAACAAGTTGGGAGGGTGACGTTTAGAACACCATTGTTCAGCTCTTCTCGCCTCCGGGACCCCCTATTTAACCTCTAAGACCCCCTTAATGTCTCAAAAACAAAAACGTGAGAGTGGAGGTCCCTGAAGCGTATTACCCTGTCGTTTTTTTAGCCTGCTTCACTCACAGTTGTCAAGCTTCTGTCTTTGTAGTACTAGTCATATGGCACTGACCTGCCTCAGGGTGGTGCTGTAGCAACTGGACCCAGTTTCTCCTTCCTAGTCTAAAAGCTGTTACTATGAAAAACCTCTGAACTTCATAAAAGCCTTACAATATCCTATAGCAAATCTCTATTCCCAATGAATCAGTGTTAAGACTGAAGTATTACTGATTCTTACTGAACATAAGACAGAAGACGAGATGAGCTGAGTGAAGGTCAGAAGTAAATGTGTGGAAGAGCTCATTATCAAACTAGAAAAGAGTTTCTATGGTAAGTAAGAGCTTCCCTGCCAACCTTCGTAACCTTGCCCAAGCTATTTAGCATTCAGCTCAGTCAATGGAGATCCCTAACAGATTTTACCAAATTAATTTGATAGAATTCTGTAAACTGTGTGTGTTTGCTGTGGTCTGATGTCTAGGCCTGGGTTATTGTTTGATTTACCAGACTCTGTAATAATTGACTGATTAATGACTGAACATTTAAACTAACAGCTGGTAACCTGAATGAATGCAGGTGTGTATGATGAGCCAGCCTGCGGCAAAAGGATGAATCACGCCGTCCTGGTTGTTGGTTATGGTACTTACAGGCGCAGAAAGCATTACTGGCTGGTCAAGAACAGGTAAATGAATAAGCTAACCAGACATCACAAGGACAGTTCCTGATTAAGGCGGGGTATGATAATTAGAAGACTTTATGAATGTCCAACACTGACAGTCGTTTATTTCACAGCTGGGGTACTCGCTGGGGTAACAGAGGTTACATCAGGATGTCCAGGAACAAGTGGAAACAGTGTGGCATTTCCAACTACGCTGTCGTCCCTATGGTTTAAAGGTATAACATTATTAGTCATCATCCAGAGTCCAGCTGCCTATACATTTGGATGACCCTTGAAAACCCATAAGGTCAGGGATACTTGTGCTGTACATCACTGGACATCTCACTATTGCAGTTGATCACAACAGAATTTGAATCGGGTATAGAACATGCTTTAGTGACTTCAGCTGAAACTGAAGTCTGCAGGTCACTCGATCTCTTGGAGCTGGATGGGGTCTCCAGAGAGATCTTAAAACTGCATCCATGAACATGTTCTCTTTAACTGTAATACAGTAATAAGAGAACATCATATAAATTTAATTCTGTTAAATGTTTTTTTTTCTACAGACTGAAGAGAGACAGAACCTGAACCACCATGGAGGAGATCTCAGTCTTATATGTTATTTACCCATGCAGCAAAGCAAAAAAAACAAAAAAAAACTTCCACTTCTTCTAGAGTAGATCTAGCTTCAGCTAAATCACTGTTTTTAATATGCTCAAGAACAGAATAAACATATCAGCATTCACAAAACATATAACGACTGTGATTCATTCCTACACCTCACACCCAGAGATCCAGCAGCACGGCACTGACACATACTGTGATCTCCGTCAGTGAAGCATGACTCCATGCACTGCTAACCTTAATATCCAATACATGTACACAGCTACTAATGCAACGGAACACAGTTCACCTGCGTGATCTTACACCACAACTCATTAAGCTTCACACCGAGGAGGGGGGACTCAAACAATGCCGCCGTGTGCTGCCAGTTTACTTTGTGATCAGCCAGACACACCTGCACAGGCCTCGGACAAGAGCCGAGAGACTTGAGAATCGGCCACAGACGCAGGGTGGAGAGGAGAGTGCGAGCTTAGGAAGCAGCTTAGAGACGAGGAATCAACCAAATAATAATAATAATAATAATAATTGGTCACTCGTTCAGTACATTTAGAGTGCTTGTCCACACTCTCTAGGGCATCCCTAGGGCATAATCAGAATTATGTAGTATGAAGTTATTATAAACATTATTATTCATACTGTCATATATATTATTTACAATATGCGTAGTATATTATTAAGACATACCTTCTAAAAACGATTTAAAACAATTTAATAAAAATAAATAAATTATTAAATAAAATAATTACAATAATAATAATAATACACACACACACACACATACACATACACATACACGCTCTTGCCTTTACAGATTATGGGTATGTATGGTGGTTTTCTCACCTCAAAACACTAAATTACCCATGAGTCATCACTGCTTGTTCTGCTCAGTTTATCACCAGTGACTCATCACTTCTTGTGTTTTTGTCTAAAAGTAGTAACAGAGCAGTTTTCTCACATCAGCCCTCTGATCACGACGCTATGCTGACTGAATATGGAACCTGATATCGACTTCAGGCCACACTCAGCCTTTATTTAACTACCTTCAGATACTTTTACAGGGCACATACTTTTATAATCAGTCTAGACATGATTAATCTATACATGCCTTCTGCGAAATAAGATCAAATACAACCCATGCAACCCTCTATAACACTAAATCACCCATCCTTAAAGATAATAAGACCTGACTCCCTAAACAACAGCTTTAACCTCACAGGTAAATAAGATTATTTAAAAATTATATATATACACATACATACACACTGCTGGTGTAGTAGTATAAACTGAAAAGAGCTACTCATTATTATTGTCCTTTATTAAAAAGTTCATTAAAAGTTTTACTGTAATCATTTCTTTATAAATGACTTTACTTTATTCTTTACTCCCAGTTATGCTAGTCATAGTAAGGAATCTATAATTCTAGCGAGGGTGAAAAAGGGAAGCTAGTAAATGCAAGTCCAGAACAGCGTACACAGTAACCGTGGTCCGATTCATTTGTGGTTTACAGGGGGGGTAAACGGCTCATAACCTTAACATATGTTAATGAAGTCAACATAGCGTGAGGAAACAGGCGTTAAGGCCAGTGTGAGAAATGGTGAGAGCATGTTACTTGCTGCTAAGATGCATTTCTTCGACCAAGTTCTAGCTATTTAAATCTAGTACCGTTATTCAGTAAGCCCAAACCCACACAGAGAACTGGGAAAGCACAAGTTAAACTGTTTATGTTAGATGCTCAATTGATGTCACTTTGAACAATGTCCAAATGTAGTTTGGACCAGAGGAGGATGGCCAACTTATGGCCTTGCCTCTGTGATGCTTTACAAAGGTGCCAGAGGGCTTTCAGAACGTGAACTGCACGTACAGTCTAGATGTGAGAGTGCTCCGGAATGTTAATCAGGCCAATCAGTCACACCTGCAGCCCTGCGAACATCAGAACCATCGTATTGGAATACAGGAATATGCGGTAAGATGATGAGCAAAAGGCAAAACCTGATAATCCAGCAGCTCAATGTAGTATTATCAAAATAACTGGTACCAGACGGAGATTAAAACTACCTAAGGCCTGGTCTTAAGAGGGCTGTTCTTGACCGGGTCTCACTGTGAGTCTTGACTTAACTACAGCCCTATAATAATAATAATAATAATAATAATAATAATAATAGTTTACACTTCTATAGCACCTTTCACAAACCCAAGGCCGCTTTACAAACACAAAAATAAACCAACAAATAAACAAAAAAATTATCATGAAGAATGAAAATAGAGAAAAGGTAAGTTTTTAAGTGAGTTTTGAAGACGGAAAGAGAGGGTGAAGCGCGTGTAGATGAGGGTAGGAGTTCCAGAGTGTGGGGGCAGCAACACTAAATGACCTGCCACCCATAAAAGAAAGCCTGGACCTAGGAACAGCTAGGAGACCAGACTCAGAAGACCTTAGTTTACCTAATGGAACGTAAGGATGAAGGAGGGCTGACAGATAGGTGGGTGCTAGGCTGTGTAGGGCTTTAAAGGTAAACAAACTCAACTTTCCATTAGCTTAACATAGCATAACATAACATGTATTGGGCAGCAGGCTATTAACAAAACATCAATCTGTCACTGGTACAATTTGTAAACACCAGATGACCAGTCACGGCTTGCTCTAAAATGCAAACTAGTTCAAACAGCATGAAATCCAGAATGGACTTTTGCTGGTCCAGCTAAACTAGACCAGCATGGCTACTGGTCATCTAATCTTAATTATAATATTAAAGCATTAAACATTAGTTTTAATTCAAACCTCCAACAGGATCTCTGGTAAGTTCTATCTAAAGGGCACTGAACGTCCAGCAAGCAGTTTCCTTCATGAAGACCTTGTCAGCAGTGAAGTGTTAGTGGTGTACAGTTTTGTGCATGCATGGTCTTGGTTAGCGAAGCTGATGAAGCAGCTGGTTCGTCTGGGTGTCTTTGCTGGTGAAGCTATTTGACCAGCATGGTCTCTGCGGTCAAAGCTGCTTGACCAACAAAGACCGGTTTAGCTACTGGTCACCATGTCATTGCAGGTCAAGCTAATAAACAAACACGTTCCCAGCTGGTTTTATGTGAGGAGTATGGCCTTCGCCGGTTAAACTAGTGTACTAACATGGTCTTTGCTGGTTGTCACGGCAGGGTAAGGCTGTGGACTCAAGCTCAGGGCGGGAAGGTTTATCCGCTTGCAACGGGTTTCCTAGATGTGGATACACGTCAAATGACAGGCGCGAGGGGTGAACTGTTTGGTGGAGAAGTGTTTTTGTGAACTCTACAACCTCAGGAGTGGAGGCCCCACATGCTACGCACTGGTACACATGGGGTGTGTCGGGGGCGGGGTTTCATGAAGGGAAAGATGAAAAGAGGGGAATCTCTAATAAAGGGCAGGCCAACCGTTGTGTGCTCTTCTCTTCTCTTCTCTTCTCGCTAATACCATCACAAGCTACTCCTCGACAAAGGTCGGTGAAGGCTTTTATAGCCGGTGCATCAGGTCCAGCTTGTGTGGGCGATTAGCCCGGTGCATTCTGGGGGATGGAGTTCCGGGCTGTAGTTGCCTCTAGGTGGCGCTGCCGCTGTCGCCCTCTGCTCTGCTTTGCTGTTTACCAGCATTGTCCTTATGGATGTAGCTATTTGATCAGCATGGTCTTTGCTGGTTTAACTTGTTTCAAGGATGGTCTTTCCTTGGTTATCTGTTGGCCAGCTTGATCTTTACAGGTGACCTTTTTTTGTTGGTTTGGCGTTTTTGATGGCCAGGATAGTTTTGGCTAGTAAAGCTTCATTACGTTTCTTTTGAGCCATTCCAACATGGGCTTCCCTTTGTGCGTTGGTTTGTTTGTCTTGCTGTATGCAGTTCTAATGCAAGAAAGTGATTTGTCATTATCTAATATAATCTGTGTGGAATTAATAAAATATTAGTATTAGTTTCTGTGCAAACTTCTAGCAGGGTCTCTAAGAAGCTCTGTCTAAGGTTCCTTGTGCAGTTTCCTTTGTAAGGCCACTGTCTGCAGTGAAGTGTTAGTGGTCTACACCATTTTGTGCATGTTTGGTCTCTGCTAAACAAGAAAAGCCATGCTGCTTCTTACTGCGGTTATTGCTGTTGAAGCTGCTTGACCAATTAAGGACAAGCAAGGTCTCTGCTGCTTTAACTATGTGAGCAACATGGTCTTGACTAGCATGCACTTTGTGGGCCTAGAGTTGTCCTTTCGGGTGAATCTGTTTGATTACATGTCCTTTGCTGGTTTAGCTGTTGACCAGCATGATCTTCGCAGACGACGGTTTTACTGGTTTAGTTATTGGCCACCATGGTCTTTCGTGGTGAAGCTATTCAACCAGCATAGTCCTTGCCAGTTTAACTCATTCAGACATGGACTTCCCTTTGTGCTTGGATAGATGCCTTGCTCTACTGGTCTAGGTCTACAGCTTTCTGGTAGAGAATGAGGCTAATCATGCTAAGCTGCTTGGCAGCAAAGTTTCTCCTTACCATGACACTACCATCTCCATGTTTCACTACTGGTATGATGTTGCTATTGTGGCTGTACACCAGATACATCAGGACCCATATCTTTAAAAGGCCTGCTTTTCAATTCATTACCTCAAAAGACAACTGGTAAAACTAATGTAGAATTCTATTAGGCCAAAATAAAATCTCCTGTTTAGGAGATGAAATGAAACAGTAGCATTAGTTTCAATGCAAACCTCCAACACAATATAGGCAGTGCCAGTGATTTCCTCCGTGAAGATACGAGTGAAGTGTTTGTGGTAAACAGAGCTTTGTTCTTTGTTATTTTCACAGTAGCCACCACCTTCTTTTTACATGATTTAAATTTGTATTTATTTGTGTTTAGCTTTTAACACAAAAACTTATTTGTGTCAGACTGAGTTAGTATGCTGTCTGTAAAGATGTCTGAGAGATAGACTCTTGGAAATCCAACAGAAAACAAAGTGAAAGTATTTTAATTTCTCTTTATTGACATTTTGCAGAAATGAAGAAACCCAAGGTGATATATACTTTGGGGTTTTTTGTGTTGGCTGTTTGTATACTAGCTTAGACCTAAACCAGTAAGTACAGTACAGTGAATTAAGTGACTCAGTTAGGCTATTAAGATAAATAAAAAGTTCATTTTTAATCACAGTCATATGATATGTTATAATACAGGTATTGATTAAATTCCTTTAGATTGAGGAATACTTCATGAATTCAAAATGAACAAGTTCAGAGTGTCTGTCATGGTGGAATACATTAAAAGTGTGCAAGTGGGCACATACTGCTAGATACTTAGATTACAAGACGATGCTCACTATTAGAACCTTGAATTAGTCCAGGCTAAAAAACTACCTGTTCAGTCGAGCCTTTGGTAATTAGTTTTCCTGTTAGCTGAAAGGTGCAGATATGGGGTTGACCTGACAGAGAGTAAACAGAGAGTGTTGGTGCTGTCATACAGCTGCTGTTATGTGTTCACTCAGGTTTGTTGACAGTGGAGAAGAGGTGCGCTAACTTCTCAGGCAACTCTCAGGTGTTTGTGGTCTTCTGGCTCGCCCTCTTAGTCATGCTGTAATAGCCAGGTCGGCTGGAGTACACACTGTTACCACCTTATAATATTCCCAGGTCTTCTAACAGAACTAATTACATTTGTGTTTCTTTTCCCGAACTTAACAACTGCCCATCCTGTGTGGTCTGATGCGGAACAACTGCCCATCCTGTGTGGCCTGATTCTTTATAACTGCCCATCCTGTGTGGTCTGATGTGGAACAACTGCCCATCCTATGTGACCTGATTCCTTATAACTGCCCATCCTCTGTGGCCTGATTCCTTATAACTGCCCAGCCTGTGTGGCCTGATGAGGAACAACTGCCCATCCTGTGTGGTCTGATGTTTGTTTTGGTGTTCCCTCATTGAGCCCAAGTCATTCAGACCCTAAGACAGCTTTAAAGCATGATGCTATCCACCATAGGACAAGTTGTTGGTGTACAGTCTCTGTTTACTTCCAAACATGGTGTTGTGCATTCGTGTTCCACTTTTGTCTCATCTGCCCATTAAACATTTTCCCAGCAGCACTGTGAAATGAAGTAATCTAGGTAGTTCCTCACTGTATTCCAATAATTCTGCCATATGCAACTTTTATCATTTCTTCTATTTTGCATTATTTAACACTAAATGGTTTCGAATCTAGATACAAAATAAGGTCAGGAGAACAAAACAAACTTTTGAATTATTGAAGGACAAAATGTTTTGCAACCACCATATAACTGAACATCACACCCTAGTTGCTAAATTAAATTAACCGCCAACTTAACCTCCACCTATATCATCAGGATGGGGTTTAAGTTGAGACTTCGATTAGACAAGTCGTTCAGACCTGGACTTGCCGTTGTGTTCTGCATGGTTGTCTTGCTGTGCTGCAGTTCTAAGTTTTGCTATATATAAATATAATAAATATATTTTACAATATTGTAAATAAGCTCAGCATTATACAAAAAACAATAGTTGCACAAACAGTTTAACCCAGCCACAATTACAGACATTCAGATGTCCTCCATGAGTCATCCTGTTACTGCAGCACCATTGGCAGACGGCTGCACCACGCAGGACTACATGCACACAGACTAACACCACGTCACTGACACCAAAAACTGCAATGGTGTTGTGCCAGACTGTCATGAAGTGACTGAGAACAGCAGCGGGTCATCTTCAGTGAGAAGTCCTGCTTTTGGTCCAGAGGGCCTGGTGGATATTCTGGAACATTCCTCCCTGCAGATGTAGATCTACTATCAGTATGTTTTTTGTAGATACCTTAAGAGGACATCCACTCCTAGGAGGGAGGAAAATGTTATAGCTCCAGCACCTTCAATTTATTTTAAAGAATGGTGTCGGGCAGGGACTGGTCATGAATAAATGAATGAATGAACTGAATGTAATAATGTCTTCCTGGCAGGACTTGGGCTAAAGTGTTGGCCCATTGTTCTTTTTAAAATGGCTTTAATACATGAACATGATTTAGGTCAGGGCACTCCAAAACCTTCATTCTGTTTCAAAAGAGATATTCAAACGTGGAGATTCTGGAAAAAAGCTGAATTCATGGTCCGTCTTTTCAGCTCATCAGTGCTCAGAACATTTGGTATAGACCAATACCAATACATTAATTACACTATCCAATCTCAATCAATCAATCAATCAATCTATCAGCCTATGTGTAAACTCGGTGTACACTGATGGTGACCCTCTAAGAAGAGTAAATACACTGTGTAGTTAATCTTTTCAAGTATAAAAAAGAAAATATGATCATGAACTTATCAAGTGATACAAAGAAATAAAAACTAGGAAATGGAATAAGAGAAATCAGGGTTACTAATTAAAACTATAAAAAAATAAATTCAGTAATAATGCATAATAAAAATGAGTGAGAAAAATAACTGAAAAGAGTATAAGAGAAAAACAAGCATGACAACGAATCACTGGAATGAGTCTGACGATGTCAGAAGCCAGGGTGTTTCTAATCTCCACCTAAAAGATTAAATGAAACATCAGTTTAAACGTAAACATCCAACAGAATGTCTGGTCAGCTGTGTCTAAAGGTGGCTGATGAGTAAATACAATTTCCTTCATTAGAGCGCTTTCCGCAGTGAGGTGTTTGTGGTGAATACAGTGTGTCTGAGGGCATCTATGACACAGTGAGATGCAGCAGAGAGGCTATAAAGCCAGGAAAGAAGGTTGACCTTCATAGCTGACTCATCATACCGATAAAGAGCTTCAGGTCTGCAGGAGATCAAGGTAAGCACAGAGCTGTAATTAAAGGAGGAAGGCACTGATTCTAAAACTCAGTAGGTTACTTCAGAAGAAACAGAAGGTTGCTGCAGGTCAGGATATATATATACACACAAACACATTTCATTATTTGGTCTACTGACGCTCTTAGACTAAATAAACTGTACCTACCCGCGCTACATTGTAAAGAGTGCTGTGACTGAAACATACCTAACAGCTTGTAATTCGTCCACCAAAACCAGTTGGGATTGGATTGGGCATGGACTGGACAAGTTTCTGGAAGTAGGCCACATCAGCGTTCACTCTTACATCAGAGAATTGTGCAGTTGGGCCAGATTTGGTGGATGCCTTTTTGGGATCTTACTGCTCATTTCAGGGCATCCCACAGATTTTCAAGAGGATTCAAATCTGGGCCAAGTCCAAATGCTCCTGAATGCCAATCAGTCCCATTTGCAACCCAGAACTATCATCTTGTAATACCGGAATATAGGAATGTTATGTTTCTCTGTAAGAGAACATCACAGAGGGGACTCGTTTTAGTAGCTCAGTAGCTCATTTAGGAGCTTACATGGTAGTGTAATGGAAGTTTGGATGATCTGGCAGGTCCTTGCCATATTGGAAGATTATCTAATCTGTTACATTATATTACAAGGTGAAACCAATCAGTAAACAGCCTTAAAGCAGTTTTTTACTGGACGTGGAAAACATCTTCAGATTTAACCACATGGCCACATGTGGGAGACACATGGGAGACTGGTCTGGGTGACAATGCTGTGCTACTGCTAACACTACATTTCCCTACCTGTAATACGAATAATAAGTCTATTTACACAGTACCTTTCATACACTGCGGGGATTCAAAGTGCTTTACAATTGAGAAAATACTGAGATTATGGAACTGTGGCTTATAAAGATGTAAGAGAAATTACATTAAAGAGTGACATTAAGTTAAAGACAATAAAGTTACTACAAGAAAGACTTGTAATAGAGCTAACAGTGTTTTAAACTGAGCTGCTCAATTAGAAACACTCTAATTTAAAACTGTCTAGTACCGGGGTTCTACTTTACCTTAGAAAGCACTGACTAGTTCCTAATGACATGAGAGTTCTGCCCGGCTCATATTGGATACATGTAGCATGTCAGATACAAGATCCAGTGATTTAGAGGAAGTCTATTCTGGAATATCCAATGTAAGGATTTCGGAATGGGGTGATGTGTTTGGCACCTGCATTTTAGAACATCTCTGATCTTGTTGATGTTCTTATATAATGTTGACTTGGCAACGACTTTAATATGAACTGCTTAAACTGGGATTGGAGTTCATTAGAACACCAAGTTCACATACTAGTTCTGTAGATTTTAGGGCTCCCAAATGCAGCACGTCTGTGCCTCATTGCTGTTCCCCAATAAGCTAATGTCTGTTTTACCTTTATCCAACTACAGGAAGTTTTGTCTAAAGCACTTAAAGTGAGTCAAGGGAAAAGTTGTATGGGGAGCGGGTCGAGTAGATCTAAGGGTTGCCTCCATAGCTGTGGAAAGATCTCCCTTAGTCTTGTAGGACTTGGCAGAGGGAAAACATGTATAAAGGAAATATGAGTGGCCCAGAAACGGAACCCTGTGGGACACCACAGGTCACTGAAACGGTTTCAGAAACTTTAGTTTGAACAAACTAGTTTCTTCCTTGCAGGTATGAACTGAACCATTTCAGTAAAGTTCCTGAGAGTCCAACCCAGTTCTCAAGTCTATCCAGGTGAATTTTATGGTTGGTGGGATCAAAGACAGCATCAAAGAAAGCAGTAGTAGAACAAATATGTTTCCAGAGTCTGTATTTAAACTAATGTTGTTGACCATTAAACAGAGCAGTCTCGGTGCTATGGTCAGGTCGAAATCCTGACTGAAACATTCATCTTGGAATAATGAAACGTTGTTGGTGTTTATACTGGATTTCCTGTTGTTTCCTGTGTACTCTGAATGTAACCAACATAATTCAAATAAATGTCATTGTGTACATTCTGATCACTCTTTCTAACCACCACAGATACATACTTGTGAAGGATGAGAGTTCTGCTCACCATCGCCACTCTGGTGGTCATTGCTGGTGTAGACAGCGTCTCTCTGGAAGATCAGGAGTTTCAGAACTGGAAAGTAAAGTTTGGTGAGAAATCTTTCATTAGCTGTATATATCATGAATCATACTTAGCTGTATATATCTGAAAGAACTGCATCTTAACATTTTTTTTCTATGTCATCTTAAACCGTATTTAGACTGTATTAAATGTATTGTTATTTATTTATAAATTATTTACATCTCCCAGTATTATCTGTAGGCATAGGCAATGGGGAATCATGTTTGTACACGTGTCTAAAAATGTTTGGTTTTTGACACATTTTGACACAAATAATGTGAGCAGTTTGCTTTGCGGTCCTCCGATACAGACATACATACATACATACTGTATACACATACTGTACATACATACACACATACATACTGTACACACATACACACATACATACTGTACATACATACATACATATAAACATATATACATACATACATGTAAATCGTATATTATTTACTCATAATGTCAATTAATAGTATTTTTATTTGGTTAAATATTTAAAAAAATATTGCTCTCTGTCTTTCTTTCTCTCTCTCTCTCTCTCTCTCTCTCTCTCTCTCTCTCTCACACTTCCTGGAGAGCGAAGCAAAGTGTTTCACTTTCTCTCTCTCTCTAGTGCTCTCTCTCTCTCTCTCTCTCTCTCTCTCTCTCTCTCTCTCTCTCTCTCTCTCTCTCTGTCTGTCTCATTGTCTCTCTTACTCTCTCTCTCTCTCTCTCTTTCTCTCTCTAGTGCACTCTGTCTTTCTCCCTTTCTCCAGCGCACTCTCTTTTTCCCTTTCACCAGGGCACTCTCTGTCTTTCTCCCTCTCTCCAGTGCTCTCTCTCTCTCTCTCTCTCTATTGTGCCACACATTGACTCTTTTTTTTCTGTCATGTTGCAGTCTTTTCTTTCTCTCTCCTGCATACACTATTTCTCTCTTTCATTCAGTCTGTTTCTCTTTCTATCTCGTTGGTTGTGGTATATTGTAGTTGAGGGTTTTTCCTCAATAAGTTGTGTATGAGACGCCCAGTAGGGGTTGCTGTCGTAAAAACCCTGTGTTCCGGCGATAGAAAAAGAAATGGTGGTCAAGCAACAAGTGTGTTAACTATGTTGGTTGCATGGAAAAATAAAGTTACACAAACCTAGCCTACTGAGCCTACTGCGGTCATTTCTTTTACCACAAACCCTATTATTTTGTTGGGTAATTAGTACACGACATTGGTAAATCTCTCTTTCTCTTCCTTCCTCTCTTTAGAGGAGTGGGTGAAGGTTTTGGGGGTAAAATATTCGAGGCAACAGCCCCGGAAGCCCAAGTTAGGCCACGCCCCCCAAGCTAAACTCTTAGGCATCTAGATAAAATGCCAAATTTACTATAGACATTTTTATCTCTCTCTAACTCTCATCTAAAATATTCAGTCATTCATCTTCTGACCTGCTGAGCACGATGATCCTTGTGGGTCATAGTGGGTGCTGGTGCCTATCCCAGCATCATGTCTCTCCATTGACTGAACATTGTGGAGGCTGAACCCGAGTTGGTTCATGAACACACTGAAGTGACCAAGATTCTCTCTCAGGTAAGAGTTACGGTTCGGAGGAGGAGGAGTCTCAGCGTAAGATGATCTGGCTGGACAACCTCAAGCTGGTCCTGGAGCACAACCTGCTGGCTGACCAGGGGATCAAGAGCTACAGACTCGGCATGAACCACTTTGCAGACATGGTGATCTCTCGCACGCACACACACACACACACACACACACACACACACACACACACACACACACACAGACACGCACACACACACACGCACAAACACACACGCACACACACACACACACACACACCTTTCATTACTCAGAGTCTTTCCTTTAGCTCTGTTTAGTATGTGCTGTTCTTCCTCTTTAACAGGACAACCAGGAGTACCAGGAGATGTTGAAGGGCTGCCTGGGATTCTTTAATGAGTCTGAGATCCAGAATACAACGTTCCTCGAACCAGTAAGAGGCGTTGCTCTGCCCATGACTGTGAACTGGAAGAAAAGGGGCTACGTGACTAAGGTTAAGGACCAGAGTCACTGTGGCTCCTGCTGGGCCTTCAGTGCGGTGAGTTACAGAGCAGGACAACCACAGAGGTAGAACGGGATGGAGGGATCATTTTAGGGAACAGTGGCCGGCAGGGCCGAAAATGTGAGCTGAAACTCCTTTAGATAAACCTACTTTTTGAAGTAGTTTACTATTCTGGGACTTTCCATCCCGTCTCTTTTAATTCCACAACCAATGTACATTAAAAAAACAATTATTGTTCAAAAAATGTTGTTTTTGAAATGTGAGTTTTCGCTTTATATGTTCGTCCTTTACACTAACCTATCAAAAACTCCCAAAGTATCGAACAGGTTTTTTACTGGGCTGGAGTTTAGAGAATCAGCCTTGTGACAGGAGGGTCGCTGGTTTGATTCCCTGGCTGACAGTAATAACTTAAGTGCCCTTAAGCAAGGCACCTAACCCTCAGCTGCTACCTGGGCACTGTGGACAGGACTAAAAACATTAACATTTACATTAACATTTAAGGCATTTAGCAGACGCTCTTATCCAGAGTGACTTACAACCGTGCTTAGTGTTCCGTTGGATAATATTCCAGCTAGTAGGAACTTTAGAGCCTAAACTCACCACAAACTCAGACACTGCCTGAACAAGGGCCAGTGCTGGTACCTAGAGATTAATACACAGACATAAAGTAAGTAAACCATTACCTGGCAACCCCAGCCCAGTGCTCATTCCCCATAGCACACTACTGCTCCTGGCAAGTGTGCTCACTTACCCCTAGTGTGTGTATGTGGCGTGGTTCGCTTCACAGATGGGTTAAATGCTGAAAACACAATTCACAAAAGTTCTACATTTGAAATACCCGGTCAAAATTGTCCCAGCTGTCTCAAACTGTGGTCTCTAACCAGACACCAGCAGGGTGGCGCTATTGCACTATGTAGCAGGATTTTTGTTCCTGGCTTCTGTGTGTTGCTTTACTAATTGCTAATGTATTAGATGTAAACAAAAACAGCTACATGTATCACCAACTTTGTTTCTGTGAGCAGGGCAATGGAAAAAAGTTTTTAATTCATTTTATTTAATATTTGGGACGTGGAAATGGACCTGAAATAAGACCTTAAATTTGTTACAAAACCTTTTTTTTTTTTTTTACTTTTTTTACTTTTTGAAATAGCTTGATATTCTGGGACTTTTCCATTAACAACCGAAGTACATCTTAAGTATAAGGGTTTTTTGTGTAAAAGCTGTTACAAGAATTTTGAGTATTACACTTGTAATATGCATCTTAGAAGGACCACGTTCTTCTATTGGGCACTTCAAACAGATAAGGATAGCGTAAATTTCTAACAGCAGAAGTAGTATGAGGGAAGTCCTGTTTAATAACCAAATATGAATAAATACAGAGATGTAAAAGTGAAACGACTTTTGATTGATTCTAAATTCATGAAATGCACTTAAAAGTCAAACGTATATCAGAAAAAAAAGGTCAAACACCTTCTTTATTAAGATATAGTGACTCAAACATGCTCTACCAAACAGTTGAGCAGAACATTAAAGGGTTAAAGAGTAGCTGCACACTTGAAATTCATTTTGACATCCATTTACCTTCTTTCATCCCACTCTTTCAGACAGGGGCTCTGGAGGGTCAGATGTTTAAGAAGACAAAGAGACTGGTAAGCTTGAGCGAGCAGCAGCTGGTGGACTGCTCCCAGTCTTATGGAAACCGTGGCTGTCAAGGTGGTTGGCCATACAGGGCCTTTAAGTACATCAAGCACAAAGGCCTGGAGAAAACAAACACCTATCCCTACCTGGCCAGGGTGAGTCTACAGCTGTTAATGGAGAAAAATAGTTTCATTATAAAATAGACCCATAAGTCCTTTGATAAGCTAAGGCATATGTGAAGCTAGCTACAATGCTAATGTAGCCAAGAAGCAAAACACACACCCTTCCCCTAAACTCAATGCGCAGGCATCTTGTCTGCACTAGCAAAATAGAAAGAGAAAATGATGCTACTGCCAGATGAAAACTGGAAAATGGAAAGATGAGAGCCACTAAAGCTTAAAAAGGAAAAAGTAAAGTACAGCGTTGCGTGGTGATGGCAGAGCTGCACACTTTTGCCTCTTTCCCCAACAGCATGAAGCAAAATTCTCCCCACAGTCATTCAGCAGCTGTATTATTTTTATGCATGTCAAACAAGCCACTCTGCAAAAACTCCTTTTATGGAGGTAGCATGAAACTCCCCCACCCTTTCTGCCCAACCCCCTAACCCATGGAACACCCAAGAACCATAGAAATTACAGGAAACTTGAATATGACATCGGATGGTTGGTTGGCAGCCTCAATGCTAATGGATTTTGCAAACATAGCTTTACTGCCACGTGGTATAACTACTGGTAGCAATGCTAATGAAACCTGTTAAACCCACCTCAACACGTCTTTTACAGTCATGTAACTCACTGTGAGCAATAGAGGAGTCACTGGTGCTAACCATGCAGTGATCATTCTTTTGTACCCCTGTTAAGCAGGGATAAATTTTAGAGTAGTCTGGGATTTTGTGGGGATTGAGACTCCTGGGATTTCTAAGAGAGTTGGGATGTCTGTGTATAGAGTAGGATGTCTGTGTATAGGGTTGCCACCCGCTCCGTAAACTACAGGGGCAATTAAACGTTGGCAATTAAAATGTTGCATCCTGCGTCGTATTAAAGCAATATGGGACGCATTTTGTTCTGTATTTCCGTAAAGGTCCGATATAAATGTGTGTCACACATGTTTTGCCACACTTTCCACCAACCAGCATACACCCCCGGACGTAGGACTGAGAGTTAACAAACTGGACTGTCTGGCCTAAAACCAGATGTGTGGCCACCCTATGCTGCCTCCTACAGAAGCCTGTGCTTCATTCTGCTTTTGTGTTTATCAGTTAGCATGGGGGTAACTGCATACATATCCAAATTCCATAATCTTTTCATATATATTGTTCCATTTTCATAACAGTAAGTAACATTCAGGGAATCATTAGCAATGTGCTAATTAGTACTCCTATTTTTAGCCTTACAGCTTCAGTGGAAAACCTTTTTTATTGATATTATTATTATGGGTCATCTCCTATCGGGGAAAAATATCCCTTTCAACTTTTAACCAGAACGGTTGCAGCAGCCTGACTGCCTGACTGCCTTCATCTCTCCTCAGGAAGGGAAGTGCAAGTTTGATGCACACAGAGCCTGGGCTAAGTGCTCCCATTATAGAAGTGTGCCACCCTCAGAAAAGGCCCTGAAGTACGCCGTGGCCAAAGTTGGACCTATTTCTGTTGCTATAAATGCCGGACATCACAGCTTCCAGCTCTATAGATCAGGTAAACCCCAGAAAACTGTCCTGCTATATATGATATATAATACATGATATATTATATTAGACTTAGAGGCATAATTACCTTTGACATGCCTCTCAGTTTACCACAAATGTCTCTGAGCCTTGCTTTCTCAGTCACAGAAACACATAACTCCTCAGAATAGACCTGCCCCGAGAAAGCGGGCAGCAGGAAATCAATCAGAGAAAGGAATCATGGAAAAGTGTCAGTAATTGTTTTTTTTTTAAAGTGTCCATTTAGAATGTGATGCAACATTTCAAACAAGTTGGGAGGCTGATGTTTAGAACTATGTTGTTTAGCTCTTCGGGCCCCTTAATGTCTCAAAACCAAAACCAGAAAAGAGCTTCAATGGCAAGTAAGTGCCCAGCCAAGTAAAGCTGGACTTGTCAACCAACACCCAAATACTAGGGGATCTTTTGCTTACTATAGTGCACCATTGTTTGGAAATGGGGTCGTAACCTTGCCCTAGCTATTTAGCATTCAGCTCAGTCAATGGGGCAGTTTCCATTTCTAGGACCTTTTAATTAGACATTTAACATGGAGATCCCTAACAGATTTTACCAAATTAATTTGATAGAATTCTGTAAACTGTGTGTGTTTTCAGTGGTCTGATGTCTAGGCCTGGGTTATTGTTTGATTTATCAGACACTGTAATTATTGACTGATTAATGATTGAACATTTAAACTAACAGCTGGTAACCTGAATGATTGCAGGTGTGTATGATGAGCCAGCCTGCGGCACCAGGGTCAATCACGCCGTCCTGGTTGTTGGTTATGGCACTCACAGGCCTGGAAAGGATTACTGGCTGGTCAAGAACAGGTAAATGAACAAGCTAACCAGACATCACAACAAGAACAGTTCCTGATTAAGGCGGGGTATGATAATTAGAAGACTTTATGAATGTCCAACACTGACAGTCGTTTATTTCACAGCTGGGGTACTCGCTGGGGTGATAGCGGTTACATCAAGATGTCCAGGAACAAGGGGAACCAGTGTGGTATCGTCAAGTATGCTGTCTACCCTGTGGTTTAACAGGTATAATATTATTGAAGAGGTTTCAGTCGTCACACACAGAGATCTATTCAGTTCTGTTTAAAACTAAACTGCATCCATTAACATGTTCTCTTTAACTGTAATACAGTAATAAGGGAACTTCATGTAAATTTAATTCTGTTAAATGTTTTTTTCTTCTACAGACTGAAGAGAGACAGAACCTGAATCACCATGGAGGAGATCTCAGTCTTATATGTTATTTACCCATGCAGCAAAAAAAACAAAAAAAACAAAAAAAACTTCCAGTTCTTCTAGAGTGGATCTAGCTTCAGCTAAATCACTGTTTTTAATATGCTCAAGAACAGAATAAACAAATCAGCATTCACAAAATATATAACGACTGATTCATTCCTACACCTCAGGCCCAGAGATCCAGCAGCATGGCACTGACACATACTGGGATCTCCGTCACTGAAGCATGACTCTAGCATGCACTGCTAACCTTAATATCCAATACATGTACACAGCTACTAATGCAATGGAACACAGTTCACCTTTATTGCATTTTGGGACGTGATCTAACACCACAACTCATTAAGCTTCACACCGAGGAGGGGGGACTCAAACAATGCCACCGTGTGCTGCCAATTTACTTTGTGATCAGCCAGACACACCTGCACAGGACTCGGCCGAGAGCCGAGAGACTTGAGAATCGGCCACAGACGCAGGGTGGAGAGGAGAGTGCGAGCTTAGGAAGCAGTTTAGAGACGAGGAATCAACCAAATAATAATTAATGTCCATATCTCTAGGACATGATCAAAATTATGTAGTATGAACTTCTATACTAATATATATATATATATATATATATATATATATATATATATATATATATATATACTGCTCAAAAAAATATTGTGTGTGGCCTCCCTACAACACCCTGGGCATGCTCCTGATGAGGTGGCGGATGGTCTCCTGAGGGATCTACTCCCAGACCTGGACTAAAGTGCTGCTGACACACACCAGCCACATGAGGTCTAGCATTGTCCTGCATTAGGAGGAACCCAGGGCCACACCAGCATATTATCTCACGAGGGGTCTGAGGATCTCATCTCGGTACCTAATGGCTGTCAGGCTACCTCTGGCGAGCACATGGAGGGCTGTGCGGCCCTCCAAAGAAATGCCACCCCACATCATTACTGACCCACTGCCAAACCGGTCATGCTGAAGGATGTTGCAGGCAGCAGATCGCTCTCCACGCCACGTCTGTCACATGTGCTCAGTGTGAACCTGCTTTCATCTGTGAAGAGCACAGGGCGCCAGTGGCGAATTTGCCAATCCTGGTGTTCTCTGGCAAATGCCAAGCTTCCTGCACAGTGTTGGGCTGTGAGCACAACCCCCTGTGGACGTCGGGCCCTCATACCATCCTCATGGAGTCGGTTTCTAACTGTTTGTGCAGACACATGCACATTTGTGGCCTGCTGGAGGTCATTTTGCAGGGCTCTGGCAGTGCTCCTCCTGTTCGTCCTTGCACAAAGGCGGAGGTAGCCGTCCTGCTGCTGGGTTGTTGCCCTCCTACGGCCTCCTCCTCGTCTCCTGGTGTACTGGCCTGTCTCCTGGTAGCGCCTCCAGGCTCTGGACACTATGCTGACAGACACAGCAAACCTTCTTGCCACAGCTCGCATTGATGTGCCATCCTGGATGAGCTGCACTACCTGAGCCACTTGTGTGGGTTGTAGAGTCCGTCTCATGCTACCACGAGTGTGAAAGCACCACCAACATTCAAAAGTGACCAAAACATCAGCTAGAAGCATAGGTACTGAGAAGTGGTCTGTGGTCCCCACCTGCAGAACCACTCCTTTATTGAGTGTGTCTTGTTAATTGCCAATAATTTCCACCTGTTGTCTATTCCATTTGCACAACAGCATGTGAATCTGATTGTCAATCAGTGTTGCTTCCTAAGTGGACAGTTTGATTTCATAGACGTTTATATATTTATATGTGTGTGTTTATATATGTGTATATATACTGTATATAGAGTGAGGAAAATAAGTATTTGAACCCCCTGCGACTTTGCAACTTCTCCCACTTAGAAATCATGGAGGGGTCTGAAATTTTCATCTTAGGTGCATGTCCACTGTGAGAGATATAATATAAAAAAAAAAATCCGGAAATCACTATGTATGATTTTTTAATAATTTATTTGTGTGTTACTGCTGCAAATAAGTATTTGACCACCTGTCAAAAAAAATCAATGTTAATATTTGGTACAGTAGCCTTTGCTGGCCTTTTGGCCCATTCCTCCACACAGATCTCCTCCAGATCAGCCAGGTTTCTGGGCTGTGGCTGAGAAACACAGAGTTTGAGCGCCCTCCAAAGATTTTCTATAGGGTTTAGAGACCGGCTAGGCCACTCCAGAACCTTGGTATGCTTCTTACGGAGCCACTCCTTGGTTATCTTGGCTGTGTGCTTTGGGTCATTGTCATGTTGGAAGACCCAGCCACGACCCATCTTCAATGCTCTAACTGAGGGAGGTTGTTCCCCAAAATCTCGCAATACATGGCCCCGGTCATCCTCTCCTTAATACAGTGCAGTCATCCTGTCCCATGTGCAGAAAAACACCCCCAAAGCATGATGCTTCCACCCCATGCTTCACAATAGGGATGGTGTATTTGGGATGGTACTCATCATTCTTCGTCCTCCAAACATGACCAGTGGAATTAAGACCATCTGACCACAGAACTTTCTCCCATGCTTTCTCTGGATCATCCAAATGGTCATGGGAAAACTTAAGAGAGCCTGGACGTGTGCTGAGTTAAGCAGGGGAACCTTCCGTGCCATGCATGACTTTAAACTATGACATCTTAGTGTATTACCCACAGTAACCTTGGAAACAGTGGTGCCAGCTCTCTTCAGGTCATTGACCAGCTCCTCCCGTGTAGTTCTGGGCTGATTCCTCACCTTTCTTAGGATCATTGATACGCCACGAGGTGAGATCTTGGGTGGAGCCCCAGTCTGAGGGAGAATGACAGTCACGTTTAGCTTCTTCCATTTTCTAATAATTGCTCCAACAGTTGATCTTTTTCCACCAAGCTGCTTGGCAATTGCTGCCTAGCCCTTTCCAGCCTTGTGGAGGTCAACAATTTTGTCTCTGGTGTCTTTGGACAGCTCTTTGGTCTTAGCCATGTTAATATTTGGAGTCTTACTGATTGTGTGGGGTGGACAGGTGTCTTTATGCAGCTAAGGACCTCAAACAGGTGCTTCTAATTTAGAATAATAAGTGGAGTGGAGGTGAAGTTTTTAGAGGCGGACTAACAGGTCTTTGAGGGCCAGATTTTTTGCTGATTGAGATTCAAGATTCAAGAGTTTTATTGTCATATGCAGAGCATAACAAGCAGTTACATTGTACAATGAAATTCTTACTTTGCAGTTCCTTCATTCTAAACAGTCTTAAAAAATAAATATCAATATAAAAGGAGAGAGAAAAATAAGAGGTATAATATATATATATGTACACTAAGTAAAGAAAAACACTATGTAAAGGAAGGGAGAGTACAGTACTGTATGGATGCAATTAAGGTGCATATGCATGTGTAAAGTGCGCTGTGCAAGTACAGAAGTAAACAGTATGGTATAACAGTAGCAGCAGAATGTGTATTGCGCTCATATTAATGGGTGCATGTCAGAGTCAGAGTTCAGCCAGTTTCAGAGCGGAAGGGGGGAGGAGGTGTTCACCAGTCTGATGGCTAATGGATAAAAACTGTCTGTCAGTCTGGCTGTTCTGGACTTCACACTCCTGTAGCGTCGGCCCGAAGGTAGGAGCGTGAAGAGGCTGTGTTGGGGGTGTGTACTGTCCCTGATGATGCTGTGGGCCCTCCTGAAGACCCTGGTCCTGTAGATGTCCTGCAGTGAGGGGAAGGCTGCTCCGGAAATGAACTGTGCAGTCTTGATCACTCGCTGGAGAGCCTTCCTATCCTGAGCGGTGCAGTTTCCGTACCAGGCCGTGATGGAGCTGGTAAGAACGCTCTCGATCGTACTTCTGTAGAAGTTGCTGAGAATTTGGGCGGACATGCCAAATTTCCTCAGCCTTCTCAGAAAGTATAACCGCTGCTGGGACTTCCGGACGATGTAGTGCGTGTTGTGTGACCAGGTTAAATCCTCGCTGATGTGAACGCCGAGGAATTTGAAGGTTTTCACCCTCTCCACCTCCGCCCCACTTATGAACAGGGGTGTGTGTAGCTCCTGCCTCCTCCTCCTTGGATCAACAATTATTTCCTTGGTCTTGTCTGTATTCAAGGAAAGATTGTTGTAGTCACACCAGCCCACCAGCTCAGCCACCTCCCTCCTGTACGCTGTCTCATCCCCACCAGTGATCAGTCCGATGACTGTAGTATCATCAGCAAACTTGATGATACTGGTGTTGCTCTGGGAGGCCACGCAGTCATACGTGAAGAGTGTGTACAGGAGGGGGCTCAGCACACAGCCCTGGGGGGTCCCAGGGCAGGTGTTCAAATACTATTTGCAGCAGTAACACCCCTCTAGAGACCCCTCTATGATTTCTAAGTGGGAGAACTTGCAAAGTCGCAGGGTGTTTAAATACTTATTTTACTCACTGTATATATATATATATGTACTGTATATATATATATATATATATATATATATATATATATATGTGTGTGTGTGCGTGTGTGTGTATATATACATGTATGTGTTTGTATATACATATATACATATACACACACACACGCTCTTGCCTTTGCTCTTGCTTTTACAGATTATGGGTATGTATGGTGGTTTTCTCACTTCAAAACACTAAATTACCCATGAGTCATCACTGCTTGTTCTGTTCAGTTTATCACCAGTGACTCATCACTTCTTGTGTTTTTGTCTAAAAGTATTAACAGAGCAGTTTTCTCACATCAGCCCTCTGATCACGAGGCTATGCTGACTGAATATGGAACCTGATATCGACCTCAGGCCACACTCAGCCTTTATTTAACTACCTTCAGATACTTTTTTCAGGGCACATACCTTTACAATCAATCAGTCTTTAATATGGAGGCTGAGCAGAAAACTGAACGCCGCCAGTTTCCTCCTACACATTACCCCAGACATAGTCGATCAGCCAAGACATGTTTCACATCTGAAGCTTTGCTCCTTTAGATTAAGCATAAGAGCTACGAGGCTAATGTAGCTATAAGATCAAATACAACCCCAATCAAATACAACCCCTATAACCCTCTACACACTACATCCATACATCCAATCTGTGAAATAAAAAGAAATACAACCTGTATTTATTTATTTATATATATATTCATTAATTTTGTTTACATGTCGTATCTTGTCTTGTCTTTCTTCTCTTCTGCATCACGTCTTTCTTCTTGTTTTTTTTGCATCATGTATTTTGTCTGTTGTCTCTTTTCTTTTGCATCACATGTCTTGTTTTGTTGGTTTGGGGTTTTGGTTGATTTGGGGTTTTTGTTGGTTTGGGGTTTTTGTTGGTTTGGGGTTTTTGAAGGCCAGGATAGTTTTGGCTAGTAAAGCTCCAGTTTGAGCCATTCCAACATGTGCTTCCCTTTGTGCGTTAGGTTGTTTCTCTTGCTGTATGCAGTCCTAATGCAAGCAAACGATTTGTCATTATCTAATATAATCTGTGGGGAATTAATGAAACATTAGCATTAGTTTCAATGCAAACTTTTAAAATGATCTCTAAGAAGCTCTGTCTTGTGCAGTTTCCTTCGTAAAGCTACTGTCTGCAGTGAAGTGTTAGTGGTGTACACAGTTTTGTGCATGTATGGTCTCTGCTAAAGCAAAACCCATACTGCTTATATAGCAGGTTATTGCTGTTGAGGCTGGCTGACCAATTAAGGGCAAGCGAGGTCTCTGCTATATAAGCAGCATGGTCTGAGCTGATTACAATGTTTGACTGGCATTCTCTTTGCGAGGCTAGCTGTTGACTAGAGTTGTCCTTACGGGTGAATCTGTTTGACTACAGGTACTCTGCTGGTTGGCAAGCATGCTCTTGGCTGCTGAAGCTGGTAGACTAACATGGTCTATGCTGGTTTAGTTGTTGGCCTGGATGTCCAGCAAATACCTGGTTTACTTATTGGTCAGCATGTCTTTGTTGGTCAAGCAAGTGGACAAGCATGGACTTTGCTGGTTTAGCTATGTGAGCAGCATGGTGTTAGCCGATGAAACTAGTTGACCAGTATTTTCTTTGCAGGTGAAACTATTTAAGCAGCATGGTTTTGTTAGTTTAGCTGATGGAGCAGCATGGTCTGCAAGAGAAGCCTGCAAGAGAAGCCTGGGCCTTCCCCCAGCAAAAGTCAGTATGTGTTGGTAACTAACACAAAAAACCCTCACAAGAAAAAAAAAGACATTATGTCCTGGATACTTACACTAGTAGAAAACTAAATGCATTCGAAACACTAAATTCATTTATTTATTCCTCTTCTAAGCTGTTTATCTTTCTGAGTGCTGGGTGGTGCCAATCCCAACCTTTAATTGCCGACAGGCCACCAGTCCATCACAGGGAACAAATCATATCGATTGTCATATCGATGTGGAGGAGTGTTGACCCACTCTTCTTTAGTTCAGCCATATTGGAGGGTGTTTCAATAGTGACTGCCAGGTTAAGATCCTGCTAGATCATCTTAATGGAGTTAGAATCAAACCCTTGCTCAAAACCTTGCTCTACTGGTCTAGGTGTACAGCTTTCTGGTAGAGAGCTGAATTCATGATTCTGCCAGTGATGGTAAGCTGTTTGGCAGGGAAGTTTCTCCATGCCATGTGACTACCATCTCCATGTTTCACTACTGGTATGATGTACATCAGATACAACAGGACCCATATCTTTGGAAGGCACCCTTTTCAATTAATTTCAAAAGACAACTGGTAAACTAATGTAAAATTCTATTAGGCCAAAACACAATCTCAGTAGCATTAGTTTCAACGCAAACCTCCAACAGAATAACTCATGAGTTCTGTCTAAAGGCTGCTGATGGCTGGGCCAGCGATTTCCTCCGTAAAGTGTTTGTGGTAAAGAGAGTTTTGTTCTTTGTTATTTGCACAGTAGCCACCACCACCATTTAAATTTCTATATATTTTTGTTTAATTTTTTCATATTCACATAACAGTTTGCTGTCTGTAAAGACTTCTGATAGGTAGACTCTTACAAATCAAACAAAAAACTAATTCCTGTGTGGGCTGATTCCTTATAACTGCCCATCCTGTGTAAGCTGATTCCTTATAACTGCCCATCCTGTGTGGGCTTGGTTCCTCCTAAGGTTTCTTCCTCTCACATCCTTTTCTTTATAGATCTTTTGTGACAACATCTGCTGTACAGGTGACATAAAAATAAACCTTTACTTGGCTTTCAGTTCAGCAGTATTTCTGGGATGACTTGGTTGCAAAGTCCTCCTCAGGTCATACCATAGCCTCTCAATGGGTTTCAGGCCAGGTCTTTAAAGTTGCTTCATGTTTATCTATAACACGTCTTCTGAAAGTTGTTCATGGGCCTTTCAGGTTCACTGACTCTTCTTAAGAAGAACAGGTTGGTCAGTAAGCAGGTTTTGTGTGCTGCCTGCATTTAATTGTTGAAGCATCTGTGAACCCCACACTTCTAATCTTAGCTTCTTAACACCAACACCTTATGCCAGTTAGCACCTGGAGAGTCATTAACACAGAGGCTCACTTACTGTTTCTAGCCTGCACTGTGGATGTTCCTCAACATGATCAATCAAAGACATGAACAGTGCTGTGTGTGTGAATTATTAGTTTAGTTAGATTGTCTTTGTCTATTATTATGATTTAAGGTAGTTCCTAATTGTGTTCCAATAATTCTGCCATATCCATATTTTTCATTTCTTCTATTTTTGCATTTTGTGACACTAAATGGTTTCAGATCTAGATACAAAATAAGGACAGGAGAACAACATAAACTGGCCTTTTCAATTATTGAAGGACAAAATGTTTTGCAACGCCTATATCACAACTGGTTTTGGCAGGTTTAGCAACAACAGCTGCAACCAAATGCTTCCTTTAACTGATAATCAGTCGTTCACATCTCTGAAGGAGTTTTGGTTCACTTTTCTTTGGTAAATTGCTTTAATTTGGCCACACTAGTTAAATAAACTGCCAATTTAACCTCCACCCATACCATCAGAATGGAGTTGGAGTTGAGACTTTGACTATACACATCATTCAGACTTGGACTTGTCGTTGGGTTCTGCATGGTTGTCTTGCTTTACTGCAGTTTTTACAGCAGGAGATTTCAGTATAGAGATGAATTCATAGTTCTGTAAAATATTGTAAGCTGCTTGGCAGCAACATAGCTCTATGTCACGACACTACCACAGCCATATTTCACTGCTGTTTTCATGTTCTTTAAGTCAGATATACCACGATACATGCCTTCCAAAATAATCCCCCTTTAAACTCATTACTGCAAAGGACATTTGGTAAAGTCAATATAGAAATCAGTCATCAAATTTCCATTTGTGGAGCTTAAATGAAACATTAGCATGAGTTTTAATGTTCTGTCCAAGAGCTGATAAAGGCTGCATCTGCAGTTTCCTTCATGATCACACAGTGAAGTGTTTGTGGGTTTTGTTATTTGCACAGTAGCCACTAGCATATTTTATATGATTTAAAATTCTGTCTCCATTTTAGACGTCATGCCAGAAAAATAGAGACCCTGCAGATACGTATTCAGATACGGGCCTACACCTAAATCAGCTCAGTAAATTGTAACTGTAATTGTAATTAAACTTAAACTTAATTCAGCCATTAAGGCAAAAACAGGTGGACTGATGTTTGCAATCTCATTTTCATGATAAGCCGCCACACCTGTGTCTGAAACGTACCTAATAGCTCGGTCGGGTATGCGCTTCTGAAAGTGTGTGGTGTTTCATTCAAGGCAGATCATGTAGTGTGGTGGGACATGGGTTTATACTCCTGTACTGTGTGCTAGGCTTCACAGACAGTAAAGATTTTTTGAAGTACTTGGGCAGTCTGTCTGTTATGTGTTCACTCAGGTTTGTTGACGGTAGAGAAGAGAGGCGCTGACCTCCCAGGGAATCCTCAGGTTCTTGTTGCCTTCTGGTGCTCCCTTTAAGTTATGCTGTAATAGCCAGGCCTGTCAGAATCACTGCTGCACTCTGTTACCACCATATAATGTATTATGTTCTTTTAGCAGAACTAAATATTTTTGTGTTTCTTTCCCTTGAGTTTATCAACAGCCCATCCTGTGTGGGCTGATGTGGAGCAACTGCCCATCCTGTGTGACCTGATGTGGAGCAACTGCCCATCCTGTGTGGCCTGATGTGGAACCTCCCAACCTGTGTGGGCTGATTCCTCATAACTGCTCATCCTGTGTGGGCTGATTCCTTACAACTGCCCATCCTGTGTGGCCTGATGTGGAACAACTGGCCATACTGTGTGGCCTGATTCCTTACAACCATCCTCTGTGGGCTGATTCCTTATAACTGCTCATCCTGTGTGGTCTGATGTTTGTTTTGTTACGCCATGTTGGTCAGGTGTTAATGTTCTGATGCACATTAAATAATTTTCGGTCAAGTCATTGAGACCCTGAGGCAGCTTCAAACTATGATGTTCCGTCCACTATGAAGGACAAGTTGTCGGTGTACCGTGCCCTTTTAATTCCAAACATGGTGTGGTGCATTGTGTTGTAAAGCTCCACTTTTGTCTCATCTGCCCGTTAAACGTTTTCCCAGAAGCACTGTGAAACATCCAGTGGAGTCTTCAGCAAACTTGAGACAGCTGCAGTGTTTTTGAAGTGGCAGTAGCTTCCTCTGTGGTGTCCTTCAATTAACCTTTCTCGTAAACAAAGCTTTTGGAGTTCCTCTTTTGATGTTAATCAGAAGCACTTTCACCCCTTGCAGAATTGCTTGTTGTGCTCGTGAAGTGATCCAAACAGGATGTCCACTCATAAGGACAATAGCAACAGTCCTACATCTTCTGCACTTGTGGACTGTTGGTCTAATTGTATATTGATGGTGCTTAGTAGTGCTTTTGCAGCTTTTAGCAGCTCCATGTTTATCTATAACACGTCTTCTGAAAGTTGTTCATGGGCTTTTCAGGTTCACAGACTCTTCTTAAGAAAAACAGATTGGTCAGTCAGCAGGTTTTGTGTGCTGCCTTTATTTAATGGTTGAAGCATCTGTGAACCCCACACTTCTAATCTTAGATTCTTAACTCCTGGTTACTCCTGGCTTTGGGTGTGTTATTAATTTAGTTAGATTGTCTTAGTCTAAAATTGTGACTTAAAGTAGTTCCTAACTGTGTTCCAATAATTCTACCATATCCACCTATTTTCATTTCTTGTATTTTTCAGATCTAGATACAAAATAAGGACAGGAGAACAACACAAACTGGTCTTTTTTTAATTATTGATGGGAAAATGTTTTGCAACGCCTATATCACAACTGGTTTTGGCAGGTTTAGCAACAACAGCTGCAAACAAATGCTTGCTTTAACTGAAGATCAGTCGTTCACATCTCTGAAGGAGTTTTGGTTCACTTTTCTTTGGTAAATTGCTTTAATTTGGCCACACTAGTTAAATAAACTGCCAATTTAACCTCCACCCATACCATGGGGTTTGAGTTGAGACGTTGACTAGACAGTTCATTCAGACTTGGACTTGCCGTTGGGTTCTGCATGGTTGTCTTGTTGTACTGCAGGAGATTTCATTATAGAGCTGAATTCATAGTTGTATATATATTGACCTGAATATTGTAAGCTGCTTGGCAGCAACATAGCTCTGCATCATGACACTACCACCACCATGTTTCACTGCTGTTTTCATGTTCTTTAAGTCAGATATACCACGATACATGCCTTCCAAAAAATCTTCCTTTAAACTCATTACTGCAAAGGACATTTGGTAAAGTCAATATAGAAATCTGTTATCAAATTTCCATTTGTGGAGCATAAATGAAACATTAGCATGAGTTTTAATGTTCTGGCCAAGAGCTGATTAAGGCTGCATCTGCAGTTTCCTTCATGATCACACAGTGAAGTGTTTGTGGGTTCTGTTATTTGCACAGAAGCCACTAGCATATTTTATATGATTTAAAATTCTGTCTCCATTTTAGATGTCATGCCAGAAAAAAAGAACCCTGCAGATACGTATTCAGATACGGGCCTACACCTAAATCAGCTCAGTAAATTTAATTAAAATTAAACCTAATTAAAGCAAAAACAGGTGGACTGAGGTTTGCAATCTCATTTTCATGATAAGCCGCCGCACCTGTGTCTGAAACGTACCTAATAGCTCGGTCAGATATGCGCTTCTGAAAGTGTGTGGGGTTTCATTTGGGGCAGATCATGTAGTGTGGTGGGACATGGGTTTATACTCCTGTGCTATGTGCTAGACTTCAGAGACAATAAAGACTTTTTGAAGTACTTGGGCAGTCTGCCTTTTTTTAAGAAGGGAGTGATGAGGAGATGAAGGTAAATGATTTCAGTTTTAGTTAATTTAAACCTTACACACATAAGTATACATGTGTATATATAGGACATCCACTTCTATGAGGGATGGGAATGTTAAAGCTCCAGCACCTGCAAGCAGCAGAAAAAGTATTCAAGTCGATTAATTTTAAAGAATGGTGTCGGGCAGGAACTGGTTAGAATGAATGAACAATGTAATAATGTCTCCCTAGCAGGACTTGGGCTAAAGTGTTGGCCCACTGTTCTTTTTAAAATTGCTTTAATTCTGGCTTAAAATGGCTTTTATACATGAACATGATTTTAGTCCGGACACTCCAGAACCTTCATTCTGTTTCCTAAGATATATTCAGACGTGGAGATTCTGGAAAAGAGCTGAATTCATGGTCCGTCTTTTCAGCTCATCAGTGCTCAGAACATTTGGCATAACCCAATACCAATACATTCATTACACTATTAATCAATCAATCAATCAATCAATCAATCAATTACTCACTCACTCACTCACTCACTCACTCACTCACTCAATCAATCAATCAATCAATCAATCAATCAATCAATCAGCCTATGTGTAAACTCAGTGTACATTGATGGTGACCCTCTAAGAAGAGTAAATACACTGTGTAGTTATAATTTAAAGTATAAAAAAGAAAATATGATCATGAACTTATCAAGTGATACAACGAAATAAAAACTAGCAAATGGAATAAGAGAAATTAGCACTACTAATTAAAACTATAAAAAAATAAATTCAGTAATAATGCATAATAAAAATGAGTGAGAAAAATAACTGAAAAGACTATAAGAGAAAAACAAGCATGATAACGAGTCACTGGAACGAGTCTGACGATTTCAGAAGCCAGAGTGTTTTTATTCTCCACCTAAAAGATGAAATGAAACTTTAGTTTATACACAAACAATTTCCTTTATAAAAGCGCTTTCCGCAGTGAGGTGTTTGTGGTGAATACAGTGTGTCTCAGGGCATCTATGACACAGTAAGATGCAGCAGAGAGGCTATAAAGCCAGGAGGTTGACCTTCATAGCTGACTCATCATACCGATAAAGAGCTTCGGGTCTGCAGGAGATCAAGGTAAGCACAGAGCTGTAATTAAAGGAGGAAGACGCTGACCCTAAAACTCAGCGGGTTAGTTCAGAAGATACAGAAGGTCGCTGCAGGTCAGGATATATATACACACAAACACATTTCATTATTTGGTCTACTGACGTCTAAATAAAGCTCAGTGTAGGCGCTATGTTGAAACTTACTGTCAGCTCAACCAAAGAACCCATTTCCACCTAATTAAACCGCTTCCAGAACATCACAGAGGGAACTCGTTTTAATAGCTTAGTAGCTGGTTTAGGAGCTTATATGGTAGTGTAATGGAGGTTTGGATCATCTGTCAGGTCCTTGCCATATTGGAAGGTGATCTAATCTGTAATTTGATGTGGATTATGAATGCATCTTGAAAAATGTTTTGAGCAATCATTGCCCCCAAAAAAGTTTTATTAAAAAAGAAAATGCACCAATATTCTGAAGGTTTAGACTATATTACAAGCTGAAACCAATCAGTAAACAGCCTTGAAGTAGTGCGTTTTTTACTGGACGTGGGAAACATCTTCATATTTTACCATATAGTCAAGACAAATGCAAAATAAGTCTATTTACATAGTACCTTTCATACAAGGTGATCTTTCAAAGTGCTTTACAATTGAGAAAATACAAAGATAATTCAAACTATGGCTTAAAAAGATGTAGGAGAATAAAGTCACAATAATGAAAATGATATAAAATGTAATATTTTATTTGGATTATAATGTACCACTACAAGAAAGACTTGTAATAGAGCTAACAGTGTTTTAAACTGAGCTGCTCAATTAGAAACACTCTAATTTAAAACTGCCTAGTACCGGGGTTCTACTTTGCCTTAGGCAGCACTGACAAGTTCCTAATGATCTGAGAGTTGTGCCCGGCTCATATTGGATACATGTAGCATATCAGATACAAGGTTCAGTGCTTTATGAACCTTATAGTGATTTAAAGGAAGTCTATTCTGGAATATCCAGTGTAAGGATTTCGGAATGGGGCGATGTGTTTGGCACCTGCTATTTAGATCTACTGAAGCTGTTTGATTGTCTTTCCTGTGAGCCCAGTTAGGAGACCATTACAGTGATCAATCCTGCTAGCAGCACATGCTAGTGGATGAGTTTCTCTAGGTCTGGTTTAGTCAGAACATCTCTGATCTTGTTGATATTCTTGCGGTGATATAATGTTGACTTGGCAACGACTTTAATATGAACTGTTTAAACTGAGATTGGAGTTCATTAGAACACCAAGGCCACATACTAGTTCTGTAGATTTTAGGGCTCCCAAATCCAGCTAGTCTGTGCCTCATTGCTGTTCCCCAATAAGCTAATGTCTGTTTTACCTTTATCCAAATACAGGAAGTTTTGTCTAAAGCACTTACAAAGTGAGTCAAGGGAATCATAGTTGTTTGGGCAGAGGGTCGAGTAGATCTGTAGCTGTGGTAAGATGTCCTTTAGTCTAGTATGACCTGGCCATGTATAAAATATATATAAACATGTATAAAGGAAATAAGAGTGGCCCAGGAATGGAACCCTGTGGGACACCACAGGTCACTGAGGCGGTTTCAGAAACTTTAGTTTGGACAAAGTAGTTTCTTCCTTGCAGGCATGAACTGAACCATTTCAGTAAAGTTCCTGAGAGTCCAACCCAGGTCTCAAGTCTACTGATGTGAATTTTATGGTTGGTGGGATCAAAGGCAGCATCGAAGACAGCAGTGAGATCAAGCAGTAGTAAAACAAATCTTTTTCCAGAGTCTGTATTTAAACTAAAGTTGTTGACCATTAAATAGAGCAGTCTTGGTGCTATGGTCAGGTCGAAATCCTGACTGAAACATTCATCTTGGAATAATGAAACGTTGTTGGTGTTTATGCTGGATTTCCTGTTGTTTCCTGTGTACTCTGAATGAACCAACATAATTCAAATAAATGTCATTGTGTACATTCTGATCACTCTTTCTAACCACCACAGATACATACTTGTGAAGGATGAGAGTTCTGCTCGCCGTCGCCACTCTGGTGGTCATTGCTGGTGTAGACAGCGTCTCTCTGGAAGATCAGGAGTTTGAGAACTGGAAAGTAAAGTTTGGTGAGAAATCTTTCATTAGCTGTATATATCATGCATCATATGTAGCTGTATATATCTGAATGAACTGCATCTTAATATCTTAACATGTATTTAGACTGTATTAAATGTATTGTTATTTATTTATAAATTCGTCTAAATCGTCCCAGTATTATCTGTAGGCATGGGCAATGGGGAATCATGATTGTACACGTGTCTAATTGTCAAAAAAAATTTGGTGTTTAATACATTTTGACAGAAAGATAATGTGAGCAGTTTGCTTTGTGGTCCTCCGACACACAGGCTTATGAACAAAAGAACATACTGTGAACACACACACACACACAACACACATATCAGTACCAGGAGATCTTATATCATAAAAGGCTTGGAGATACCTTTAGTTCCAATCCACTAGAATGGTTTGAACATCAATGGCCAAATAGTCTTTTTTTTTTGACTGAAACTGGACGCTTTTGCCCATGAAGAATGGGCTAAGATACCCATAGGTCGCTGCAAGGACACTGGTGGTTCAGCTGTCATACTGGAAAGGATGTTTCAATATAAAAACACTGTCATAGGGGGGGGAGTGCAGAGCGACACAGACACAACACAGAAGCGGTTCTGTATTTAGACACTAGACCAGCAAAATGGTGAAATGCTGGTTTAGTTAGAACATCTCTGACCTTGTTGATGTTTTCAAGGTGATATAACGCTGACTTGGCAACGACTTTAATATGAACTGCTTAAACTGGAGAAAAAGATTTGAGTTCATTAGAACACCAAGGTCACATACTAGTTCTTTAAATTTTAGGGCTCTCAAATTCAGCTACTCTGTGCCTCATTGCTGTTCCCTAACAAGCTAATGGCAATACTTCACAAAGTGGGGAATGAGGTGTAATTGGATTCAGGAGATCGGCGGTGTCAGGGAAAACCAGAGGCATATCATGTCACTTCCAAAGACGTAAAAAAAATGTCTCTCCCTATATATATACCCTGGTACTATTAAAGTACATTTGTAGTACATTAATATATACCCCATCTTATTCAGGGAGTGCAAATTTGTGTCCTTATTTGTACAACTGAGGTCAGATATACATGTAATCACTACATTTGGAATACACACTCATCGTCAAAAGAACAGTTGTGACCAGTTGTGTGATAAATTTAGACTGATATGATCAATATTTATTGAGCGACACATACAGAAGTAGTGTCCCTCAGTATGGTGTCAGACCCCCATACGACACCATTGCAGTCTTGACGTTGACGTGGTGTTAAGAACAGTCATCGTAACGGTCTGTATGCATGTAGTCTTGCATGGTGCAGCCGTCCGCCAATGGTGCTGCACTGGCAGGATGACTCATGGGGGATATCACTGCTCGTTGAATGTCCACAATCCCTGTTGTGTCAGTCAGGTACCAAGATAAGACCCATTCTTGAAACTTGAATCATTAGCATGTCTCATGATGTCAAACCTACCCACCAGGTTTCATTCCTTCTGGGTGCAGCTATTTGAGCAGCTATTCTTTGGACAATGAGTGAATGTATATTGTGCTGTATTTACCTCCCAAAACGATAATGTGTTTGAAATGTACTTGCTGACGTTAAAGTGCATTTCAAGTAGGTTCAAATATACTCACATTTTACCTGGGGAGGCCAGCTACACCTGGATATATTCTAACAGCACACTTAGGTAAAAAGGTATAGGTGTGGCTAATAATTCTCACCTGGTGTATTGCGGTCATTTCTACCCTTGGATAAAACTGTTTCCTTTCAGGTAAGACTTATGGCTCACTGGAGGAAGAGTCTCTGCGCAAAACGGTCTGGCTGGACAACCTGAAGGTGGTCCTGGAGCACAACAAGCTGGCTGACCAGGGCAACAAGAGCTACAGACTCGGCATGAACCACTTTGCAGACATGGTGATCTCTCACACATACACTTTTCACTACACAGTTACAGAATCTTTTATTTAGCTCTTCAGTATGGGTCTTTTAGTTACTGCATCTGGGGCGTCACAATCCTCTCATAGTCTTCTTCTCCAACAGGACAACCAGGAGTATCAGAAGATGCTCCTAAGCAGCCTAGAACCCTTCAATGAGACCGAGATTGAGAATGAAGCGTTCCTCCAAGAAGAAAAAGGTGCTTATCTGCCCAATTTTGTGGACTGGAGGAGAAAGGGCTATGTGACCAGGGTTAAGGACCAAAGTCATTGTGGCTCCTCCTGGGCCTTCAGTGCGGTGAGTTGCAACAGGACAAGCAAAGGCGTCTCTAACACGTTGGGCTGGGCAGCTAAATATGGACCTTGAATATTTCCATTTCATTCAGTATGTAGATTTGTGACCTTATACAAGGGCAGTTCTCTTCATTATCTCTGTTTCTCTTCGCCATCTCCACTGAATGCTCATTGTGCCAATCAGTGTGCATAGTTGGTATAGTTCTGAACTTCCTGATTTTTGGAAAGGCTGAACACTCTGTCCATGCATATAAACAACTAAGATCTGCCTATAGAGATGCTTGGTGCTCTGCTAAGTCAACAGACCTCAACACTTATCTCCATCACCTCCTCAAAAGGCCTTAATAAGCTATTAAATCCCTCAGACCGCATTGTAGCTTATCTGTGAAGCTCTTTCCTACAGTTCTTTAAAAATGGAAGCTGCAACTTTCTTTTGTTGTACACTCTCCACACCCTTTTACAGAGTACCTCATTTCCATCTTTGTCTCATTTTTTGTTCTTATGGTATTGTGGATTCCTCTCACACAGGTGCCTACCTGCCTAACATTTTAACTGCAACCTCTCTACCCACTCTGGCATCTGACAATGCTAGTTAGCCAGTCAGTCGTTTCTTGACCAGCTTCCCCCTGCCTTCAAGCTTCAAACTTTTCTGGTAACAGTATGAAACTGTCATTAATGACCTTCCTACATCTGCAGATGCTGGAGCACTTGGCATTCTTAGGCCAAGGGGTCCCACAGGGTTCAGTCCTTGGGCTTCTGCACTTCATGAATTATATACTCCAGCTTGAACAGATTGTGCAACACATACAACAGTCACACAACTACAAAAATGCACCCCCTCAAATAGTACAATCTTGTTCATCTAAGAATAAACACTAGATGCAACACAACCATGGTAAATAGCGACAAGACTGAGCTCCTCAATTGGCTCTAAACCAATAAAACTGGCTCCGTCTTTTGATGCTGTAGTAGTTTTCCATTTTCTCCCTGTTAGAGATCGGGGTCTTTCTTGACCCAATTCTCTCTCCCAAGTTGATCCCAGGCCGGTTTGGAGACATGATCCCACCAGTGGTTCCTGGATTAACCTCTGGGTCTTGTCTCAGTTGACCGTTCCCAGTAAACGACTTACAGGAGGCATCAGATGCCCAAACCACCTTAAAGTGGTTCTTCTCAATGTGACGGGTGTCCACTGGCAGGTTTTTGAGTTGCTGCCCTGATAAGCACCAGCAAGCGCCAGCAAGCTTTTGGTCGCAGCATTTGTTTTAACAGCACCTATTCAAATTCCATGTCCCCTACCTCTTCTGGAACATGAGAAATGTTCTGATGGAGCTGTGAGTTAAAACCATTGTATGCAGAGCCCAGTTGTTTCCAGTACAACCTCACTGCTTGCTTGGGCCTACCAAGCCTGACCACCACTCTTCTCTGACATCTGATGCAAGGGTCCAGAATGTATGGTTTTATTCAGGAAGTAAAAACACACTTGGCATTGTTACCTTTTCACATGTCTCTGTTTTCTATCATCTCCCTCTCTTTCTCAGACGGGGGCACTAGAGGCTCAAATGTTCAAGAGGAAAAGGAGGCTGATGAGTTTGAGTGAACAACAGCTGGTGGACTGCTCCTACGGGTTTGGAAATAATGGCTGCAGTGGTGGTTGGCCATACAGGGCCTTTACCTACATCAGGGCTAGTCAAGGTTTGGAGGCAGAGCACACCTATCCATACTCGGCCAGGGTGAGGCTACAGCTGACCAGATGAAGTTATGCTAATTTGAACAGTCAAAGCAGTCTGAACACATCCTTAGTTGTTAGCCTAATGGCTTCATTTCCTGAGGCACAGGTCATCCACAATTGAGGGAAGGGGAAAAATCTGGAAATGTCTTTTTTAAGTTTCCTTTGAACCTGATTGTTTTCATGTCTCCTCAGGAAAGGAAATGCAGGTTTAATAACCACAGAGCTTGGGCTAGGTGCTCTGGCTATGGGTGGGTGTCACGCAGTGAGAGTTCTCTGAAGTACGCAGTGGCCAAAATTGGACCTATTTCTGTATCTATAGATGCCACCCGACACAGCTTCCAGCTCTATAAGTCAGGTAACCTCAGTCATTGTTGTACGTCTCTCTCATCTATGTGCTTCTGAATGCTTCTCTCAGCTACTGGTCTGTAAGCACAAGCGTTACAGAAGCTACTAGGCAGTATCTAGTAAAAGTTAGACTCATATAGCAGCAGGAACTCAGGATGGTGGGACGAGTGAGTTTGACACCGTTACATTTATGGCAGTTAGCTTACACTCTTGTCCAGAGCAACATACAAGGCTAATCATATTACAGGTAGGCCAATGTAGTGACTCTTATTGGTGTAGCACAGCATAGTCACCCAGACTGGGATTCAAACCCCAGTCTCTCACATGTGGTGGTGGGCCCTTATGCAGGTAGTGAGCTACACCAAACATGCTTCTTATTGTGAATTTGGGTTTGCTGTTGCCTGATTTCGAAGCTTGTATTATCACTTGATTTACAGAACACCTTAGTGATTGATTGATTAATGATTGAACATCCTAACTGATACGTGGTAAACTGATTGATTGCAGGTGTGTATTATGAGCCAGGCTGTAGGAGATACAGGCCTGCTCTCGCTGTCCTGGTTGTGGGGTACGGCACCGAGAAGGGGCGAGACTACTGGCTGGTCAAGAACAGGTAAAGGAACAAGCTAAACAAACACCAAGACAGCTCCTGATTACAGAGTGGGTATGAAGGGTAACCTGAAGGTCTGCGAGGGTTGTGAGCTTTTAATTAGAAGACTAACATAATTACCCTAAATTAACATAAACACTGACAGTTGTTTATTTTGCAGCTGGGGCACTCACTGGGGCCAAGGAGGCTACATCAAGATGTCCAGGAACAGGAGCAACCAGTGTGGTATTGCCACATATGGTTCCTTCCCTCTGGTGTAAAGGTATATGTTCACTGACGGCCTTTCAGTCCTCAATCAACTAGTTTCATGATGGATAAATTGCATCTCTAATTAGTCAAAAGAATAGCTGCACCCAGAAGGACGTGCTGTTGGGAAGGGAGATAAAGGTTACCAGGAACAATAAATGATGATAGATTTAGACTGATATGATCAATATTTATTGAGCTACACATACAGAAGTAGTGTCTCGTATGGTGTTGGGTCGCTGTGTTTGCTAATCCAACATGCCAGACGTCTCGGCATGGAGTTGTAGAGGTTCCTAATGGTGTCCTGTGATAATCCATCTCATGCACTCGACTATCCTGACACAGTTCTTGCAGATGGTGCGGTAGGGGTGGAGGTGGAATGACACCAGGCCTTCTGGTGTTTTCTCTCCAGCAAGAAAGCAGGATATCACTGCTTGCTGGATGTCTGTAATCGTGGCTGTTGGGTCAGTCAGGTACAGAGATAAGACCCATCCTTGCTTACATCACATGCGTAGCCGAACGTAAAACTCGAGTCACACCCATGTCTCACGATGTCAAACCTACACGCCAAGTTTCATTCCTGTCGACTGAGTCCTTCTGGGTGCAGGTGCTGGAGCTTTATGTGTGTAATGCAACATTGATGGTACAGCAAGCAGTTCATGTGATTGAATTCTGAAAATTGTTGTTTTTCTAGATGGGAGAGAGAGAACTATCCCACAGAGGTGCCTTCAGTGCCACAGAGTCTGAAGACATCTGAATTTATTTCAGAATGCAGCAAAAAAAAAAGAAAAAAAATGCAAAAGCCTGAATTAACTTTACTTTCGTTTTTCTGTTCTCAGCATTTTAGCACTGTCTAAACCGCGTAACCCTTGTGTAACCCTTCTGCAGCAGTATGCTCTATTTAGCATGAACCCAGAAAACAACATCCCTGTCATTTCTTCACTAAATTTAAGGTTTATTATTATTATTATTATTAATGATTCATTTTAGCGTGTAGTAGTTTTAGTATCACGCCAATTTCATGGAAATACAAAAGGCAATGTTGCAGTTTTTTTCTACTGTTGGGGTCAGTCTATGAAAAATCAAGGTTTTCACAAGGGTTAAAAAGCCAGTTGGTCTGTGACACATTACTGTTTACTGCCTAAAAATCTAATAAACTTCCAGCATTTACAAAATCTAATACAGTGTTATTCATTCCCACACGCACAGCCCCCCATACACAGTCCCACTTAGTAAAACAATCTTCTGCCAGAAAAAAAAACAAAAGCAAAAGTGGTTGAAAACAATGTGTGAATCCCTGACAAGCTGTACAATTTGATGGATAACAAGTCTTAATAAATAAAGAGCCTTTGGTGTAGGGTGTAGCGTTTGGACCCTTGCAGAACCTACTACATGGAAACCAGGACCAGGACCAAACTGGCAGTGTGGAGGGGCTAGACTTAATGAAGAGAGAAGTCGTGCATTAACTTGGGGTGAAGGTTGGTGGTGCAAGTGGGCAAAGAGTAAGTCAGTGCACTAGCTAGCATGGTTGCAACCCAAACTACAAGTTAGTTTAGTTGTTTTGCCTCACATGTTTTACATGTACTGCATGTAGCACATTGTTCTCTCTGCCAGGCTCGAGGTTCTTACACAGTAATAAGGCTCGGCATTTGGACTGCAGTCCAGGAACTGGCAACACAGGGGTACCATAAACAGACGCACAGAGGCAGGTTTTACTAAACAGGGCATCAATTACTCACAGGATACTTGCATTTTACACTGATGTTGTGGCCAAATCAACAACGTATCTCCCAAGAAGGTATATGGAAACCGAGCCATCATAACTGAGGGCCACCATTTAACCCAGTGTTTGTACAATGTACAGGTAAATCAAACATTTATCCTTTAATTTAGGGGGCCCTTAACTTCTTTTCTCTAGAATTTGACTTGTAATTGTATATATTCTAGAAAATATAATTATGAAGAGATGCAAAGGAAAGCATTAGTCCAGTATCGTCTGCATAAAAGCAGTCAAAGAAAAACATGAGCCGCAATTACATGTAAAAGTATCTGAACATTGATGTGGCCTACATCCTGAAACTAGTCTAGTACATGCCAAATCCAGTCCCAGCTGTTATTTGGGCTTGTGGAGGTATTCGACGTTTCAGTCACAGGAGACTCGTTTTTTTGTCTGTTGAACTTATTAAGAGCATTGCTAATGCTCATGCAGCCTTGTATCTGTGGTGTGGGATTCCGATGCTGTTGTAAAGATAAAGGTTACCAGGAACAATAAATGGTGATAAATTTAGACTGATCTGATCAATATATATTGGGCTACACATACAGAAGTAGTGTCTCTCAGTATGCATCTCGGCATGGAGCAGTAGAGGTTCCTAATGGTGTCCTGTGACAATCCATCCAATGCAACTTGAATAACACAGTTATTATTAAGAGCATTGCTAATGCTCATGCAGCCTTGTATCTGTGGTGTTGCATTACCCAAGAAGGCAGAACTTAGCAAGCTGTTGACCAAGACAATGACTCAGCTGTGTTGTAACACCAAGAAATGTCTGGGAAGGGCATTGCAGCTGTGATGCAGCATTCAAGTGGCTAGACCAAGAAAACCTCTGAGCTACAGACCCGTCAAGCTCCTATTTCACTTTGATAAAGTCCTTAAAATGCCAAACTCACTGCCAACCCACCAAAAACTCACCTCTACCTCCTAGAAGCGCACTCTTTGGGGAGCTGCATCAGTTGGGGTCTGCCTTAGGAAAACAAAAACTCAATAGTGTTCCTTTTTTATAGCTATTACAGGTGATTTGAACCTATTTTAGTGGAATTCTGGTTCAGCTGTAAGCAAATAAATAACAGAGCCACACTACACAGAACCAAAGCCTGAGCACACAATGAGCATGAAGGTAAGGGTCTCCAATGACCCCTTCATTATCAAATAACAGCTGCACCCAGAATGAGGTGTGTGTGTGTAAATTTAGACTGATATGATCAATATTTATTGGCTACACATACAGAAGTAGTGTCTCTCAGCATGGCTTCTCGGCATGGAGTTGTAGAGGTTCCTAATGGTGTCCTGTGACAATCCATCCAATGCAACTTGAATATCCTTACATAGTTCCTGCAGATGGTGTGGTAGGAGTGGAGGTAGAGTAACAGCAGGTCTTCTGGACGTGTGACGTGACAGCAAATCGTTCATCTTGGATGATGCTGCTGGATTTTGAATGCCACTTAATGCTTTTCCATGATTTTCGTTTTTAACTATCAGACATGGAGGCACAAGAGCACTGGTCTTTTAGATGACTCTGACTCTCTCTACTTGCACTTACATGACACAGTTTTGTGCAGGCCAACACCCTTGGTACTTTGTGTTATGCCAACAAAGAGTCTAAGTAATAGGTAGTAAACCAACTAGTTACATTGATTTAAAAGGAAAAGCTGCTACCTGACATCACCAGCTTGACCACTCTCAAAAACAGTGATGAACTATGGTTTGGAATTATAATGAGGAATTAGCATTAAACCCAATTTCTCATTCAGCAAATGTAACCAACTGAAACATCAAAACAACTTGGCTTCATAAGATCCCATTCACTCAACAATTATTTCTCAACAATTTACTCAACAATTAAATTCCCTTCTGAAGTCAAAGAGACTCTGGTCTGAACCGTACCTAGCAGAATGTAACACCTCCAGGAGCACCAACAACAGCTGTAATTGGATTGAGCATGGACTGGACAAGTTTCTGGATGTAGGCCACTGCTGGTAGACGAGTATGATTATACGATTCCATACACCTGCAGATACAGCTACTTCCTTTACACTGTGGTCTACCAACAAGCTTAAGCTGCACAGGCAGGGTTTTATTATTCAGGAAATGCACTTTTCTAGTATAGAATAGCTTTTCTTCCCCACAAAAATAAGTACAATTCACCCAAACCAGCGACCTTCCTCCCCCCAGTGATGGCTTACCCGATTATTATACTTCTAAGAGGTTGAGTTCCTATTTAAAGAAGTGAGTTCAGCGTGTTTTGGAATTCAGAATTTGTGAAACTTATTTCGGTCCATGGCTGAGATGGGTTTGCTGGACTGCCCACTTGAGCTGCTCTCCACAGCTATGAGACTTCTACTAGCAGCACTTGGATGTTACTTGGTTAAGTATGTAGCAACGCTACATTGCAGCTGTGGGACTACATGAGCAACACTGCAGACACCAGGCTGCTTGAGCAATTATCACATATCATAGTAGAGCTATGAGCAGTGTTTTAAATTAAGCTGCTCAATTAGAAACATTTTCAGTCTGGATTCAAAAGTGTCTAGTACTTGGGCTCTTCTAATGCTCTGTGGCTCCATTTAAGAGCAGCGCAGTAGTTAAAACACTGATCCTCCATGTTTAGTCTTTACCTTATGCAGGACTATCCGGCTAGTTCCTAATGTTCTGCTTGAGTTATGTCACTGCAGCATATCGGATAAATGCATTGATTGCATTGTCCTGCACCATTTAGACAACTGTAGACCAGTAATGGAACATTAATGTGTATTCTGGAACATACTCATATCCAGTGTGAGGCTATAGGAATGGGGGTGATGTGTTTCTGCTTTTTTTGGGAGACCAGTTAAGAGACCGTTACAGTGATCAATCCTGCTATACATAAAGGTGTGGATGAGTTTGTCCAGGTCTGGAAGTCCAGTTAGGAGTTCAGGTACAGGGTACTCAGCAAATATAACCAAGTGAAACATCAAAACTACCTGGCTTCATAAGATCCCATTCACTCAACAATTAAATTTTTTGTACACACACACACACACCTACACACACACATTGTGCTGTTGGGAAGGAAGATAAAGGTTACCAAGAACAATAAATGGTGATAAATTTAGACTGATATGATCAATATTTATTGAGCTACACATACAGAAGTAGTGTCTCTCGGTATGGCGTTGGGCCTGCCAGACGTCTCGGTATGGAGTTGTTTGCTGAGGTTCCTAATGGTGTCCTGTGATAATCCATCCCATGCAGCCTAAACATCCTCACACAGTTCCTGCAGATGGTCCAGTAGGGGTGTAGGTGGAGGGACACCAGGCCTTCTGGAAGTGTCACACGTGACAGCACACTGTTCATCTTGGCGCTGACCATGACAAAAAATCTCCACCAAGACTCATCACTGAAGATGTCCAGCTGCCATTCTGAGACACCATTGCAGTCGTTGGTGATGGTGACGTGGTGTTAAGGCCTGTCTGTGTACATGTAGTCCTGCGTGGTGCAGCTGTCTGCCAGTGGTGGTGCACTACACGGATTCAGCCTGACTTTGACATTGGGAATGAGAAACAGCTCTGGCAAACAGTCTAGCATGTTGGAATTGTATATTTCTACTTAGTTGAGGTTTTGAGTATAGTTAGTGCAGGCAGACGTTCAGCTCTGTGATCAGCTTTTCCTCTAACACCGTTTGGGATCTGAGGAGATGATTGCTGGAGTTCTGAAGGTTATGTGTTTCCATTTTTGCTTGATATCGGTTTCTCCCTGCTTTACAGAAAGCTGCAAATATTTTCAGTGGCTGACCGGTCTGGACCAAAGACAGGTCAGTTTAGCACCTGGACTCTGTTCCTACAGAGCCATGTTTTTGGAATTTATGATGCATTATCTTGTTCTTATTTAGAAAATGAGAGTCATGACGTGTCATTGGACCAGAGGCACCCAAACTTGTTCACAAGGCTTTAGAGAAACAAAGCGAAAGACTGAGGTTCTGGTTTTATTACAGCACTGCCCTTAACCTCTGACGCTCTGCCCAAAGAGGTAGTCTGTAAGGGCAGCTCTCAAAACTATATAAATGCTCACAAATACACAAACACCTCACCTCACCTTACCTTCACTCGCAGAAACATTAAGGGCTCCGGATCTCCGGCAGGTAGGGGGTGAAAGAATATTTATACAGTGGGGTGCAAAAGTTTGGGCAGCGTTGTTAATTTTCCTGATTTACCTTTATAAAGCATTGATTGTTTGGATAAAAAGATTCAGTTAAATATATCATATAGGGGACAAACACAGTGATATTTGAGAAGTGAAATGAAGTTTATATGATTTACAGAAAGTGTGCAATAATTGTCTAAACAAAAGTAGGCAGGTGCATAAATTTGGGCACCAAAAAAAAAAAAAACGTAACTTAATATTGAGTAGATCCTCCTTTCGCAGAAATAACAGCCTCTAAACGCTTCCTAATGATCTAATGAGAGTCTGGATTGTGGCTGAAGGTATTTTAGACCATTCTTTTTTACAAAACATCTCTAGTTCATTCAGGTTTGATGGTTTCCGAGCATGGACAGCTCTCTTTAAGTGACACCACAGATTTTCAATAATATTCAGGTCTGGGGACTGAGATGGCCATTCCAGAACGTTGTACTTGTTCCTATGCATGAATGAATTAGTAGATTTTGAGCAGTGTTTAGTGTCGTTGTCTTGTTGGAAGATCCAGCCCCGGCGCAGCTTCAGCTTTGTCACTGATTCCTGGAAATTGGTCTCCAGAATCTGTTGATATTGATTGGAATCCATGCGTCCCTCAACTTTAACAAGATTCCCAATCCCTGTACTGGCCACACAGCCCCACAGCATGATGGAACCACCACCAAATTTGTTTTTCTTGGAGTGCTGTGTTCTTTTTCGTCCATGCATAACGGCCCTTGTTATGCCCAAATAACTCTATTTTAGTTTCATCAGCCCACAGCATCTTGTCCAAATGTGCTTTAGCATACCTCCAGCGGCTCTGTTTGTGATGTGGGCAGAGAAAAGGCTTCCTCTGCATCATTCTCCCATACAGCATCTCCTTGTGTAAAGTGCGCCGAATAGTTGAACGATGCACAGTGACTCCATCAGCAGCAAGATCATGTTGTAGGTCTTTGGTGCTGGTCTGTGGGTTGACTGTGAAATCTCTGAGATAACCTTCCTCTAAACCATGACGGTGAACAATCTTTGTTTTCAGGTCATTTGACAGTTGTTTTGAGACTCCCATGCTGCGACTCTTCAGAGAAGATGCAAAGAGGATTAAAACTTACAATTGCCCCCCTTAAATACCCTTTCTCATAATTGGAGTCACCTGTGTATGGAGGTCAAGGGTCACTGAACTTACCAAGAGTTCAAGAGTTCCAATAATTAGTTCTTGCACACTTTCTGTAAAGCATACAAACTTCATTTCACTTCTCAGATATCACTGTGTTTGTCCCCTATATGATATATTTAACGCAAATGTTTTATCCAAATAATCAATGCTTTATAAAGGTAAATCAGGAAAATTAACAACACTGCCCAAACTTTCGCACCCCACTATATATATATAAACTGACTGCACTGGGTCTTTGACATAAGAATTACATTGATGGCAAAAAGATTATAATGTGTTTCATAGATTAGAAGAAGACACACTTAAACCTGGGGTTTAATGAATGTTATGCTCTTTGGATTGAGTGCTATCAGTCTGAATCAAAGACCTGGTTGTATTATTTTCTCAAGATTTTGATTCATTACGTCAGAATTATGACTAAAAACAACCACTAATTACTAATTAAATATCTAATTATCTAATGAATAATTTTGAGAAAATAAACAAGGATTGCAACAGTGAAGAATCATTTTGGCTTTGTGTTTGGAAACAACTTTTCCAAAATCTGCATTTTACTCTGTCCAGGATGAGGGTGTCCCTCTGGAGTGTCCCTCTGGAGGAGGATAAAGAGTTCAGCACATGGAAAATGAAGTTTGGTGAGGAATTTACTTCATATCTGTTTCTGCATGATTAACTACCATCCACTTCCATGTTTTCTTGAGTCACTGAAATACAACAGTGAGTTCAGAATCATTTCATTCAGTATGTAGATTTGTGACCTTATACAAGGGCAGTTCTCTTGATTAACTCTGTTCCTCTTCGCCATCTCCACTGAATGTGCCAATCAGTGTGCATAGTTGGTATAGTTCTGAACTGATTTTTGGAATGGCTGAACACGCTGTCCATGCATATAAACAAGATCTGCCTATAGAGATGCTTGGTGCTCTGCTAAGTCAACAGACCTCAACACTTATCTCCACCACCTTCTCAACAGACCTTAATAAGATATGAAATCCCTCAGAATGCATTGTAGCTTATCTGTGAAGCTCTTTCCTACAGGTCTTTGAAATGGAAGCTTGAAGGCAGGGGGAAGCTGGTCAAGAAACAGTGACTGACTGACTAGCATTGTCAGATGCCAGAGTGGGTAGAGAGGTTGCAGTTAAAATGTTAAGCAGGTAGGCACCTGTGTGAGAGGAATCCACAATACCATAAGAATAAAAAATGAGACAAAGAAGAAAATGAGGTACTCTGTAAAAGGGTGTGGGGAGTGTACAACTTAAAACAAGTTGCAGCTTCCATTTTCAAAGAACTGTAGGAAAGACCAGCTTCCCCTTGCCTTCAAGCTTTAAACTGGCTCCGTCTTTTGATGCTGTAGTAGTTTTCCATTTTCTCCCTGTTAGAAATCGGGGTCTTTCTTGACCCAATTCTCTCTCCCAAGTTGATCCCAGGCCGGCTTGGAGACATGATCCCACCAGTGGTTCCTGGAACAACCTCTGGGTCTTGTCTCAGTTGACCGTTCCCAGTAAACGACTTACAGTAGTCATCAGATGCCCAAACCACCTCAAAGTGGTTTTTCTCAATGTGACGGGTGTCCACTGGCAAGTTCTTGGGTTGCTGCCCTGATAAGCACCAGCAAGTGCCAACAAGCTTTTGGTCGCAGCATTTTTTTTAACAGTGCCTTCCATGTCCCCTTCCTTCTCTGGAACATGAGAAATGTTCTGATTGAGCTACGAGTTAAAACCATTGTATGCAGAGCCCAGTTGTTTCCAGCACAACCTCACTGTTTGCTTAGACCTACCAAGCCTGACCACCACTCTTCTCTGACATCTGATGCAAGGGTCCAGAATGTATGGTTTTATTGAGTAAAAACACACTTGGCATTGTTACCTTTTCACATGTCTCTGTTTTCTATCATCTCCCTCTCTTTCTCAGAAAAGGAGGCTGATGAGTTTGAGTGAACAACAGCTGGTGGACTGCTCCTACAGGTTTGGAAATAATGGCTGCAGTGGTGGTTGGCCATACAGGGCCTTTACCTACATCAGGGCTAGTCAAGGTTTGGAGGCAGAGCACACCTATCCATACTCGGCCAGGGTGAGGCTACAGCTGACCAAATGAAGTTATGCTAATTTGAACAGTCAAAGCAGTCTGAACACAGCCTTAGTTGTTAGCCTAATGCAGTATGCCTAGGCAGTATCTAGTAAAAGTTAGACTCATATAGCAGCAGGAACTCAGGATGGTGGGACTTGTGCAAGTGAGTTTGATCCTAACATCCTAACTGATACCTGGTAAACTGATTGATTGCAGGTGTGTATTATGAGCCAGCCTGTAGGAGATACAGGCCTGCTCTCGCTGTCCTGGTTGTGGGGTACGGTTATGCAACATTCATGGTACAGCAAGCAGTTCATGTGAGTGAGTTCTAAAAAAATTGTTGTTTTTCTAGATGGGAGAGAGAGAACTATCCCACAGAGGTGCCTTCAGTTCCACAGAGTCTGAAGACATCTGAATTTATTTCAGAATGCAGCAAAAAAAAAAAAAAAAAAGAAAAAAAAAATGCAAAAGCCTGAAATAAGTTCACTTTCATTTTTCCGTTCTCAGCATTTTAGCACTGTCTAAACCGCGTAACCCTTGTGTAACCCTTCTGCAGCAGTATGCTCTCATTAAAAATGTCTCAAAAATAAATGTATTGAATTGAATCTCAAACCCCAAACCTATTTAGCATAAAGAAAAAGCCTCAGACTCGGACTCAGAATCTAAATCACCCAGAAAACAACATCCCTGTCATTTCTTCACTAAATTTAAGGTGTATAATTATTATTATTAATGATTCATTTTAGCGTGTAGTAGTTTTAGTATCACGCCAATTTCATGGAAATACAAAAGGCAATGTTGCAGTTTTTTCTACTGTTGGGGTCAGTCTATGAAAAATCAAGGTTTTCACAAGGGTTAAAAAGCCAATAGGTCTGTGACACATTACTGTTTACTGCCTAAAAATCTAATAAACTTCCAGCATTTACAAAATCTAATACAGTGTTATTCATTCCCACACGCACAGCCCCCCACACACAGTCCCACTTAGTGAAACAATCTTCTGCCAGAAAAAAAACAAAAGCAAAAGTGATTGAAAACAATGTGTGAATCCTTGACGATCTGTACAATTTGATGGATAACAAGTCTTAATAAATAAAGAGCCTTTAGTGTAGGGTGTAGCGTTTGGACCCTTGCAGAACCTACTACGTGAGAGAAGTAAGGCAGCCTGGTTGGCCCACACACACCTACACACACACATTGTGCTGTTGGGAAGGAGGATAAAGGTTACCAGGAACAATAAATGATGATAATTTAGACTGATATGATCAATATTTATGGAGCTACACATACAGAAGTAGTGTCTCTCGGTATGGCGTTGGGCCTGCCAGACGTCTCGGTATGGAGTTGTAGAGGTTCCTAATGGTGTCCTGTGATAATCCATCCCATGCAGCCTAAACATCCACACACAGTTCCTGCAGATGGTCCGGTAGGGGTGTAGGTGGAGGGACATCAGGCCTTCTAGACGTGTGACACGTGACAACACACCATTCATCTTGGCGCTGACCACGACAAAAAATCTCCACCTAGACAAAAGCATGACTCATCACTGAAGATGTCCAGCTGCCATTCTGAGACACCATCGTTGGTGATGGTGACGTGGTGTTAAGGCCTGTCTGTGTACATGTAGTCCTGGGATGCTCTGGCAAACAGTCTAGCATGTTGGAATTTTCTGTATATTTCCACTTAGTTGAGGTTTTGAGTATAGTTAGTGCAGGCAGACGTTCAGCTCTGTGATCAGCTCTTCCTCTAACACCATTTGGGATCTGAGGAGATGATTGCTGGAGTTCTGAAGGTTATGTGTTTCCATTTTTGCTTGACATCGGTTTCTCCCTGCTTTCCAGAAAGCTGCAAATATTTTCAGTGGGCTGACCGGTCTGGACCGCAGACAGGTCAGTTTAGCACCTGGACTCTGTTCCTACAGAGCCATGTTTTTGGAATTTATGATGCATTATCTTGTTCTTATTTAGAAAATGAGAGTCATAACGTGTCATTGGACCAGAGGCACCCAAACTTGTTCACACAGCTTTAGAGGAACAAAGCGAAAGACTGAGGTTCTGGTTTTATTACAACACTGACCTTAACCTCTGACGCTCCGCCCACAGACGTAGTCTGTAAGGGCAGCTCACAAAACTATATAAATGCTCACAAATACACAAACACCTCACCTCACCTTCACTCGCAGAAATCTTGAGGGCTCCGGATCTCCGGCAGGTAGGGGGTGAAAGAAGAATATATAAACTGACTGCACTGGGTCTTTGACATAAGAATTACATTTATGGCAAAAAGATTATAATGTGTTTCATAGATTAGAAGAAGACACACTCAAACTTGGGGTTTAATGAATGTTATGCTCTTTGGATTAAATGCTATCAGTCTGAATCAAAGACCTGGTTGTATTATTTTCTCAAGATTTTGATTCATTACGTCAGAATTATGACTAAAAACAACCACTAATTACTAATTAAATATATAATTATTTAATTAATAATTTTGAGAAAATAAGCAAGGATTGCAACAGTGAAGAATCATTTTGGCTTTGTGTTTGGAAACAAATTTTCCTCTTACTCTGTCCAGGATGAGGGTTTTGCTCGCTGTCGCCACTCTTGTGGTCGTGGCTGGTGCACAAAGTGTCCCTCTGGAGGAGGATAAAGAGTTCAGCACATGGAAAATGAAGTTTGGTGAGGAATTTACTTCATATCTGTTTCTGCATAATTAACTACCATCCACTTCCATGTTTTCTTGAGTCACTGAAATACAACAGTGAGTTCAGAAATGCAAGTGCAAAATTCCAGAATGCAAAAGCAAATTTGGAAATGCAACAGTAAATTTGGAAATACTGCAACAAATTCGAAAAAACTACTGCAAATTCAGAAATATGAAACTTTCACAAATATGAAATCAAAATTGAGAAACAAAGCAGAGGAGTAATGAGGGGGGATAACAGTCCTGATAACAGTCAGGAGTCATAACACAGGCAGGCAACAAGAGAGATAAGGGAGACAAGGCAAGGATCAGAAACACAGGCAGGGCTAACCAACAGCATTACTCAGTTTACAGTCCAGGGACTTCACAACTAACACAGCAGACAAAGTGCTCGCAAAGTGTCTTACTGAGTCCATAAGATGGATGGATAGGATAGATTAAGATGGATAGATGGATAGATTTAGCCTGGATAGATTCAGAAACATAATTAATTTTAACTATACTACTGTATTCTGAGTGGTGGCAGCCTACTGATGTGTAGTCTTTTATATCTGGCCCTAAACTGAAACCCTGCTCTGAGCCGTGAGGCAGCTTGCTCCATAATTTTGGAGGTTCTTACGTATGGCCAGGAGTGTTCAGCCAGGAGTAGCTCACTGTGTTTGGCCCATAATCACTCAATGTGTTCAGCTAGGAGTAGCTTACTGTGTTCAGCCAGGAGTAGCTCACTGTGTCCTGCTCAGAGTAGCTGACGTGGTTTAGACTGGGGTAGCTCTCTGTGGTCAGCCCATAGTAGCTTGTTGTGTTAGGTCTGGAGCAGCTCACTGTGTTCAGCCAGGATCAGCTCACTGTGTTCTGCTCAGAGTAGCTGACTTGGTTTAGATTGGGGTAGCTCTCTGTGGTCAGCCCATAGTAGCTTGTTGTGTTAGGTCTGGAGCAGCGCACTGTGTTCAGCCAGGAGCAGCTCAATGTGTTCGACCAAACGTTGCTCACTGTGTTCGGTCAGGGATAGTCCCTGGGGTAGTCCACTGTGTTCGGCCCGGTGTAGCCCACTGTGTGGAATGGTTTACAGTATGTGTGCCGGGGTTGGATGTGTGTATGTGCCATACACATACCTGAGTTTGTGTTCCTCTCAGGTAAGAGTTACGGTTCGGTAGAGGAGGAGTCTCGGCGGAAGATGATCTGGCTGGACAACCTCAACCTGGTCCTGGAGCACAACAAGCTGGCTGACCAGGGGATCAAGAGCTACAGACTCGGCATGAACCACTTCGCAGACATGGTGAGATCACTCACGCACCTTTCATTACAGAAACTTTCCCCTTCACTCCGTTTAGGAACTGCATTTCACATTTGTTATTCACATCTTCTCACCATCTCCTTCTCCAACAGGACCACCAGGAGTACCAGGAGATGTTGAAGGGCTGCCTGGAGCCTTTAAATGAGACGGAGGTCAAGAGTGAATCTACATTCCTGGAACCGGAGAAGGGAGCAGTTCTGCCCTGTAAAGTGGACTGGAGGCGGAGGGGCTACGTGACCAGTGTTAAGGACCAAAGCCATTGTGGCTCCTGCTGGGCCTTCAGTGCGGTGAGTTACAGCAGGACAGGTAAAGAGCGAGACCCTGATGGAGGGGTAACCTGAGCTAGAAGCTGGTGGTTCTGTATTATTACCATTTCAGCCAGTTTTGGTATATATCGCAATACATCAGAATCAGAGTTTATTGGCCAAGTATGCCGACACACACGCGGAACATAGCATACAAGCAACATACACATAATTTACAGCCAGTCCACAATATATACAGACAATAATCATATATATATATATATAGATAGATAGATAGATAGATAGATAGATAGATAGATATACATAATATACAAGCAATAGACAGACTATATAAGGATCGGTAATATACAGACAACGTATATATTATTTACAGGCAGTACACACACTCCATATATGTACCTTGAAGTTGTGATATATGTAGATATAACTTCATAACATACATATATAAATATAAAAATGTAATATAAAAATGTAAAATACCTATAGGATGTTGCATCCATACATGTTAGCAATATATAATTTATTTGTACATGCAAGTTAATTAAAACAACATATATATGTTATAAATATGTACTAAATCTATATGTTTCAATATTCAACTCAAACATATATACTTCTATGTTTTATATGTAGATTTGTAATGTCCATATATAGACAGCAATTGGGGTGGAAATACTGTATATGTATCAAACATATATGTATATGTATACAGTATCTCACAGAAGTAGGTATACCCCTTAGATTTTTGTAAATATATTATTATATCCTTTATGGGACACTGAATATATGACCCTGTGATGCAATGTAAAGTAGTTGGTGTACAGCTTGTTTAACAGTGTGAATTTGCGGTGCCCTCAAAATAACTCAACACACCACCATTAATGTCTAAACCGCTGGCAGTGAAAGTGAGTACACCCTTAAGTGAAAATGGCCAAATTGTGCCCAAAGTGTATTTTATGGCCACCATTATTTCCCAGAACTGCCTTAACTCTGTTGGGCATGAAGTTCACTAGAGCTTTACATGTTGCCACTGGAATCCTCTTCCACTCCTCCATGACGACATCATGGAGCTGGTGGATGTTAGAGACCTTGCTAGGGTTTAGGTCTGGAGACAGCTCCCTGGTGGTCTAGTGGTTAGGATTTGGTGCTCTCACTGCCATGGTCTGGGTTCAATTCCCGGTCAGGGAATTAGCTATGGCTGTGGTGGGCTGGAGGTTAGGGAACCAGCTTTGTGACTGGAGAGTTGCTGGTTCAATTCCCTGAACTGACAGTAACGACTGACCCTAACCACTGCTCTAGGCAAGTGTGCTTACTGCCCCCTAGTGTGTGAGTCTCTCTACTCTGAGAATGATTGGCCTCACCGATTAAGATTTAGAAACCATGACACTCTCACCACCATGCTTGACTGTAGACAAGACATGCTTGTCTTTGTACTCCTCACCTGGTCGTGGCCACACACGCTTCACACCATCTTAACCAATGTTTATCTTGGTCTTGTCAGACCACAGCACACGGCTCCAGTAGCCCACGTCCTTAGTCTGCTTGTCTTCAGCAAACTGTGTACAGGCTTTCTGCCCATCATCCTTAGAAGAGGCTTCCTTCTGGGATGACAGCCATGCAGACCAATTTGATACAGTGTGCGGCGTATGGTCTGAGCACTGACAGGCTGACCCCCACTCCTTTAACCTCTGCTGCAATGCTGGCAGCACTCCTACATCCATTTTCAAAAGACAACCTCTGGATATGATGCTGAGTATGTGCACTCAGCTTCTTTCTTACTTTCTAAATGAGGAGGATGTCAGATCTGAACCGTATGCAGATTGATTTACTGATTACTAGATAATGTACATAGAGAAAAAACATGAACGAATAGTCGAATCGTCGGCCAGGACGGGCAGATTTCTGAGTCGGGTACAGCCCTAATCTGAACCACGATAAAACTGTTCCTGAGATTCCCCCCTATTTTCTAATCTTTCTAGTAAAATATTGTGATCTATTGTGTCAAAAATTGTGCCATTACCCTACATTCATGTTCATTTCACATCTGGACACACACCCATATATACAGCTCTGGAAAAATGTAAGAGACCACCTGAAAATGATCAGTGTCTCTAGCTGTACAGTGTCTGGGTTTGTGTTTGACAAAAATGAACAGTTCTGTTTTATTTTATACACAACTGAAAACACACCCCCAAATTCCAGATCAGATATTGTATTAGATCTGTTTAATTAGTAAATCACTAAGGACGCCTCCAGAAGCCTGTTTTTAGAACCATGCTCGCTGTGCTTTTCACCCCAGCCTCTGCTCGCCAGTCTTCCTGTAGGTCAGTGAGGTCATTTTATGGTGGTTAAGTGAGATTAGAATGAGGTTGCGCTCATCACGGTCAGTAGAGAGAGGGTTTGGCCCTCTGCCAGTCAGTAGCTGTGTTGTCCTGTGTGTTTGCTGCTTGACCTTGGTCTCATGAACCCGACGCTCACTGTACCTGTCAGTAAAGCTAGAACCCGACATTCTGTTCCTCACTAAGAACCTGCTGTACATGTGGCGATGCTGACGTATATATTTACACTATATATATATGTATATATATGTGTGTGTGTGTAGTGTGTGTGTATATATATATATATATATATATATATATATATATATATATATATATATATATATATATATATATATATATATGGAACAGACAGATATATACACGTCCATTTATTAAATTGTTCCAGTTTAATAGGCTTCATAGGTACATATGTAACATTTGCGTATAGGGAAGCACTTCGTGTGCACTCTAGCCTGATGTGCTGCATGCTAATACTATGTATTGTCATGTGTTTAGATCATGTGTGCCACATGGATCCGGCTTGTAGCTCATGCTCACAGTCCAGCAGGTTAAAGGAAGGATCTGCGCATGAAGGAAAGGGCTGTTAGCACTTTCATAGCTTTAGTGTGCAATGTTAATAGACATGACTGGAGGAACTGGCATGGCTATAGAAACAAACCATTTGTGTGAAATCTGAAAACATAATTAACTCCCTTTGTTTTCTATCATCCCCCTTTTTTCAGACGGGAGCGCTCGAGGGTCAGATGTACAGGAAGACCAAGAGGCTAGTAAGCTTGAGCGAGCAGCAGCTGGTGGACTGCTCCAGGTGTTACGGAAACCATGGCTGCCGGGGTGGTTGGCCACATAGGGCCTTCAAGTATATCATGCATAGTAGAGGTCTGGAGACATCCCATACCTATCCATACTGGGCCAGGGTGAGGCTACACGGGTTAATACTTTCAATAGTTTCAATCAATAATGTACAAATTTCTTCAAACATCACTGACGACTATTTGTAACCTGAAGCTTAGTTTTACACTGGAGCTATGATGCTATTGGAGCTACTAAGTAATAAACGCCAACTGTAAACGAATTAGCATAGTGCTAATGGCTAATAGTTTGGTTCATACATATTGGTCCACAGTAAATCGAGCAGGTGTGCTAAGAGCTGGGTTTCACTTTGCACAGTGGTCATTGGTGGGGGCTTAGTTGTTGGCCGTATAGCTCCAGTGGAAAACTTTATTTTGGCACTTTCCAAAATAAAGATGTGCGAATTGGATAAATGAAAATATCCCCTCTGATATTAAACGAGAAGGGTAGGAACCCATCCTGACTGTTTTCATCTCTCCTCAGGATAGACACTGCAGGTATAATGCCAATAAAGCTTGGGCTAGGTGCTCCAGCTATGGAGCAGTGTGGCCCAACGAGCCCTCTCTCAAGTACGCCGTGGCCATAATCGGTCCCATTTCTATTGCTATAGATGCCTCCCGACGCAGCTTCCAGCTCTATAGATCAGGTAAGCCTCAGAAACCAGTCCGGCTGTAACTCATTACATTCTGACTTTATTGAGGAGTCGAGGGGACTCGTTCTTTGACTGGGGAGCTTATTAACACTATGATCTGCGGGTGTTGTACTTACATTACATCTAGTCCAGTACATGCCCAATCCAATCCCAGCTGTTATTGGTGCTTGTGGAGGTATTAGACACAGGCACTTAATTTTTGGTCTGGTGAGCTTATTACCTTCTCTATCAGTGATAAGATCCATTAGCTAACTAGCTAAACAGTCAGATCCTGACCATTAGATCGCTGAATGAAAAACATCTCACTTAAAAAGTCTTATCGCCATTGCGTGCTACCTCCGTCACTAAGATCTTCTTCTTTAAAGACATGAGAATCTGCTGGTTTACCATCGAGACGCCTAACAGGCTTCAATCACATACTGCTTTAGCTGTTCTTCTCCGTGTGCCATGCTTGCATTGGCTTTTGACTCAAGGTTTGACTCAGCTTTAACTAAGGAAGGCTGGACTTTCTCAGAATTCTGGTAACAGTCCATTTAACACTGTCACTGCCAATTATACAGGCTGTAAAATCTCTACATCAGGGTAGTTAGATTTGCTGTGGTCTGATGTCTAAGCTTGGGTTATTATTTGATTGACCACACACTTTAGTGATTGATTGATTAATGATTGAACATCCTAACTGACAGTTGGTAACCTGGATCTTTGCAGGTGTGTATGATGAGCCAACCTGCAGCAGAAATAAGCTAACTCACGCCGTCCTGGCTGTTGGTTACGGCACTTTCAGGGGTAAAAAGTACTGGCTGGTGAAAAACAGGTAAAGGAACATGCTGACCAAACATCCTTCCTGATTACAGCGGGGGTCTGAAGGGTACATTGAAGGTCTGGGAGGGTCATGAGGTTCAATTAGAAGACTGTATGATGATGGACTATATGAATGTCCAACACTGACAGCCGTTTATTTTACAGCTGGGGTACTCGCTGGGGTAATAGAGGCTACATCAAGATGTCCAGGAACAAGGGGAACCAGTGTGGTATTTCCAGATACGCTGTCTTCCCTGTGGTTTAAAGGTATCGCTTCGTTAAAGAAGTTGTTCATGTCTTCACATACAGAGATCTACACTGTAATAATGAGTCCGAATGACCAACTTACTTCTTCTTCCTTTTCCTCAGAAGCTTTAGACTAACCCTCTCAGGTACACGATCTATGCAGCATCAAAGAACACTGTTTGTAAACAGTGCACACGAGGGACATAGATTTATTACTCTGCAAGTCAGGAGCACAGACTCTGATTGACTTACCAGTCAGGAACATGGCCTTTGATCAGTCGACAGTTTAGAAACACAGCCTCTAATTGGTCAACACGACAGAAGCACAGCCCCTGAGAGACAAGTTAGAAACTCAGCCTCTGTTTGGTCGATAAGTTAGGAACGTGGCCTCTGACCAGTCAACAATGCAGAACTTTTTTGACTGGTCAGCAGGTCAGGAACTCAGCCTCTGATTGGTCAACAAGTGAGGAACGTGGCTTATGATTGGTCGACAAGTCAGGAACACATTTTTTATTGGTTGACAGGTCAGGTATACAGCCTCTGATTGGTTGACAAGAGAGAAATGTGGCCTCTGAATGGTCAGCAAATGAGGAACATGGCCTCTGATTGGTCAGAAAATTAGGAACACGGCCTCTGATTGGTCAGCAGTTGAGGAACATGGCCTCTGATTACTCAAGTCAGGAACACCTTTTTGATTGGTCGGCAGGTCAGGAGCATGGCCTCTGATTCGTCGACAAATGAGGAACACATTTTTTTACTGGTCGGCAGGTCAGGAATACAGCCTCTGATTGGTTACAAGAGAGAAACGTGGCCTCTGATTGGTCAGCAAATGAGGAATGTGGTCTCTGATCCCTTGACAAGAAGTCAAGAACACATGGATTTGTCAGCAAGTCAAGAAAAAACATGGCAGCTATGATACATGCCAACAAATATGGTTTTGCAATATGATGCTTGCATTAAGCTCTGGAATCATGCAGTAATCTCCAACAGCTAACTGAATTATACCTCCACTGATCTATGGTGTGGTGATCTAAACTGGTTTTACTTCACTCTTCACTTTTTTAACTAGGTTAGCTTAATTAAAAGAGGAAATGTGGACTATTAGACCACCTATGTCCCCCTCTATAGCTACTGATAAAGTTGAAAGACTCCTGACTAGTAATAAGTCTGAAAAATACATGAATATAAAATAAATCAGTCTATGCCTGAAAGTTTTTGTGGTTCCAGTTGAAACTGAACTCAGCAGATCAGTGGTTCTCCTGGAGCTGGGATGGGAGCTCCAGAGTTATTACTGAATCAGTAAACATGTTGTATCTGTAACTACAACAGAACAATAAGGATGCAGAAGGTCATGTCTGTTAAACGTTGTTTTTCTTTCTTTGCACAGATGGAGGAGAGACAGAGTCTGTCAGAGCCTGACAGGAAACAAAAACAACAAAACAATATCAACTCTGAATTTCCTTCTCTTTTCTCTTTGGCTTTTTTAATATGGATTTGCACCAAACTACTGTCCTTCAGTATGGCTTAAATATGGCCATTCCTCCTGCTCTAAAACATCTCAATAAACTCTCAGCATTTACAAAACCTACAACAGCTGTGATTCATTCCAACAACTCATGACACAAGCTCACGCTAAGATCCAGCAGCGGGTTACGATCAGTACAACAGCATCATGCAGAGCTCATAAGCAAAAAAGTCATAGAGTAGCTTGGGGTGGTGGTCGGGGTGATCAAGGAACAAGTTAATCCAGGTGGGTCTTGAGTCTCTGACTTGCAAGCGCAAATTGAATCTTTCTGTTCCACCTGAACTGACAAACAAGTCAAGAACCTCAGAAGCACACCCACCATTTGGTCTCTGATTGGTTGAGAAGTCATAAACATAGGCCCAGGTTGACTGACAGGTCAGGAGCTCAGCTTCTTAATGGTTGACTAAAGTCAAGAACACAGTCTGTGGTTGGTTAACACATCAGGAACACAGCCTATTATTGATTGACAAGTTAGGAACACAGCCTCTGGTTGGTGTTTGGACAGCAAGTTAGGAACATGGGCCCCCTAAATGGTGAACACGTTACACTGTAGTGTGTGAATTCACACTCATGTTACAAAAAAAGACACTCTGTGCAAACAATACAAAAATGTTACATATACAGGGGTTGGACAATGAAACTGAAACACCTGTCATTTTAGTGTGGGAGGTCTCATGGCTAAATTGGACCAGCCTGGTGGCCAATCTTCATTAATTGCACATTGCACCAGTAAGAGCAGAGTGTGAAGGTTCAGTTAGCAGGTAAGAGCAGTTCTGCTCAAAATATGGCATTGCACACAACATTATGGGTGACATACCAAAGTTCAAAAGAGGACAAATTGTTGGTGCACGTCTTGCTGGCGCATCTGTGACCAAGACAGCAAGTCTTTGTGATGTATCAAGAGCCACGGTATCCAGGGTAATGTTAGCATACCACCAAAAAGGACGAACCTCCACCAGCATCACGTAGTGACCTGGCCACTATCCTAAGAAGAATGGCTTAAAATCCCTCTGACCACTGTGCAGGACGCAGTATATGTCATTCCCAAGACGAACTGACGCTGTATTGGCCGCAAAAGGAGGCCCTACACCATACTAATAAATGATTGTGGTCTAAAACCAGGTGTTTCAGTTTCATTTTCATTTAATTTTAATAATGGGCTCTTTGGTTAAAGTGGTTAGGTAAATCTGGACACACTGAGCTACTGGACAACCAGGTTTTGCCTTTTGCTTATTATCTTACTGAGGATCATAACATTTTTATCCCGGTATTCCAAGATTACAGTTCTCACGGGGGCGGAAATGTGACTGATTTGCATTATGGTCATTCTGGAGCATTCACTATCCTCTTGAAAATCTGTGAGAACTACCTGGACCAGCCAGTAAAACAATCTTATTCTGGTCTCTCATTTTATAAAGGTTTTGTATGATAATTACTTATTATTGCGAAGGTATGTGATATTTCATGTCATGTGAAGTTGATGGTATGAGCTGAACTCCAGTTCTTTGTTGTGTGATGGCCTATATAATGTTGAACTTTAGTTGAGCTCTCAGCTTCCTGCAGACATTGCGGAAACACACTTACAGCTGCTTTCCATCTGCAGTGACAGTGAAAGTATATGTGGAGTGCAAGGTTCCACCACTAAGTGGTGCTAAAGGACACAGAATCAGGCATGTTTGGTCTTTAAAAGAGGCTGCATCAAGATTGTGGAGGTGTTTAGCCCTCAGCTACCAGTTTAAACAGACAGACAAACAGCCTTGACTAGACAGGAAGCTCGGAGTTCATGACCCCTGTTCTTTGGTACTGATACTGGCTGACTCTCAGTGAAGTGGCTAGCTCCTTGTTTCTACACTCACTATGATTGAGCTTTACTTTCAACATTTTGAGGCAATCACTACAACCAAGCCATTACTGTAACTCTCAATGAGACCACATGTATCGTGGGCCGCTCCTTGTAAGCAAGCTGCTCCAGCTGTCTCAGGTTTGAAGGGTGTTTGAAGGGTTCAGCTCCTTCCTCAGAGGTCCAATAAGATTTAGATCAAGGATTATACAAGGCCACATCAGAACAGTCCGGTGCTCTGCTCTGAGTCATTCTCAGATGTTTGTGTTTTAGCTGTGTGTTTTGGGTCATTATCCTTTAGGAGAGATACAATGTTCATTTTCACAACTGTGATCGTACAGCTGATGTGACTCGCCATAAAGCTCCAGTTTTGTCTCATCTGTCTAAAGGACATTTTTCCTAGAAGCCTTGTGGCTTGTCAAAAAGCATTTTGGAGAATTCCAGTCTTTCTTTTTTCCTCCTTGGTCGTCTCCCGGTAAGTCTACTTTGGCTGAGACAGAGACGGACGACCTTAAAGTTAACCTCTGATGTCTTTGGAACTCAGATTACCCGTCTCTTTAATTTGTCATCAGGGTTCCTCTTGTGGTCACGTCCAGGGTGGTTGGCTTTAGTCCCATAGACCCTAAACTCCTGAATAACATGTGGAGCTGTAGTAACAGGACCGTCTTCCTGATTGGAGATGGTCTTCTAGTCTTTACCTCTAACATATCTGTCTACAATGGTCTCTCTAATCCTCTCAGACAGCTCTCTCCTTAGCTCTCTGTACTCCATGTTCATTGTGATACACACCATGATACTAAACATCAGTGACTCCTCACCCTTTAAACAGCCAGACTGACTGATTACACGTTTGAAGACACCTGTGATGCTCATTACAGGACACACCTTGGTTAACCATGTCCCTATGGTCAAATTATTTTCAGTCTTTTCTAGAGGTACTATCATTTTTGTCCAGGCCTTTGTCATCAGTCTGTGTTTAAAATGATTCAGTGGAAGCACAATTCAACAGCAATGTCTGATTTTCATTAGTTGATTTTCAGTAGATTTTTATTAATTATTACTTTTGTCCATTGTGGGTTGGTCTCTCTTTAACCGAAGGGTACCAACATTTTTGTGTATCTCCATGCTGACTACTTACTGGAAATAACAGCAAACGTTAACACCTTCCACAGTCTTTATTTAACCACAGCCCACAGACCACACTAAACCTCCACTTTGCTCAGTACTGGCATGAACCGGTATATATATATATATATCCTTATAAAAGAGCAGGAGAGAGAAAGAGAGAGAGGGGGGCGTGAACTCATTTCCTGGTTGTAGTGTTGTGGCACCACAGGCCTGTGAGATTAATATTTAACCGGTTCAATGCAGTATTCACAAAGAGTGGGGTTTGTGTGATGTGGCATGCTTTAGCACATGTGAGAAGTTATACCAAACCTGACATGGGGCAGTGGGGTTGGAGGGGTGGAGCTGTTAGTGTTTGCCACATGCATACACCCATATCTGATTTTGATCATTTGTGCCTGAACAAAGAGGAACTTGGCCTCCACCTACATGTTAACTCATCCGTGCAATGAAACACACACAGTGAGCACACTTGCCCAAAACAGTGAGCAGCCCTATCCATGGGGCCCAGGGAGCAGTTTGGGTGGGGGTAAGTCTCTTACTTAAGTAAAAGTACAAGCAGTACAGCAAAATTTACTTAAGTCAAAGCATGACGTACACTTTCAGCCAAGCAGAAGTAGGAAAGTACAAGCTCTTAAATGTAAAAAAATAAAAGTATTTCTTTCAAATGATTCATCAAAAAAAGAGCTGCACATCTGTGAGGCTAATCATACTAGAACTTCATGCATCAACCTCAAAAATCCACTCATATAGAGCACCCAGACACGGTAGCGAGAACTTGAGTTAACTAAATAACTAACTAACTAACTAACTAACTAACTAACTAACTAACTAACTAATTTGCTATTTTAGCAGTTAATACTACACAGCATACTAATAATTCCTTCAGGTAAGACCAGGGCCGGACTTGTTTTCAGACTGGGAGCCACATAACGCAGACCAGCCCATCGCGAACAACCCAGCAACCAATATATATGTACTGTAGAACATACAGTACATACAGTACATATCTCCTGGTCCATAAAGAATGGATATATATATATATATATGTATACAGGGGTTGAACAATGAAACTGAAACACCTGTCATTTTAGTGTGGGAGGGCTCATGGCTAAACTGGACCAGCCTGGTGGCCAATCTTCTAATTGCACATTGCACCAGTAAGAGCAGAGTGCGAAGGTTCAGTTAGCAGGTAAGAGCACAGTTCTGCTCAAAATATTGCAATGCACACAACATTATGGGTGACATACCAGAGTTCAAAAGAGGACAAATTGTTGGTGCACGTCTTGCTGGCGCATCTGTGATCAAGACAGCAAGTCTTTGTGATGTATCAAGAGCCACGGTATCCAGGGTAATGCCAGCATACCACCAAGAAGGACGAACCTCCACCAGCCTCACGTAGTGACCTGGCCACTATCCTGCAAGAAGAATGGCTTAAACTCTCTCTGACCACTGTGCAGGACTGTATATGTCATTCCCAAGACGAACTGACGCTGTATTGGCCGCAAAAGGAGGCCCTACACCATACTAATAAATGATTGTGGTCTAAAACCAGGTGTTTCAGTTTCATTGTCCAACCCCTGTATATATATGCCGTTGCTGTCCAAAAAAACAGGTATCTCCAAAATGACAACATTATAGGAGAGGCCACAAACCTCATTTGAAAGGAAGTCAATGGAACCAGACGCCGTTCCAATCAGTTTTGAGCCATTTCTCCTGGTCCAATTTTTATGAAACTTCCACACAGTGGAAAAAGCAGCCCATGTGATCAAATGAGGCATAAAAGTAAAAATCAACAAAAATGGAGATACATGTTTTTTCTTTGGACAGTGACGATATATATACACAGCTCTGGAAAATTGTAAGCGATCCCCTGAAACTGATCAGTGTCTGTACAGTGTCTGGGTTTGTGTTTGTCCAAAATGAGCAGTTCTGTTTTATTCTATACACTACTGGAAACACGCCCCCAAATTCCAGGTCAGATATCATATCAGATCTGTTTAATTAGTAAATCACTAATGACGCCTCCAGCAGCCTGTTTCTAGAACCATGCTCGCTGTGCATTTCACCCCAGCCACCGCTCACCAGCCTTTCTGTAAGTTACTTCTGGGCATCTTACGGTGGTTAAGTGAGGTTAGAATGAGGTGGCGCTCATCGCGGTCAGCAGAGAGTGGCCCTCTGCCAGTCTGTATCTGTGTTGTCCTGTGTACCTCACTGTACCTGCCAGTAAAGCTAGAACCCAACCTTCTGTTCCTCACTAAGAGCCTGCTGTACACGTGGAGATGCTGATTTAGGAAGAAACTGAAGTGGTTTCTTATTTATTTCCAGAGTTTTATATATACTGTATATAAATATACACAGGCTAAAATGACAGTACTGCGCAACAGCAGCCGAATACAATATCCTTATTAAGTATACATACACATATGTATCATACATATGGTGCACATAATGCAGTATAACAATAATAATACTCGTCCCTGTATAGAAGTGATACATTGAATCACCAGTTCAGCGATCTGTAAGAGAGAGGACAGCATGAACTACATTACTGATCAGATGCTTGTGGCAGAGCAATTTGAGGTGGGCCTGGGGGTAGAAACTCTTCTGTAATCTGGTGGTCCTTGCTTTCACACTCCTGTATAGTCTGCCAGATAGGAGAAGTGTGAGGGTGGGTTTTGTCCTTGAGAAAGAACCCTGGAGAGCCAAGCCAAGAATGGAACCCAGGCCCTTCTTGCCACCGTGCCACCCCCACAACAAAGTAACACTGAAACAAATGTAGTGTGATTGGCCTATAACCATCAAAACGTCAGACAAAAGGAGTCATTACTCAGTTCACTGGATAACATGGTAACATGAGAGGCAAGCTATCACTCCACAAGGTAGGTAGCAGCACCATGAACCCATTTCTCAGCTCAGTAAATGACCATTAAGGGCCGCCGGAGAGGTGTCAGAGGGCCGTCTGCTTTAATCTCATGGTCAAAGCCAAAGTTACAGCCTATTAAAAGCAGGATGAGATAATGATCAAATCTGTTACTTAGCCAGGAAATGGGTGAGGTTTGGCCTCGCACTGCAGTAATGTCAAGGACTCTGTTACCAACAGCAGTGTTGTCATCGCTATACCTGTTCTACATACTGCAATGCTTACGCCATGAACATGCATTAGCCCCCTTCTGATCTCCTCTGTTTTCACCTTTTGGTCAAACTAAAAGGTCTGTGAATGTGAAATAATGCAGGGAGTACATGAGGAGACGTAAAACACAAGTTTCAATTAGAAAAGCTCGATTTGTTTCGCAACACTCAAATAACTGGAGCTTAGCCTTACAGAGATCTCTGTGTGCCAGCCAACTCAACTGCATTAACACAGCCTCACTGGAGGGCCTTCTTTCATGAACTGCACATTTAGAGTTACAGCATCTCAATCAGGTTAAAGCCAGGACACGGGCTAAGCCAATCAGGCTTGAACTAGCTCTTTGCTTTATGATCATCGTCTCGAAGGAATAGACCCCTCCTCTCTCAGGAGGCCACCCAGTCCAGTCTCGAGTCATTTCAAGGCCTGACTCCTGCAACTCTCTCCTGGCTGGTCTTCCTCTGCGGGCCATCAGGCCCTTGCAACTGATCCAGAACACAGCAGCTCAGCTTTTCTTCATTCTTCCCAGGTTCACTCATGTGTTCAGTGGCTTCCTGTAGCGGCCCACATCAGATTTAAAACTCTGGTTTGTGTCTACAAAGCCAGGAATGGACCAGCCACTCCCTTCCTTATGGCAAAAGTTAAGAGTCGATCTGTAGACCTGGGGTTGCCAGGTAGTGCTCTTATGCTCTATGTAACTCTGTATTCCTCTGTCTAGGTATGAGCACTGCCCCTTGTTTTGGGTAGCATCTGAGCTCAAGGCGGGGTTTAGACTCTAACCTTCTAGCTAGGAAACATTCTCTGATGGAATGCTAAGCTTGCTTGCATGCCGCTCTGGATAAGAGTGTTTGCTAAATGCTACAAATGTAAATGACTTCAGTGGTTCTACTACAAAAGATTCTGTCACAGAGTAGAACACAGGGATCTGCCAATTATGGTAAACCATTATAGCAAAAGGCATCACACTACCACCACCATATTTGGAACCAGACGGAGTGTAAGATGTTTTAAGCAGGTAAATGATCTTATATCTAGTTGAAATACTGTATATTTAAAATTCTTATTTTGGGATAGTCGTCAGCTCATTTTAAGATTATTGTATTTGTGTCTACTTCTTTTATGACTTTAGTAACCCAAATGTGCTCACTGTATTGGTTGGTGTAGCTCAGTGGATTAAACCACTCCCCCGCCAGGGAGCCACCACCACATGTAGGAGACTGGCATTTGAATCCCAGTCTGGGTGCCTATGCGATGCTACACCAGTAAGAGTCCTTGGGCAAGACTCCTAACACTACATCGGCCACCTGTAATATGATTAACCTTGTAAGCCGCTCTGGATAAGAGTGTCAGCTAAATGTATTGTCAGATGATTTGCTTATTTTAATTAAAATAAAACTGAAGCCAAAATATCTGCCTTTAAAGTAAGAACATTTGGCTTACTGAAATCTCTCAAAACAAGTATAGATGTTTAGAAATGTTTAGAAATATGCAAACGAGCTTACTGTAATCTCAAAATAATAAACCTAAATTCAATACTGATTTCCAGTTATGGAGATGAAATGTTAGCATTAGCTTCAAACCCGCAGAAGAATGACTGGTCACTTCTGTCTGAAGGCTGTGGCTGCAATTTCCTTCCTGAACACTATCTGCAGGGAGGTGTTTGTGGTGAGCAGAGTGGGTTTGCGAGCTGTCATAGCTCATAGAGATGCAGCAGAGTGGCAGATAAAGTCTTTCATTTGCTATATTGACTTGAAGGCAGCAGGACATCGCTGGCAGGTAGGTCCAGACAAAACTCCTAGGGCTATAAAAGCTAGTCCAGCAGAAGTCTGGATGGCGTGGCAGGTGTCTGGCGGTTTAGGAGGGCTAATCTAATCTGTACCTCGAAATATTCATGTCTCTACTGAAGGGCTTAGAGGGGCTACCAACAAAAACAGGGCTCTACTAAATCTACTAGATCATTAATAACCGTTAGTCAAGCCTGTATGGCTGGGAACTGAAAGTGTGGAGCACAATAATCTGAAAAGAAAGTCTGTAGTCCAGCTGTAGTAATGTTAATGGACATGAGATGAAAACATCTGTACGATTAAGCCATACGGACAGTCGTTTTGACTTAATATCACTAAACAATCACATAAAAGCAATAATCATAACTAGAATAATGCAGTTCCTGAGGAAACGATAGCGCAGAGTGATAGTGTAGCTGATGCTTGTTGCTGGCTGCTCGCTGCTGTCCAGGTGTTGCTTAAAACGAATTGGAACAGGGAAAAATGAGGGATGGAAAAAAAAGACAAACAGACGAGTGCAGGTCAGACCAACATTAAATTTATGCTTGAGATCAAAGTCGGATCAAATGGTCACACCATTACTGGTCAGACTGAACATTCCAGAGTAATAATAGTAGTGTTCCGCAATTCATACTGGTGCTACTACTACTACCACTACTACTACTACTACCACTACTACCACTACTACTACTACTACCACTACTACCACTACTACTACTGCTACTACTACTGCTACTACTACTACTACTGCTACTACTACTACTACTACTACTACTGCTACTACTACTACCACTACTACCACTACTACTACTGCTACTACTACTACTACTACTACTACTGCTACTACTACTACCACTACTACTACTACTACTGCTACTACTACTACTACTACTACTACTACTACTGCTACTAATAATAATAATATTAAACTTATTTCAAGCAATTTCTGAGTAATCCAAGTTACTGAACAGTCAAACAAGTGTCTATAAAACATTGAATGAATATGTTTAAAATGAGCTTCAGACCGCAGTTGAAAATGTTCTTATTTAGATTAAAATCCTGTAATATAAATGATTGATTATTCATTAATAATTATTTAGAGAATACTTTTGGCGCATATCCTCGATTTACAGTCTATGATCTATGAATGTTTTTGACTTATGTTGAACTAATGTTGTTTTGGTAACCACCAAAGAGACTTTATCTGTGCAGAATGAGGGTTCTGCTTGCTGTTGCCGCTCTTGTGGTTGTGGCTGGAGCAGCCAGTGTGTCTCTGGTGGACCTGGAGTTTCAGGCCTGGAAAGAGAAGTTCGGTGAGACACGTACATTATATCTTCTGTATAATAAATCCTAAATTAAACCTGGAATTCATCTACTACTGAAAAGTGTAACGGCCACAAGGATCATCCTGGGAGGCAACGATGCACCTCAGATGTCTTACTGAGCAGTTTTTAAGGTTTAATAGGTTAAAGTTATGTTTTTAAGCTGTTTTTTTGAGAATTTCTATTACCTGTGTTCTGTCTCATCACAAACTCTGTATGGCATAAATGTGTATGTGTCTAGAATAAAGAAAGTCAGTGTGTGTTTCCTCTCAGGAAAGAGTTACGGGTCAGAGGAGGAGGAGTCTCAGCGTAAGATGATCTGGGTGGACAATCTGAAGATGGTCCTAGAGCACAACAAGCTGGCTGACCAGGGCAACAAGAGCTACAGACTCGGCATGAACCACTTCGCAGACATGGTCAGATCTTACCCAAACCCTGATGTCTGTGTCAATTTTGAAGTTTATTACAAAATCTGATGTTTGTTTGGTAAGCAGACTCAGTGTAGAGAAGCCAACAACATGCAGAAATGAAGATCAAGGCTTTGCTCCAGCTTATGGTTTGTGTGACCACAAGTCGCACTCTACAGTTTCTGTAACCCTAAGCTCTAAATGTATGTACTGTGGTATAGACTGAGTCTGTTCTACAGTTTCTCATTAGTTCGAGTGTATAACTCTAAGCTGTAAATGTAGGTATTGCGGTATAGACTGAGTCTGTTCTACAGTTTCTCATTAGGTCGAGTGTATAACTCTAAGCTCTAAATGTAGGTATTGTGGTATAGATTGAGTCTGTTCTACAGTTTCTCATTAGGGCGAGTGTATAACTCTAAGCTCTAAATGTAGGTATTGTGGTATAGATTGTGTCTGTTCTACAGTTTCTCATTAGATTGAGTGTATAACTCTAAACTCTAAATGTAGGTATTGCGGTATAGACTGAATCTGTTCTACAGTTTCTCATTAGGTCGAGTGTATAACTCTAAGCTCTTAATGTAGATATTGTGGTATATACTGAGTCTGTTCTACAGTTTCTCATTAGATTGAGTGTATAAATAAGCTCTAAATGTAGGTATTGTGGTATATACTAAGTCTGTTCTACAGTTTCTCATTAGGTTGAGTGTATAACTCTAAGCTCTAAATGTAGGTATTGTGGTATATACTAAGTCTGTTCTACAGTTTCTCATTAGGTCGAGTGTATAACTCTAAAATCTACATGTATGTACTGTGGTATAGACTGAATCTGTTCTACAGTTTCTCATTAGGCTGAGTGTATAATTAAGCTCTAAATGTAGGTATTGTGGTATATACTAAGTCTGTTCTACAGTTTCTCATTAGGTCGAGTGTATAACTCTAAAATCTAAATGTATGTACTGTGGTTTAGACTGAGTCTGTTCTACAGTTTCTCATTAGGGCGAGTGTATAACTTTAAGCTCTAAATGTAGGTATTGTGGTATAGACTGAGTCTGTTCTACAGTTTCTCATTAGGTTGAGTGTATAACTCTAAGCTCTAAATGTAGGTATTGTGGTATATATTGAGCCTGTTCTCCAGTTTCCCATTAGGTCGAGTGTATAACTCTAAGCTCTAAATGTATGTACTGTGGTATAGACTGAGTCTGTTCTACAGTTTCTCATTAGGTCGAGTGTATAACTCTAAGCTCTAAATGTAGGTATTGTGGTATAGATTGAGTCTGTTCTACAGTTTCTCATTAGGGCGAGTGTATAACTCTAAGCTCTAAATGTAGGTATTGTGGTATAGATTGTGTCTGTTCTACAGTTTCTCATTAGGTTGAGTGTATAACTCTAAGCTCTAAATGTAGATACTATGGTACAGACTGAGTCTGTTCTACAGTTTCTCATTAGATCGAGTGTATAACTCTAAGCTCTAAATGTAGGTATTGTGGTATAGATTGAGTCTGTTCTACAGTTTCTCATTAGGGCGAGTGTATAACTCTAAGCTCTAAATGTAGGTATTGTGGTATAGATTGTGTCTGTTCTACAGTTTCTCATTAGGTCGAGTGTATAACTCTAAAATCTAAATGTATGTACTGTGGTATAGACTGAGTCTGTTCTACAGTTTCTCATTAGGGCGAGTGTATAACTCTAAGCTCTAAATGTAGGTATTGTGGTATATACTGAGCCTGTTCTCCAGTTTCTCATTAGGTTGAGTGTATAACTCTAGGCTCTAAATGTAGATATTGTGGTATATACTGAGTCTGTTCTACAGTTTCTCATTAGATCGAGTGTATAAATAAGCTCTAAATGTAGGTATTGTGGTATATACTAAGTCTGTTCTACAGTTTCTCATTAGGTTGAGTGTATAACTCTAAGCTCTAAATGTAGGTATTGTGGTATATACTAAGTCTGTTCTACAGTTTCTCATTAGGTCGAGTGTATAACTCTAAAATCTACATGTATGTACTGTGGTATAGACTGAATCTGTTCTACAGTTTCTCATTAGGTCGAGTGTATAACTCTAAAATCTACATGTATGTACTGTGGTATAGACTGAATCTGTTCTACAGTTTCTCATTAGGCTGAGTGTATAATTAAGCTCTAAATGTAGGTATTGTGGTATATACTAAGTCTGTTCTACAGTTTCTCATTAGGTCGAGTGTATAACTCTAAAATCTAAATGTATGTACTGTGGTTTAGACTGAGTCTGTTCTACAGTTTCTCATTAAGGCGAGTGTATAACTTTAAGCTCTAAATGTAGGTATTGTGGTATAGACTGAGTCTGTTCTACAGTTTCTCATTAGGTTGAGTGTATAACTCTAAGCTCTAAATGTAGGTATTGTGGAATATATTGAGCCTGTTCTCCAGTTTCCCATTAGGTCGAGTGTATAACTCTAAGCTCTAAATGTATGTACTGTGGTATAGACTGAGTCTGTTCTGCAGTTTCTCATTAGGTCGAGTGTATAACTCTAAGCTCTAAATGTAGGTATTGTGGTATAGATTGAGTCTGTTCTACAGTTTCTCATTAGGGCGAGTGTATAACTCTAAGCTCTAAATGTAGGTATTGTGGTATAGATTGTGTCTGTTCTACAGTTTCTCATTAGGTTGAGTGTATAACTCTAAGCTCTAAATGTAGATACTATGGTACAGACTGAGTCTGTTCTACAGTTTCTCATTAGATCGAGTGTATAACTCTAAGCTCTAAATGTAGGTATTGTGGTATATACTGGGCCTGTTCTACAGTTTCCCATTAGGTTGAGTGTATAACTCTAAGCTCTAAATGTATGTACTGTGGTATAGACTGAGTCTGTTCTACCGTTTCTCATTAGGTTGAGTGTATAACTCTAAGCTCTAAATGTATGTATTGTGGTATAGATTGAGTCTGTTCTACAGTTTCTCATTAGGTTGAGTGTATAACTCTAAGCTCTAAATGTAGGTATTGTGGTATAGACTGAGTCTGTTCTACAGTTTCTCATTAGATTGAGTGTATAACTCTAAGCTCTAAATGTAGGTATTGCGGTATAGACTGAGTCTGTTCTACAGTTTCTCATTAGGTCGAGTGTATAACTCTAAGCTCTTAATGTAGATTTTGTGGTATATACTGAGTCTGTTCTACAGTTTCTCAATAGATTGAGTATATAAATAAGGTCTAAATGTAGGTATTGTGGTATATACTAAGTCTGTTCTACAGTTTCTCATTAGGTTGAGTGTATCATTAAACTCTAAATGTAGGTATTGTGGTATATACTGAGTCTGTTCTACAGTTTCTCATTAGGTCGAGTGTATAACTCTAAAATCAAAATGTATGTACTGTGGTATAGACTGAGTCTGTTCTACAGTTTCTCATTAGGCTGAGTGTATAATTAAGCTCTAAATGTAGGTATTGTGGTATATACTAAGTCTGTTCTACAGTTTCTCATTAGGTCGAGTGTATAACTCTAAAATCTAAATGTATGTACTGTGGTTTAGACTGAGTCTGTTCTACAGTTTCTCATTAGGCTGAGTGTATAATTAAGCTCTAAATGTAGGTATTGTGGTATATACTAAGTCTGTTCTACAGTTTCCCATTAGGTCGAGTGTATAACTTTAAGCTCTAAATGTATGTACTGTGGTATAGACTGAGTCTGTTCTACAGTTTTTCATTAGGTTGAGTGTATAACTCTAAGCTCTGAATGTGGGTATTGTGGTATAGACTGAGTCTGTTCTACAGTTTTTCATTAGGTTGAGTGTATAACTCTAAGCTCTAAATGTAGGTATTGTGGTATAGACTGAATCTGTTCTACAGTTTCTCATTAGGTCGAATGTATAACTCTAAGCTCTAAATGTAGGTATTGTGGTATAGACTGAGTCTGTTCTACAGTTTCTCATTAGGTGAAGTGTATAACTCTAAGCTCTAAATGTAGGTACTGTGGTATAGACTGAGTCTGTTCTACAGTTTCTCATTAGGTCGAGTGTATAACTAAAATCTAAATGTAGGTATTGTGCTATAAAGCTTAATAAGAACAGTTTTGTGGGTGGAGCCTGAAGAAGATAAATAACCAACACTAAGCCTTCCTTCACTATTTCCTTTTTCAACAGAACAACCAGGAGTACCAGCAAATGTTCAAGGACTGTCTGGGACCCTTCAACAAGACCAAGGCCCGTAGTGCAACTAGATTCTCCCGAATGGCGGGAGAGGCTGGGCTACCCAGCACTGTGGATTGGAAGGCCGCTGGTTTTGTAACCAAGGTTAACCAACAAATGCAGTGTGGATCCTGCTGGGCCTTCAGTGCGGTTAGTTACACTAGGCTGTACAGTACAAGCATAATCATGTATGTAAGAGCACTGGGGATATGGAGGGGTATACTCTCGTTTTGGTATTTGCATTTTGTTACGCTGTTAATCAGATCAGAAAACTACAAAAATATGTTTTAAATAAACACCTACATCAATTTGCATATTGTACTTTAAATATAGTATTTTTATGCAGACTTTGTCCACAGTATGTATTTATTTGCATGATTTAGTATGTGGAGAAAAAATAAAAACTTCAAATACACAAAGATGGCTAGCTCATGCACTGTGACGATGTGAAAGCCTGTTGGGGCCCTAAGCAAAAATCCACAGGGGCCCCATCCTCAGTATATCAACGAAAAAGATCAGAATGTAAATTAATTTTATATTTAAAAGTTTACATTATATTTATGGGTTTTAAATAATTTAAACAACATTAGAAAAAAACTAGCTATTAAAAAACATATATATTGATATACCCTTGTGGGCCCTCGACTGTCTGAGACCCCAGCCATTGTCTGCCTTGCCTGGTGGGACCAGAAAACCGAAACACCAAGTTGTGGCTTCTCATCAAAAACAACCTATAAAACCTGCAGCCTAAAGCAGGTTACCCACCCTAATCTGGCAAGGAGCACCTCAGAAACTGACCACTGACAAGGGCTAGAGGGCTAATACAAACTGGACAACAATGAAACAGCTACAATCTCCAAATGGACTACAAGAGAGGGTTTCCAATATACTGGCCAGAGAGTTTACAGGGATTGTAGAACACTAACACTTGGCAATTCCTTCCCTCTGTTTTCCACTCATCATCCTACTTTCTGTCTCTCTCAGGCAGGGGCGCTGGAGGGCCAGATGTTCCGCAAAACAGGGAAGCTAGTGTCCCTGAGCAAGCAGCAGCTGGTGGACTGCTCCTGGTTTTTTGGAAACCAGGGCTGTCAAGGTGGTTGGATGGATCAGGCCTTCGAGTACATCATGCACAGTGGAGGCCTGGAATCAGAAAAGTCCTATCCTTACGAGGCCAAGGTGAGCCGGGTGCTCAGTGACGAGTGGAGATTAAACATTAGACAGTGGAATTACACAGTGAAAAAAGCCGCAGTGCAACTTTACACAGTTACCAAGTCACATTTAGGAGCCCAAGGCTAATGGAGGCACCGAGTAATGAGAGTTGAAGATGTGTTGTGTTGTTGATAGCATTCTGGTTCAAAATGCTACAGGGGCTGAGAAGTGCATAACTCTAAGCTCTAAATGTAGGTACTGTGGTATAGACTGAGTCTGTTCTACAGTTTCTCATTAGGTCGAGTGTATAACTAAAATCTAAATGTAGGTATTGTGCTATAAAGCTTAATAAGAACAGTTTTGTGGGTGGAGCCTGAAGAAGATAAATAACCAACACTAAGCCTTCCTTCACTATTTCCTTTTTCAACAGAACAACCAGGAGTACCAGCAAATGTTCAAGGACTGTCTGGGACCCTTCAACAAGACCAAGGCCCGTAGTGCAACTAGATTCTCCCGAATGGTGAAAAAAGCCGCAGTGCAACTTTACACAGTTACCAAGTCACATTTAGGAGCCCAAGGCTAATGGAGGCACCGAGTAATGAGAGTTGAAGATGTGTTGTGTTGTTGATAGCATTCTGGTTCAAAATGCTACAGGGGCTGAGAAGTGCAAAACAAATGATTTTCAAATTTCAGAAAACAAAATATATAACATTGACGAAAACAAAATGACAAAAGCAAGGACTATTTTATAAAACGTGGACATTTTTCTTATTTTTGCTTTTGCAATTTTATTTTCGAAAACGTAATATTTTATTTCCCTTGTAAAAAAAAAGGAAAAAAAAAAAAAATTATATATATATATATATATATATATATATATATATATATATATATATATATATATATATATATATATATATATATATATATATATATATATATATATATATATATATATTTTTTTTTTTATTTAATACAATTTTATTTCATTGAATAATAATTTGTTTTGCACTTTCTCATCCACCATATAATGCTGACTATAAAAGTCCTGATCATTTCCATCTCTCTTCCAGGATGGCATGTGCAGGTTTACCCAGAGGAATGCTAGTGCCACCTGCAGTGGATATGAAGAGTTACCCAGTGGAGACGAGAGTGTTCTGCAGGAAGCCGTGGCTGTAATCGGACCTATTTCTGCAGCCATAGACACCAATCGTCACACCTTCCAGTTCTATAAGTCAGGTGACTCTAACAGGCCAGCTACGCTCTCCTTGGCTTGGAGCTTGGGCTGAAAGTTTAATAACTGTTGTATGAAATTCGCTATAGAGAGACAGACTGCCTGCGGACCTATAAATGTCTGTGAATGGGAAGGCATTTATTCTATTTGGGGCAAAATAAATATCTCACAAGCATTTCCACAGCATTCAGGACCTTCTGAGTTTGTATGTTAGGTAGGTAGTGAACACTCTGCTTTGTAGGTGGCGGTAGTGCACCAGAGCATGTACCTACGTTTCTGATTTGAGGGCTCTGGCAGATAAAAGCCGGGCGTGAAACTCAGACACGGGTAGACGCAGGTTTAAAGAGAAGTGGCAGAGGATGACAGATGATTCGTATGATGATTCGTATCCAGTGATTCGTATGAGGCGCAATGTGAACTTTGCTGCAAGGCGTCCAAACTTGGGACAGTCAGCTGTGAAGCGCTGGTCTCTCATAATGAAATCTGAAAAGCACAAGCGCCATGGCGGCATCCGTAAAAAGTACTGTGCCCATCAAGTCATTCACTGCTAACTGCCAGTTTGGCTGAATGTGCCAGAGATAAATCACCTGCTGTTAATATGTTCCCTCCGGTGAATCCTTCAGGTCCCGCTACCAGTCAACAGACAGCAGTCAGCACTGTGTTTCCATCTGCAGCCCTGAAGGCAAATGTCTAGCCTGGAAACTAAACATTACTGCAGACTAAAAGAGTGCTTTTGATAATGGGCTACTAATGATGGCATCATAAACGCAGCCTAATAACCGGATGTCTTGTTGGGTTGATTTTAGGTGTGTATGATGAGCCGTACTGCAGCAGCACTCAGCTGACTCACGCCATCCTGGTAGTTGGTTATGGCACCAACAGCCTTGGACAGGACTACTGGATTGTCAAGAACAGGTAAACAAACTGAACAAGCTAAACCTATAAAGCTCATCAGCGAATAACCTGGTAATGTGGTTTAATCAATAAACAAACCTGAGAATATCCTATAGAAATGCTTATATAAAAGCTATGCACTAACATTGACCTGTTTTGCAGCTGGGGTGTTCAGTGGGGTGAAAATGGCTACATAAGGATGTCCAGGAACAAGAGGAACCAGTGTGGAATTGCCACAAAAGCCTGTTATCCTCTGGTGTAAAGGTATAACGTGTTTTGTCAGTACGCAATGTAATGCCAGGAGACACGCAGTCTCATACACAACTAGCTACCGACGCCATACTGAGAGACAGTACTTCTGTATGGGTAGCTCAATAAATATTGATCATATCAGTCTAAATTTATCATCATTTATTGTTCCTGGAAACCTTTATCTTCCTTCCCTACAGACCAGCAATCCCACACCTCCTTCTGGGGGCAGATATTCTTTAGACACCTAATACATTTTGTCTCAGATGAAGCTGAATTTTTTTTTTTTTTTTTTTTTTACCAAACTGTGCCTTTAATGTGAACTGATTTAGTAAATATATATATTTATATTTTTTACAGAGAACCAACACTTCACAGAGCAGAAGGAACATCACAGGATCTTCAACCTACAACGGCTTCCGGAAAGTAGTTTAGTACCTGAGCTATGTTTACCTTTTTCTCTTGCTACATGTGGAATTCACACTGCCAGAACCTGACCTGCTTGTGGGTTATAAATCAGACTGAAATCAGAAAACTGTCTATCCTTGCATCTTTTTAACATGGGAAAAAAAACAAAACAAAGCACACACACACACACACACACACACACATACACACACTCACACACACACAAACACATACACATACACACACACACACACACATACACACACATACACACACACACACACCTACACACACACACATCTACACTTACACACATACACACACACACACATACACACACACATACACACACGCACACGCCTACACACACACACACACAGGCACGCACACACACACACGTACACACACACACATATACACATACACACACAGACACACACACGCACACGCATGCACGCACACACACACGCATACACGCGCACACACACGCACGCACGCACACACGTACACGGCCACGCACACACACACACACCCGCGTACACGCACGCACACACACTCACGTACACACACGTATACACACACACACACACACGTACACACACACACGCATCTTAGCAATATCTCAAAGCCACTTCTCTCAGGAGAGAGTCGCTTCTGCGTGTAAAGCCCCAGTATGACACTAGATTAAATACAAAGAACCATAAAAACAATAAACCATAACAAGAATTTCTTACTTTCAAAACACTAATTAATCTGACCTAGTCGTTAACCAGTTCTGTAACGAAGCAGCAATCCTTACAGCGAGATAGTCGTCTCCCAATTGTTGCCAAGTCTATTTAGTTCACCACCGGCGGAAGTGAAGCAGGCACAGCCGTGATATAAACAAAGGATAAAGAAACGGCAGGAAAACAAGAACAGGCAGAAAAAGGGTAGAAAAAGGTGATCAAACTGCAGGCAAGCAGATACTCGGGGACAACAGACCCAGTATCTTCTAACCCGTCAACCTAAACAGAACTGGGAAAAGAGACAAAACTGAAAACAGCCTCAAGGGATGAATCCAAACTAGCAGTCTCTTCCCTTTTCATCAAAAATAGGAGTAGGGATATGATATGATATGATATGATATGATATGATATGATATGATATGATATGATATGATATGATATGATATGATATGATATTATGCACTGTCTGAACAGTATGCAGTCCTTATAAGGACGCTAACCAGGTGTACTCAATCAGCCTTATTACTACGAGTGGTAGATCCTCTGATGGCAAGAGGACCATGGCGCGGGGGGCCCCCTTTCTCCATCATGCTTCCGGCCATCACATGGATATTTAAACCCATCCTCCAGTCATGCTGATCTGATTGTGGTATTCCAATCATTATCCAGTCAGGATTTATACTTTATACTTGCCCTGTTATACTTTCCTTCTGCATCCGGATTCCAGAATTGGTCAAATCAGGCTGGAGCAAAGTGGGTGGAGTTGATACAGGCTGTAGTCATGAAAAAGTAAAAAAGTAACGATTGTTTTAGAGATTCGAAATAAATTCGATGAGCTGATGAGTTTCTCCAGCTCTGGCTTGGTTAAATGATTAATCTTGTTCTAAAAATCAATGATGTTGTAGGACTTACACAGGAGGAAGCATGCATACATTAAATAAGAGTGGCCCAAGAACTGAACCTTGTGGCACACCCCACGTCACTGGTGCTCCCTCTGTACTGTGTGTATGAGTAGTCATTGTTTTATAGACCCTTACAGTATATACTTGGTTACATGGTGGCCACAATTAGGTAAGGTGTGGGAACCAGATAATTCAGTCATAGTTAGGCCACATACTGTTTTCATTAATACAGGACCAGCTGGGCTTTGTAGAATCTCGTCCTTGTAACAAAACAACCAATCACTGGAGCTCTTATAAACAGTAATCTGGGTGTAGGTCTCCAGGTGCTGTGATAAACACACCAGACAAAAAATGGTTCCACTTGTGTGTAAAGGTGGTATTAACTTCAGGCTCCTTCAGACGGCCTTGCACGAGGATGATGGGGCTATAAATCCCTGTGGGGTGTGAGTGACGGGATCTGAAGATGCTACAGTGCAGGGAATGTCTCGTTCCATGTGTAAAAAACGGCTCCAAAGCAGACGTTACTGATTGGCTAAAAGGAGTGACTGCATTGG
>JAMWET010007131.1:82500-95000 GCA_024036415.1 Prochilodus magdalenae
TGTGTACATGTTCTTCCTGTGTCTGTGTGGTTTCCCTGGGTGCTCTGATTTCCTCTCACAGTTCAATGACAGGCAGTCAGGTGAACTGGATATGCTAGATTTCACCCCCAGGTGTGAGTACATATGTCTGAGTGCCTGCCATTTGACGAACTGGTGACCTGTCCTGCCCAAAGAGTGCTGGGGTAGGCTCCAGCAACCCCACGACTGAGAAGGATTAGAGGTTTAGGAGGTGAATGAGAATTTAATCCATAACGGTTCATTTTATCAAAATACACCAATAAGAGGGTGTGCAAGACACCAACGAGAGCAGCTGGAAGCTGAATGATTGTGCACAGTCGAGGCCAAACTAGCATTAACGACTACTGTCAAGGGTGTCATGAGCACTTTAGCCTTGTTGCTTCACCCACGCCACCTCAGACTGATAGCTTAGCGAGAAAACTAAACCACTACCAGTTCCTGCTCAATGATGCTGCACGTTCGTAGGATACAGACTCTAATCTCAGATTCCGAAATGTGGAGCCATAACTAAACAACTGTTCTTCTCATTTTGAAATGTGTGAAGGCTAACACGTGTGCATTCACAAGATCCTTCTGGTGTGGGTTTCCTCCTTTTCCTACAAAAGAGTTCTATACGCTCGGATTACCATATGTTTTAAGCATCTTACATAACGTCCTTTGCTGCCATTTTAAGAGGCAAGTTGAAAATACGTGTCCCGACAATCACCCACAGCGTTCTTTTCAAATCGCACGGTGGGCCTGACAAGTTTCCAGCCCCTTATTCGTTTGCGACTGAGCTGAACAGTCATGGTGTGAAAGGGTGGTTTTCCTGTGAGAGCTTGTGATGGCTCATCTCTTTCGCTTTCTCTGCACTTCACCTGTTTTTATCTCTCAGACACATTCTTGTACACACGTAAACACTTGTAGCAGTGTTCTAGCATTGACCAGGCTTGCACTGATCTAAACGTTAGCATTAGTGAATCTCTCTCATCTCAGCATTTGAAGTTCTCGGAAGAACACCTGCAAACACACACAGCAATGCCCAGCGTGTACAACCCGGCTGGTGTTCTCAGAACAATGGACTGACTGGACTGCAGATTCAGCTACTAACTTCACACTATGGTCTTTGGCACACCCAAATGCAGTCACTCATTTTAGCTAATCATTAACATCTGCACTGGAGCCATTTCCCACACATGTAATGAGACATTCCCTGTACTGTACAACCTTTTCCCAATCTATGGATTCTGTCACTCACACCCTGCAGGCATTTATAACCACATCATCCTCATGCAGCGCCATCTACAGGAGCCTGAAGTTACTACAACCTTAAACATGCAAGGGCACTAATTGCTGTTTATGTGCAGTGAGCTTATTTTATTAATGAATAAATTAATTTATTTATTTGTATTTTTTTCATTATTATCTGTATTGTATTGTCATTTATTACTAATATTTTTGCTTATATTTTTGTTTTCTATTTTAATATTATTTTTATTGTTATTATCATTCCTGTTTTTATTTTTGCTGTTACTATTTCAGTTATTTTACTAACTTTTATTATTAATTATTTTATCTGTTTGTGGTCATATTTTATCTTCTTTGCTATCATTTCATACAACCCATTTTTGTATAAGGCTCAGCTACACTGCAAATGAGGGTCACCATTAATGTACGCTGAGTTTAAATAAAGATTGACTAATTAGTTGGTTGGTTGATTGAATGATTGGTTGAGTTGTGGTTATTTGGATGGTGTGAACAAGTAGCAAATACCTATCCAGCTTCTAAGACTAACCTTTGGAGGTATGTCTGTTTAAGGAACTGAAAGTGAGACTCGTGAGAAGAATAGAAGCTGAATTGATGATAAACACTGACACCTAACACACTTAAAGGTTTTCAGGCTTCAGTGGAGTTTCTAGGGTTTTGTTCTGGAAGGTGAACGGAGGGGTGTCTTTGACAGTTAAGTATATGACGCTGCTCTCTGGCTTTTGCACTGCACAGTATATTATTGTTCAGAGTTTCAAACTCCAGTGACACACCGGTTCTTGTTTTCTTGTCTAGAATGAAGCAGCATGGCCACTGACTAGAAACCAAACCATACACCTGGTTCTCTAGAGTTCTGCACAATCAGCGGGTCAAAAGACCAGCAGACTGACTCTAAGCCTTAGTTATATGCTCTCTATTTACTCTCCATTTTTCTCTATTTATAAGTGAAGCATCTAAACTTGTTTGAGATCCCAATTATAGATGTACTGTTCATTCAAAGCTCAGTGTTGGATATTTGAGTAGGAGCACATATAACTATAAAAACCAAAACAGGAAAATTTCAGCTGTTCTTGGAAACCAAAACAGACAGCACAGCCATCTTAGATGCCCCTTCGTAACTTCTGAATTTCCACCGACACCAATTCCTTCTACACTGACCAGCCATAACATTAAAACCACCTCCTTGTATCTACACTCAGTGGTCATTCTTTCAGCTTCACTGACTATTAAGGACACTCTGTAGTTGTACAGTTCCAGACTGTAGTCCATCTGCTTCTCTGTATACTGTATTACCCAGTTCTTCAATGGTCAGGACCCCAACAACCCACCACAGAGCAGGTGTTATGTGGGTGGTGGATCATTCTCAGCACTGCAGTGACACTGCAATGTGGTGGTGGTGTGTTAGTGTGTGAGGTGCTGGTGTGAGTGGTTCAGACACAGCAGTGCTGCTGGAGTGTTTAAACACTGTTTCCACTCACTGTGCACTCTATTAGACACTTTTACTTGCTGGTCCACCTTGTAGATGTCTGAAACGATAGCTCATCTGCTGCTGCACAGTGCAGTGTTGGTCATCATCTAGTCCTTCATCAGTGGTCACATGACACTGCCCACCAAACGATTTGCACATTATTGCATATGGGGTCATACACTTTAGCTTTGCAAAATTCAACAAAATTTAACAAAATTCCATTGCAGCAACTCAAAATGGTACTCAGTAGATTGTATGGCCTCCATGTGTTTGTATTCATGCCTGACAACATCAGGGCATGCTCCTAATGAGACGACAGATCTGAAGTGCAACCTGGCGGCGTTGGATGGACCAAAATATAAATCCAATAGAATGCCTCTGGGACATTAGGTCAGGCAAGCGTCCCCTTATCCCTCAAAAACGGCCTGAAAACTCTCACCATGAAACCTGACTCTCACTGAAACCTGGTCTTATCTGTGAAAAGGACAGGGCGCCAGTGGCCGAACTGCCAATTCTGGTGGTCTGTGGCAAATGCCAATCGAGCTCTACGGTGATGGGCAGTGAGCACAGGGCCCACTACAGGACGTGGGGCCCTCAGGCCGCCCTCATGAGGCCTGTTTCTGATTGTTTGGTCAGGCGCATTCAGAGCAGGGTCCTGTTGGAGTTCTTTTTGTAGGGCTCTGGCAGTACTTATCTTGTTCCTCCTTGCACAAAGGAGCAGATACCGGTCCTGCTGAGGCATTAAGGATCTTATACGGCCTTGTCCAGCTCTCCTAGAGTAACTGCCTGTCTCCTGGAATCTCCACCATACTCTTAAGACTGTGCTGGGAGACACAGCAAACCCTCTGGCAATGGCACGTATTGATGTGCCATCTTGCAGGAGTTGGACGACCTGTGCAACCTCTGTAGGGTCCAGGTACCGCACCAAGGTACTAGTAGTGACGCTGACCCAAGCCAACTGCAGAACTAGTGATAAATCAGCCAGAAAAGATGAGGGAGGACAAAATGTCTGTGACCTCCACCTTTTAAACCATTCCTGTTCTGGGGGTCGTCTCATTGTTGCTGCTCTAGTGCACCTGTTTTTAATTTCCTTAACACCAAAGCAGCTGAAAAAGATCAGTAACCCCCTCTTGCTACTTAACTGACCTGATCAATATCCCTGAAGTTAAACTGAGTTGATGCTATACTCTGATTAAAAATGTTCCTTTAATTTTTTTGAACAGTGTATTTGGCTTGAGTAAAACCTGTTAGTCTGTTTCCACATGAAGTACCTGTTAAACTGATAAACCTTTCCTTCCTAGAAGTTTAAAGGGTTATGATGTATCAGGGTTATGATGATGATGGCATTAAAGGACTTTCTGTATGTGTCAGAAAGTAGTTTAGCCCATTCATCCACAGTGGTTTCCTCACACGCACCAAATAGATGCACTCATGACTACAGTGATTCAGCACTTCTTGTTTTATTGTCCAGTAAAGCTAAAACAGGGCAGCCGTTTCACCGCACTGCCCAGCACGTAACCCTTGGTTCGTGATCACATGACTCCATGCTGACCACAGCCTGGAAATGAAACTAAACGTTAACCTTAACATGCTCGTCAACCAAACCAATGTTCACACTTCAAACCCGGCACATTACTGGGTCATTGTTACCACAGATATTCATACTATGTCTTAACAGGACTCCATTTCTGAAACTCGATCCTAAAATCCCAAACGTCCAGCATTGCTGCCTATACTGCATTCCTATAAGGGGTCAGGCATGCGTGCAATGCAGATTTTAGAACGTACAAAAATACAAAGTGTACAATATACACTGTAAAACAGGGACAGACTGTCCGAGAGCACAGAGAGAGACTAAGAGAGTGGGTAAAGGTAAGAAGGTGTTGTCTAGCTAACAGGATGAGGTTTAATCTTTTAACTGGAGCAGAAAAACATGCCAGTTAGAAAAGACTTGTTGACAGACTCTCTTTAGAAAGACTTCCTCTATCAGCAGTGCGGCCTGTTCCCCGTGACACGCATGTCTTGGTCCACACAAAAGCACCGCAGTCTTTGGTTCAGAATGTTCTTTGTGTTTTGGTCTCCTTTCAAGCTTTCAAGTGTATATGCATACCTGCATCATTAAAAAAGAAGCTACACAAATATCAGGAAGTCAACGGACAGGAATGAAATTTGGAGACTCAGAATGGCAGTGGGCCATCTTCAGTGACGAGTCCCACTTTTGTCCTGGTGGAGGCGGCCAATGAATTCGTGTGTTGAGGCACCGTGGTCAGCACCAAGATAAAGGTTTGTTGTCCAGAAAGCCACGTGTCACTCCACCTCCATCCCTACCGCACCATCTGCAGGAACTGTGTGAGGATATACAAGTTGCATTGGATTGGATTATCACAGGACACCATTAGGAACCTCTACAGCTCCATGCTGAGACTTCTGGCATGTTGGTTTAGCAAACACCCGATGGCCCGATGCCAAACTGAGACACACTACTTCTGTTTGTGTAGCTCAATAAATATTGATCATATCAGTCTAAATTTATCATCATGTATTCCTGCTAACCTTTAACTTCCTTCCCAACAGCACTGCAAACCCACACCTCCTTCTGGGTGCAGATGTTCTTTTGATGATGAGTGTATTATACTGAAATATAACAACTTCAAACCAACAAAAACATAAAATGGCATGTGATGTGAGCATCAGGGTAAGAAGGAAGCATATGAAGTGATGAACCCATCACTGCATAAGCCTCTGGAGGCCGTGTTATGATCTGGGAAGTGGCTTCAGTTGGTCAGGTTGAAGCTCAGCAACATTGTCAATACAACATTAATAAAGCTCTGGATGGGAAAAAAGTTCTAACATTGGACATTGTCAATGCCACAATCAAAACTAGGGTTGAAGGGGGTCAATGGAACATCAGGGGTTTGGCATTTGACTTGTTTTTATGCCCAGGCGGTGTGTAGAAAAGGAAACATCAAAAGACCAAACTTTGAATCTGAATGAACTAACTTTATTGTAAACATGTGAAGATTAAAAGCAGCTCTGGCTGCATTACCACCACAAAACCTGACTATCTGGTCAGACCTGTCCTGCTGAAGTGACGTCTCTGTCCGTGGCAGTACTGCAGACGTCTAAGAACTCTAAGATACAGCAGCTAAGTGTGAGCTGAAGCTAGGAAGGAGGAAGCAGATCTAAAGCACACTCGTGTACGCGTATATATTTAACCACACAGAGAGCTTCAGCCGGAGCTTCTGCAGCAGGACACGTACAGGTAAGAGCTAGAACATGTACAAATGGTGGAACTGGAGAACTTGCTCTAAAGATACAAGAACCAAAACGAAAGTATGAATTAGAAACAGCTGAAGGGATCTGATTCTTGATTGATCTGATTGCTGCTTGAGTCTTGAGTTAGTGCAGTTTGCTGGGTTATCAGATCTGCCATTGCGATCAGTGGGCGAGTCTACAGTCTGGCGGGACCCCGGCCAAAATCTCACAGGAAGCCGCTCCAGCCAGCATTCATGATCATCGTGTTATAAATCAGACTCCAATAAAAAACTTGCAAAGAGTAAACATGTTTTACCTTTAGGTGATCAACACTAGCCAGGGGCCCCAACCAGTTAACTGCCTTCCCCCAAGAGGCAGCTCTGATTGCAATAGACTTCCAAGAGGGTTCAAATCTGGCGATTTAGCAGGCCAGGCCAGATGTGTGAATGCTCCTAAATATTCATCATGCCAGTCATTCACATCTGCAGCCCTGTATACACCAGAACTGTCCTCATGGTATACAGGGATAGGAACGTTATGCTCCTCAGTAAGATGCTGAGCCATAGGTGAAAACTGGTTGTGCGGCAACTCAGTGTAGCTCACTGCGGTTCAAACTTACACCCCAGGACATCACAGAGGGGACTCGTTTATTGTCTGGGGAGCTTATTCTACATCAGCAAACATAAATAATTAAATCATAATCAATGCAAATCTTAAAAAATCTAATTGGGTTATAATCAACATAATAATTAAAAAAGAAATTAATAATAATAATAAAATAGTAATAATAAATAATATTAGTCAACAAGTATGTTCACAGAGGCCTGTAAATAAACTTACCAGCAGTGATTATTATTGGGAGCAAACTGTTGGCAGCAATACATATATATATATATATATATATATATATATATATATATATATATATATATATATATATATATATATATATATATATATATGTATATGTATATATAAATGCCTTTTTATAACATAACTTATAACTTATTATTTACAAAGTTTTACATTGTTATATAATTTACTGTACTATATGGCTAGTTTAGTCTCAGTGATGTAACCCAGACACGTACAGATTGAGATGCATCACAGTGTATAAAAAATAAAACTGTCCATGTATTTACTGTGAATGTTTGAATGTAATTAACACGGTGTAGGTAATTCAGTTCATTATTACAGAATGAGGGTTCTGCTCATTGTCGCCGCTCTTGTGGTCATGGCCGGTGCAGCCAGGGTCTCTCTGGAGGATCTGAAGTTTCACACCTGGAAACTGGAATTTGGTGAGTAGTACACATTGTGTTGATGATGATTTTTTGGAAGTTCTAGATTAACTTCACAGACACTCCACTATCAGTCTGAAACAACTGGTACCACATGTTGCCAGTCCTGTAGGGTTCAGTTAACAACCTCAGGAGCCCAGGAGAAGCATGGCATTCGGTGTGGTGGTGTTAGTACAGACACACTGGTGGGTCTTCTGCTCCCTTATCCCAAGGAAGCTAAAGAACGCTACACTGAGCTGCAGGGTATGCGTGTGGGGCTCCTGCACTAAATGTGCATGTGATTTCTGGCAGAGTCACATGGACAGTTCTAGCCAAACGTTGCCGGTCACCATCATTAGCACTTGTGGGCGGAGACTGTATTGGTGGTAATGCTTTCTATGAGGTATTCCTGGTACACATGTCACACTTCATCAAGCATCAAGGAATGTTAAATATTCAAACTTCAGAAATACAATGCTCCATCTCTTCGGCATCCACTATCTCTGACCATGGCCAGTGTTCAACCTCACTCACAAGATAACAACTCACAACTTCTACAGGTGTGGGCGTTCCTGAATTGTCCCCTGAGGTACCACAGCTTCTAATCAGTTTGCACACTGATATCACATGACATTTGGCATGTCTGTGTAAATGTGTGTGTTCCTCTCAGGTAAGAGTTACTGGTCAGAGGAGGAGGAGTCTCAGCGTAAGATGATCTGGCTGACCAATCTTAAGCTCATCCTGGAGCACAACAAGCTGGCTGACCAGGGCATCAAGAGCTACAGACTCGGCCTGAACCAGTTTGCAGACATGGTGAGATCTTATACATGCACACATGCATCATTTCCACCATGTCTGTAACTTCATTACGCAGTTAAGTGAAGTTGAGGTACATCTCTAAAAAAACACAGACTTCACAGTGTTCAGTAAATCAGTGTACATTGTTTGGGGTGAGGCTCTAGCGTGTTTTTTTTAAAACAGTACTCAATGCAAGATTACAAAGATAGACATCATTTTTTGGGAAACATGGGAGCTGAATTTTGAATGGGAGCTGAGAGCTGAAGGTGTAACCCAATCAAAAAACTGTTCACTGAGAACGATTTCATAAGCTATTGACTAGGCCCTTCCTTTGAAGAAGAAACGCCACAAAACTGGAACTACACGTTTATTTTACTTTCTAATAGGTATATACACTCCCTGGAAAACTAATTCCCTCTGTGGTGTTCTGAAGGTTTAATTGAAGGTGGTTCTTTGGTTGAGGTGACAACACATGTGAACCACAGCGCCTACACTGAGCTGCTGGACAACCAGGTTTTACCTTTCACCCATCATCTTACTGAGGAATGACATTCCTATCCCGGTATTCCAAGATGACAGTTCTTACATATACACATCTGGACTGGCCCTCAAAATCCCCAGATCAGAATCCTCTGAAACCAGCAAACTGCCAGAGAAGGCATCTACCAAATTTGGCCCAACTGAACAATTTTTTGATGTAAGAGTGTCTGAACATTGATGTGGCCTACATCCAGAAACTTGTCCAGCACATGCCCAATCCAATCCCAGCTGTTATTGGTGTTTATGGAGGTGTTACATGCTTGTAGGTATGTTTCAGTCACAGGGGAGTCGATTTTGTCTGGTGAGCTTATGTAGTAATTTTCTGGTACCAGCTATGTATAGCAGTACAGAGTTTTATAGCAAATGTGTGTAAAGCCCAATTTCATCATATTTTAAGTTTTTAATTTAAGTGTTTTGTTAATTCCATTAAACTTATACTCAAAACTTTTAATTGTATTTTGTCTAACTTTTGTATTTGGTCTATAAATACAATAAAATTTGTGGCAAATTGTTAAAAAAAAAGTCACTTCTTAATGCAAACAGACAGGAGATCAAACTTTCACCTCTACTGTACATTTAATACTGTGAAAAGATTCCAAGAATCCAGAGAAATCTCAGCTACTCTTTTTACAACAGGACAACCAGGAGTACCAGGCCATGTTCAAGGGCTGCCTGCGATCCTTCAACAGAACCAAGAGCCACAGTGCTACTAAATTTCTCCGACAAGCAGGAGGCGCTAATCTGCCTTATTTTGTAGACTGGAGGGAAATGGGATACGTGACTGATGTTAAAAACCAGAAGGCTTGTAGCTCCTGCTGGGCCTTCAGTGCGGTGAGTTCAATGGACGCATGACACTCATCGATACAGAGTCATATGCAAAAGTCTATGCACCCGTGGATTGTGTTACCAGCCAGTTCATTAGGAACACCTCTTTGTATGTACCCTTACTGTCCACTGTATCAGCTCCACTGACCATACAGGACACTCTGTAGTTGTACAGGTCCAGACTGTAGTCCATCTATTTCTCTGTATATTGTATTACCCTGTTCTTCAATGGTTAGGACCCCACAGGACTACCACAGACACTGAGGTGTCAAGCAGCAATGCTGTGTCTGATCCACTCACACCACTAACACACCACCAGCACCACGTCAGTGTTACTGCAGTGCTGAGAATGATACCTGCTCTGTGGTGGTCCTGTGGGGCTCCTGACCATTGAAGAACAGGTCAGTGGAGCTGATAAGACTGACGGTACGGTAAGTGTATCTAATGAAGTGGTCAGTGGGGTGAAAGTCTCACTGTTCCCTCCTTCGATATCCTCTCTCAGACAGGAGCGCTGGAAGGTCAGATGTTCCGGAAGACGGGGAAGCTGGTATCTCTGAGTGAGCAGCAGCTGATCGACTGCTCTTGGTTTTCAGGAAACCTTGGCTGTGCTGGCGGCTGGATAGAGGACGCCTTTGGGTACGTCATGCACAGTGGAGGCCTGGAGTCCGAGAGCTCCTATCCTTACGAGGCCAAGGTGAGCACAAACTAGGCCTGGTTTGATTCTTTAATCCTGGAAACACAGCCTGCCTATTCTGATCGTTCTGGTTTCTTCTCCAGGAGGGGGTTTGCAGATTCAGCCCCATGAATGCTAGTGCTACCTGCAGTGACTTTGAAGTGTTGCCCAGTGAAGATGAGAATGTTCTGCAGGAAGCTGTGTCTGTAATCGGACCTATTTCTGCGGCCATAGACATAACTCGTCACACCTTCCAGTTCTACAAGTCAGGTGACCAACAGAGTCTATTTGCAGCTGTTTGTGTGTCTCATATATACCAGTACGTGTATCTCCATGAATTCTCTTCTGGAAAGATCTTAAGGGCTCCAGTTTACTTGCATGTGACATGAAGAAGCTGATACATTGAACATTGGACACTCAACTGGACCTCCAGTGTATCTTAAAACACCTCCTGAACCGTCTCTTTCAATGGGTGACGTGGTGGCGCAGTGGGTAGCACTGTTGCCTCACAGTAAGAAGGGTCTGAGCTTGATTCCCAGCTGGCAAGTCTGAGGTTCTTTCTGTGTGGAGTGTGCATGATCTCTCCATGTCTGTGTGGGTTTCCTCCAGGTGTTCCGGTTTCCTCCCACAGTCTGGTGAACTGGAAATGCCAAATTGCCCCCTAGGTGTGATTTAGATTCAACCCATAATTCATATTCATATATTCATGTTAAATCCGGCCTTTGGGCAGTTAAAAGTGGCCTGTGCCTTCGGAATAAAGACTTGGGCTAATGCCCAATAGTCAGACCCTAAACACACCCCATGAGCTCCAGTTCTGGAAAGATGCATTGTGTATAAATCAGACACCCACCATCACCTGGTAGTACAAGTCAAGGCCCTCAACACCCATTTCTTTAATCTCTGGCACACCTCCTGTCCTGAAAAGACGTTTGTTGTGATGTTGTGGACTTACTTAACACTTCTGATGGGGTTTAACACAGCGAGTGCTAGAAGTGTCTGTGGATAACAGCAGCCCCCTCTGCTGGACAAAAAACCCTGCTCTGCTGCAAGTCTTTCTTAGAACTTTCCAGTGTGGTTTTTTGTTCACAGTTAAAAATGGGGACAGCTCCAGCCCACCAAAACCAGGGACAGTCCTCAGAAAACACAGATGTGTGGTCACCTTTAATGGGAAAGTGGACATAACCGTAATAATAACAAAGGAACAGATTCAGCAGAAAAGCACAAGAGAGGAACTAGAAGAAATGATAAACTGCTAGTGATAAGCAGGAAATTAGGAAACAGTTTTGACCAAATTAATAAAGACAAGCTACAAAAACATGATAACTATATGATTTGGTTTGTTTTCCATTTTAAATATGATTTTTATCATTAGTGTTTTTCTCTGTTCCTACTTTTGCTAATACTTTTTAATTTTATTTTGAATTATAATTGATTTTATTTTTTAATTCTTTTAATTGTATCCCTAATATATTTTCTGTTTCCTCCTTTTTTTTCTCTTTCTAACACTTTATAATTACATTTGTGGTCATATGTTAACTTCTTTGCTATACTTTTAAATATTATTATATACTTTTAAATTATTATTTATTATATTATATGTATTAAAATTATATAATTATTTTTACAATGGTTGGCTACATTGTAAATGATGGTCACCCTCAATGTGCTCTAAGTAAGAACAAAAACTCTTTTAATGTTTAATGTTCATCTTTATTGGCTGTTGATACTCTGATCTTAGGTGTTTATGATGAACCGTACTGCAGCACTCAACCCAATCATGCTGTCTTGGTTGTTGGTTATGGCACTGACAATTATGGACAGGACTACTGGCTGGTCAAGAACAGGTAAACAACAAAAACAGCTCAATGATGTTTCTGAAAGGTTTCTGACTGAACACCAGACGAGTAAAAACAAGTCTAGTGCTCTTCTGGGCGTTAAGAAATAAAAACTGACATCAAATCCCACACTAACCATTATGTGTTTTGCAGCTGGACTGTTGGATGGGGTGAAAAGGGCTACATCAGGATGTCCAGGAACAAGAAAAACCAGTGTGGGATTGCTACATTAACCAGCTACCCTCTGGTTTAGAGGCATTGATCCATGAAGTTCTACACTGGTGAAGTTTACACTGGTGAGGAAATGAAAAACCCATTGAACTCAAGTGATTATTTCTTATGGCTGGAGTTTCTGAGGTTACTGGACCACAACTAGTCTTGAGGAACAAGAATGTCTGGGGTAACCCAGAAGACATTTTGGGCTAAAGGAAGATATAGATCATTAGAATTAGAATGGGAACAAACCAGTGGGATTTTAAAGCTACCATAGAATGCATTTATTCTGTATTTAAATGGTTCTCTGGTGTTCTAGATACAAGGTATATGTCTTTGTTTAGGATAAAAAG
>JAMWET010007131.1:100000-112500 GCA_024036415.1 Prochilodus magdalenae
TGTGGTGAGCTGAGTGTCTGTGGGTACCTACAGCACCTATAGAGATGCAGTAAAGTGGTACACAAAGTCAGGAAACGGGGCAGAAGTTCATGATGTTCACATGTACACTTCAGTACACACACACTGACTGTTTCAGGCTGCAGGACATCACGCGCAGGTAAGAGCTGAAACACATGCCGCTACTCAGAAAGGAGAAAAGACAAACAAAGCAAAAACCTAAAAGAGGAGTAAGGAGTGTAGTTATTTTTTCAGGAATATGTTTGAGTGGGGTTGTCTAGTTGTACAGAGTCTTGGTTCTTGTACAATGTAATGATGTACATAATAATACAATACAGTAATATCAGCTTTTTCCTGTCAACTGGTTGTGCAGTGCTTTTGACTGTAAGTCTGCAATAATAGTAATAATCAATGTGCAAGGGGCGGCGATATCAGCAGATAATAACATACTGAATAAACATAATAAACATGTGCATATATTGGTATTTAGGGAAAGTGGCTAGAGTGTCCAGAAGTTTAGATGTACAGGATATACAGTGAAGTGTAATGGGAATGACAGTTCTATGCAATCAAATTATAAAGCATAGTTATCTTCCTTAGTAATCTGCATGACTGTAAACGTCAGCAGTACAAGCACAAGCCCAACAAACAACTTGCTGAGTGATCTAACAATGCTAATTTGGAGGTGGGGATCTTTGGACTACCAATCAACAAAATGACAACAAATTGCAAATTAAAAGTTGAAACTCATGAAACTCTTTGGTTACAAGTCCTTCCATTTCACAACAGGATTGACCTGACAGCCAGTGTCCTTGGAAATCAGTGGCAAAGCTCCACAGTCTTACAAGGTATAGAATAGAATAGAATAGAACAGAATAGAATAGAATAGAACAGAACAGAACAGAACAGAACAGAACAGAACAGAACAGAACAGAACAGAATAGAATAGAATAGAATAGAATAGAACAGAACAGAACAGAACAGAACAGAACAGAACAGAACAGAATAGAATAGAATAGAACAGAACAGAACAGAACAGAACAGAACAGAACAGAATAGAATCCATTTATTGTCATTGTACTTGCATACAACAGAATGTAGTGTGACATTCTCCAGGAAGAACAGTACAACAATACAAAAGAGCAGTGATATACGATAGAGAATATAGATAGCTAAGATATTTACATATAGACAGTGCACAATAAACTACAACAGTTACAAAATAAATCTAAATAAATCAAAGTTATGAAAGTGTAAATTGACTGGGCATGGATGTGCATGTTATATGGGAACTACCAATTATAAATAAGCCCCCTTAGATACGTTCCTAGCTCTAACATGCTATAGTGGTCATGCCACACTGGCTCTTGAAAGTGTAGATTAATGTTGATATTAATATTAACGTTTGAAAAGCCTTTTTTTCCATCCCAACAGGAAATGGATCCTGCATCAGCTGCTATGGCTAGTACTGACCAAATATCCCGGGACATGAACACAAACAGAAACGTCACCATCCAAATCACCAATTGCAGCGATACTTACATCTTAGCAAATCCGAGGTACGTACAGGCGAATGCTGGAGGGTCACTCAGACTGTGATGAGCTTCTGGGTCATTAACCTGCAGAGCTCACTGACTCCGGTACCATCTCGGAATCTCAGAACTAGACACGAGAAATATGTGTTCTGCTCAGTGCTGCTCAGTGAGTGTACAGCTTTAGCAATTCCCAGAAGTCTAGCTGGATGTTGCTAGGTGGCTGCTGTGTTCTCCCAGGTGGTTGCTAGGATCTTTATAGGTGGTTGATACGATATCTTTAGCAGCTCTGACGGTTCCCAAAGTGGTGTGCCTATTTTCTTAAAGCAGAAGAGTGAAATACTGAACCAGAGTGAAGGGATGGGGTGTCGTTTATTGTAGGGGGTCCATTAAAGGGTCCAGAAAACCAGAAGGCACAGAGCCACTCCACAATGGTTAGAGGCAACTGGCCGCACCTGTTCCGCCCTTACTTAAGGGAAGATTATCCTCACCTCTGTGCTCAGTCTTGGGTTCTCCGTTCCGAGTGCTAGTCCAGTGAGTAATTTGATAGACGCTTTAGTTTAGTCCCCCATCTCTGTTTCCAAATGTTTCCTGTTCCCGTCTTTCCAGTGTTGGGAAATTGATTTTGATTGGATTTGAGGTCACTCTCTGGATCTTAAGCACATCAGTCATCCCCTGCCAAGCCTTTAATAAAGCCCTTTACACTTTACCCCGTGCTGTCCACTGCCCTCTCTAGTGGCATGTAGAGTTCACACTGGACTTCAATCCAGAGGTCACGGTTTGATTCCCAGTTGGTTTACACTGGTCTCCTACATGTAGAGTGTCAGGTTTTAATCCACCCCTTGGTGCATTACACCTGGCATTTGGTTAATCCTTGTAAGACCCACACATACAGGGTCATCCACCGCTTGGTGAGGATCCACACTGTAGATAAGGATTAAAGATGGCATGTGTATGTTAAAGTAAAATGCATCATCATAAATCAAAAAATCATCATAGCTAGCACTGCTCAGAATCCTCCCTCTGAAGCCATGTGTAGTGTAGGGTCTCTGTATGTCTGATCTGTGTTCTACACTGCATCATTCTAAACCCTCTCTCTGGGTTACAGGACCCACACCACCAGTGGATACTGTTACCTCCCACCACAACCTACCATCGCTAAGAAGACGCAAGTGGCATGCTCCTTTTCCAAAACTCCCCACACGGCCCGCGGTTCTTCGGGGGTCCTGACCTACCAAATCCTTCAGAATGAAACAGACAACGTTGGTGAACTGGCCATCATGTTCTCTGTGCCTTACGACTACAACATGTATGAAAACTGGTTTGGTCTTGGCATTTTTGAGGCAGGCTTTTCATGTGATGCTGTGCTCTTCAAGCTGATGTATTATGATGTTACTGGCCCGTTTACCAGAGAACAGGGTTCGGGTAGTGTCGTAAAATATTCTGATAAGGGGGTTCTGGTGAAGGGAACCATGTCTGCTTTTGGGAAATCGTTTATTAAGGTTGAGCTGTGGGATGAGTAGTTTCCCTGCATTTTAAACTCAAGAGGCAAGCTGACCATGTGGAGTCCAGCATGTAAAATTCTAAGGATATTTAAGTTCTACCGGAACAAAGTCTGTCTAATAAATAGTCATATCGGGTGACGAAATCAAACAAATCGATATAAACCGAACCTGTGATCTTCTAACTGTATTTATCTAGCCTGCATATTCAGCACATTCTAACTAATGTGCTTGTTTATTCATACTGATTCAAATGTTCCGTAGTGGTTTGACTGTTACACTGACAACACTGAGTTAAAACACATGTAATGGACGTCTAAGGCTGTATTCAAATTGGCATACTACATATCATGTGCATACTAAATCTGTTTAAATATAGTCTGCAGTATGCGGCTAAACTGTAGTGCACTGGAGATACCCAGATGGTGGTCTACTCCAGTCAGGTGTTCTAGTGTACAGCGGGAGCCATCTTCATGGCGTACTGGAGATACCCAGATGGTGGTCTACTCCAGTCAGGTGTTCTAGTGTACAGCGGGAGCCATCTTCATGGCGTACTGGAGATACCCGGGCAGTGTTCTACTCCAGTCAGGTGTTCTAGTGTACAGCGGGAGTCATCTTCATGGTGTACTGGAGATACCCGGATGGTGTTCTACTCCAGTCAGGTGTTCTAGTGTACAGGTGGAGCCATCTTCATGGTGTACTGGAGATACCCGGATGGTGTTCTACTCCAGTCAGGTGTTCTAGTGTACAGGGGGAGCCATCTTCATGGCGTACTGGAGATACCCGGGCAGTGGTCTACTCCAGTCAGCTGTTCTAGTGTACAGGTGGAGCCATCTTCATGGTGTACTGGAGATACCTGGATGGTGTTCTACTCCAGTCAGGTGTTTTAGTGTACAGGGGGAGCCATCTTCATGGTTTACTAGAGATACCCAGATGGTGGTCTATTCCAGTCAGGTGTTCTAGTGTACAAGTGGAGCTATCTTCATGGTGTATTGGAGATACCTGGATGGTGTTCTACTCCAGTCAGATGTTCTAGTGTACAGGGGGAGCTATCTTCATGGTGTACTGTATCCCATCATGCACTGCAGCCTCACCAGCTCTCCGTCTGCTACAGCCAGAGAAAATGGCAGCGGGTAACACTGGAGAGCAAAACACAGCCCACTTCAGGTATAAATGTGGGTGTAGTGATTGTAGTGGGGTGTGTTTTGATCAGAATGAGCCTCAGAAAATGAAAATAAACAGGTCTGAAGATTAATCAAAGATGAACTTGCTTTAGAGGATCAGTTTTAGAGTGCTAACAGCTAGGCTAAACGTATTTCAGGTGAACTGAGCAGTGTTAGCAGCAGCTAGCTCTAAACAGTGAATTCAGTAATAACAGCAACTGGTCATGTGACTGTATTAGTGCACTACACTGTAGGTCAGAACTTCTTACTGTACTGTGTACTACACACAAGGGGTGTATACAGTGTGCGGTATAGTAGTGTACCATTTCGAATATAGCCTAAATCTCTTGCTCAGTACTATGTGTGTCTTTAAGAGCTAATTAAACATTGGTAATGTGGAAGTTCATAAACCAACATGTAAACCTGTTAATAACAGTGTTACAAATGCAAAATATTGTCAGCCTGTTTAAATTCAAAAGCCATTAATAAGAATGCTGAATATGGTTTTCTGTTTTTTCTACGTCTGTGTTATGACTCTTTGCTGTAAACATTTCCCTTGTTTGGTGAGATACGTTATTAAAGAGACGATATTAAACTGTTTACTGCTTTCTCCATCATGAGTAATGAGTATCTGTGCAGACGGTCATCACCAGCATCGATAGTGCTGAATGCAATCATGAGATTCAATGTTGAAACGGGGACACTCCAATAACGAGGCAGTTATTCTACACAGGGTAAACATTTGTGTAGGTACACGACTCAGATCTGTCATTAATGTGAAACGACCTGCTCGCACACATCCAAATCAGTAACATCGCATAACGTTTTTATTATAACAACATATATGTTTTTATTCCACAACGACACTTTTCAGAACAAGGAAGCTTTGTGTCTATTACTTCTGCTCACAGAGTAGAAAGCATCCCGAAGACTCCCATGATGGGTAGGCTCATGTGCAACTAGCTGGTCTGTTGGTAGCTAGCTTGCTAACCAGCCGATTAGCTAGATGTTTGACAATAGCTGGCTAGCTTCCATATTTATGATTGTATGATAGTCATGATTAGGGTTGCCACCTGTTACGTAAAATACGGAATCCTCCTTTATTTGGCAATTAAATGTTGCGTCCAGCATTAAACCAATAAGGGATGCGATTTGTTCCGTATTTCCGCAAACATCCGATATACACGTCTTTCACACACACATGAATGATCACAATCTCTCATGTCACTCACACATGACCACGACCCCAGTCCTTAATTTTCATTTCTGAAAAGTGGCAACCCTAGTCATGTTGGACCCTGTGGCTTATTTATTAATATGTATGCATCACTTAGTTTCATCCATTAAAATCCTAAACAAATCTGCTAGTTTAGCATGCTAAATATTAGGCACTTCGCTCTTTAGTAGAGTCCTTATATCAGCGCTAATATTAGAATCATTAAGTCTAATGGTACTACACATCAACGTCACTAAAGTGGAGTCTGACAGTACTTACATAGAGTGGGAAAATTTTAAAACCAATTCAAATGAGTCCACAACTGACCTGGTAACCTACAAACACTGAGGTAGTCTTGCACAATTTGCTATCTTCTTCTTCTTGGTTGAGAGATATTTTGTGTGTGTGTGTGTGTGTGTGTGTGTGTGTGTGTGTGTGTGTGTGTATGTGTGTGTGTTTACCAGTTCATCAGCATTTTACACACTCTTGTTGTTGTTATTGTTTTTGTCACTTTAGAAACTTCATAATGACCTATTTACATGACCACACTGAAAATGAGAACAGCGAGAGACACTGAGTAAGAGGAAGAAAGAGTGAGAGAGAATGAGACAAAGAAAAGAAAGAGAGAGAGACTAAGAATGAGGTAGAGAGAAAAATAAAGCGTTAATAATTGTGGTGTTTGGTGTTGATTGTAGTGAGCCCTTATGTTGGTGGCTTTCCTAAAGTATTTTACATCCATATGATACACCTTGCAAATCACAGATTTGAGGTCCTTCATTCGTTTTTAAGAGTCCTGTAGTCTCAAACTGGTCAATTTTTAGGGGTCAAAAATAATTGAATGACGGCAGCTCTGCTTTTGCATGGTCGGACGGAAAAAAATTTAGAAGAGAGAGAGAGCAAAAAGAGGACAGCTGTGGCCAAATCAGATATTTAGAATATTTCTAAAGAGAAAGAATGAACTGGTGACCTCAGAAACACCAAAAGGCCCAGAGATCCACTAAAGACAGCTGGTTGTGATGGATGACAGAAGAATTCTTTCCCTGGTGAAGGAAAATGCCTTCTTGGTCAGATCAAGAACACAAGGTGGAGGTTAGTGTTGTTAGATGACTGTATGTTGTATAAGGTGGAGGTGAGTGTTGTTAGATGACTGTATGTTGTATAAGGTGGAGGTTAGTGTTGTTAGATGACTATATATTGTATAAGGTAGAGGTTAGTGTTGTTAGATGACTTATATTGTATAAGGTGGAGCTTAGTATTGTTAGATGTCTGTATATTGTATAAGGTGGAGGTTAGTGTTGTTAGATGACTGTATTAGTGTTATGAGATGACTGTATATCGTATAAGGTGGAGGTTAGTGTTGTTAGATGATTGTATATTGTATAAGGTGGAGGTTAGTGTTGTTAGATGATTGTATATTGTATAAGGTGGAGGTTAGTGTTGTTAGATGACTGTATATTGTATAAGGTGGAGGTTAGTGTTGTTAGATGACTGTATATTGTAGTGTTAAGGTAGTTAGATGACTGTAGTTGTAACTAGGCCACCTTCAGTTTGTTTAGATGTAATGTGGCTGTATTTTTTATGTTTTTGTATAAAGGTGGAGGTCTTGAGTTAAACCATGTTGTGGAGGCTTGTTAGATGACTTGTATATTGCTTATATGGGGTCGGTGTTGGTTGGTCTGTTAGGTCCAGCTGTTTGTCCAGCTGATGTTTTTGTTAGTGTTAAGTTAGATGTTTTAGGGGTCAAAAAAATAATTGAAGGACGGCAGCTATTTGTCGGACGGAAAAAAATTTAGAGAGTGGAGGTTAGATATTTAGAATGTTGTTAGATGAACTGTGATCAGAAACACCAAAGGCCCAGAGATTAGACCAGCTGGTTGTGATGGATGTAGAGAATTCTTTCCCTGGTATGTAAAATTGTATAAGGTGGAGGTTAGTGTTGTTAGATGACTGTATTGTATGTTGTATAAGGTTGGTGGAGGTTAGTGTTGTTAGATGACTGTATATTGTATAAGGTGGAGGTTAGTGTTGTTAGATGACTGTATATTGTATAAGGTGGAGGTTAGTGTTGTTAGATGACTGTATATTGTATAAGGTGGAGGTTAGTGTTGTTAGATGACTGTATATTGTATAAGGTGGAGGTTAGTGTTAGTGTTGCTAGATGACTGTATATTGTATAAGGTGGAGGTTAGTGTTGTTAGATGACTGTATGTTGTATAAGGTGGAGGTTAGTGATTTGTTAGATGTTGTAGTGCTGATTACTGTATTGTATAAGGTGGAGGTTAGTGTTGTTAGATGACTGTATATTGTATAAGGTGGAGGTTAGTGTTGTTAGATGACTGTATATTGTATAAGGTGGAGGTTAGTGTTGTTAGATGACTGTATGTTGTATAACTAGGCCACCTTCAGTTTTTGGTTTTTGTAATGTGGCTAATTTTATTTTTGCTGTTTTTCCAATAAAATCTGTAGATGATAAAGTCTAATGATTTAAACCATGTTGGTGGAGGCTGAAAAGGAATCACTGAGGAACTGTAATTAACTTACAGTTAATACTGCTTATCTGATGGGGTCGGTGTTGGTTGGTCTGTCAGGTCTTCCAGCTGATTGTTAGGAGAGTCATATTTTTTTAAATGTCATCTAATTTTACTTCTTTATCGTATTACAAACATCTTCATGTTAGATGCATGGTGGAAAGCTCCTCTGATTGATGGCTGAATAAACACTAGGGTGGTCTCTGACTTTTGCACCACTCTGTACCTTGTTTAGAAGCCAATTGTCTCTGTATCTTAATCCTCTATTGAAATTTCACTTGTTCTCATGTTGACATTCTCCATTCATATAATCTACTCATGATCTCTCTAGGGTGATCTCTGGCTTTATCACCGCTCTGCATCTTGCTTTGTGAGATCGTGATGCGTTGGCACAGTTTCCAGTGTGAAACCAAGCGTGTGGTCCTGTCTTGCTAAAGGATGTGAATGTGTTCTCAGCTGCCTGCAGAGAGAGCTTGTGGTGAGCTGAGTCTCTGTGGGCATCTACAGCACCTATAGAGATGCAGTGAAGTGGTACACAAAGTCAGGAAACGGGGCAGAAGTTCATGATGTTCACATGTACACTTCAGTACACACACACTGACTGTTTCAGGCTGCAGGACATCACGCGCAGGTAAGAGCTGAAACACATGCCGCTACTCAGAAAGGAGAAAAGACAAACAGAGCAAAAACCTACACTGAAAAAGAGAAGTAAGGCGTGTAGTTAGCAGCAGTGAGGTTTTTCAGAATATGTTAGAGTGGGGTTGTGTAGTAGTGTAAGGTCAAAAGGCAAAGCTCAGTCTCAGTTCAGAGAGTATATTTAGGAAATTGTCTTAATATATAAAATAATAAAAGTACATAGCAACAACACAATAGCACGAGTGTTTGTCCTGTTGTCCAATGACGTTGGGGTGATTGAACTGACCTTATAGAAATTCTATTTAAATATTACTGTAGAAATTATGTGACTGTATGAGCAACCTCTATTAGGCGCCATACTGTCAAATCATGAAGTTCCTCTCTGTATGTTATCTCTGTAAGTAATCAGGATGCACATGTGCCACTCTGACTTTTGAATGCAAGACGTGTGACCACAAGCTCTGTTAGATTAACAAACAATCCTCCACTGTCATGCTAATGAGGGGACTTTTATTTTTAGCACAGTCAAGTGTCACAAGTGAAAATCAGTGTTCAGTATTAATGTACAAACAGAAAAGGGCAGTAATACCGAGAGCAATTTTAAGAGTGCGTGCGCAGATTCAGCTAGTTGCTAGCTGGGTTTGAAGGTGTTGCTGAAAAATGAATTAGAATCAATAGGAGGAATGAGGGATGAATATGCAACATATGGAGGTGTGTGGGTCAATAAATCAATGGATTAGACAAATAGAGCAGTGAGGGTCAGTATGGCTGTGGATTAGATACATAGAGGAGTGAGAGTCAGTATGACTGTGGATCAGACAAATAGAGGAGTGAGGGACAGTATGACTGTGGATCAGACAAATAGAGGAATGAGGGACAGTATGACTGTGGATTAGACAAATAGAAGAGTGAGGGACAGTATGACTGTGGATCAGACAAATAGAGGAGTGAGAGTCAGTATGACTGTGGATTAGACAAATAGAGGAGTGAGGATCAATATGGCTGTGGATTAGACACATGGAGGAGTGAGGGTCGGTATGACTGTGGATCAGACAAATAGAGGAGTGAGGGACAGTATGACTATGGATTTGACAAATAATGGAGTGAGGGACAGTATGACTGTGGATTAGACACATAGAGGAGTGAGGGTCGATACGACTGTAGATTAGACACAAAGGAGTGAGGATCAATATGACTGTGGATTAGACACATAGAGTAGTGAGCATCAGTGTGGCTGTGGATTAAACACATAGAGTAGTGAGCGTCGGTAAGGCTGTGGATTAGACACATACAGGAGTGAGGGTCAGTACAACTGTAGATTAGACATGTAGAGGATGACAGCAACAGTGTTGCGCATTGCTCAGTCAGTAGCAATCGAGCTGGTCGAGCTGGTGTATCTGATATTTATGTTTGTTCATAAATATGATTTTTTTCTAATCTCAACAGGCAATGAATCCTGCAGCTGTGGCAACAGCAGCAGCATCGGCTGCATCCGCTGCTATTGCTAGCGCTGACCAAATATCTCGGAGCATTAACACAAACAGAAACGTCACCATTCAACTCGTCAATAAAAGCGAAAATTACATCTTATCTGATCCGAGGTACGTACAGTACGTACAGTGATGCTGTCACTGAGGGTCTTTCAGATTGAGATCGGCAGCTCAGAGAAACAGATACATTGTTTGAGAGACACCTGAGAAAGTCTATGCAGTGACATCAGTAATTATATTTATATATAAATAAATATATAGTATTTATAAATATACTCATAAACACATATACATATATACTGATTACATTTTGAAATAAACAGTTCAATAATTGTATGTAAATAAAATGTAATTGTTACTTACATGTGCATTATTCATATTTATTTATAGCTTCAATAAAACAATGTCATTAATTAAACATTACTTATTTATATTTATATATAAATAATATATAATTTATATTTATGTGTTTGTTTGTTTGATAATTAAATATTTCATCATTCTTAATGTAAGGGCTGCTGCTTTACTCCAGCTGTGTAATAGTTTAATCTATAAACATCATCCATTAAAATCAGTGGGCGGGCCTAACTCTGATCTTTTCAGTTCGATTGCTAGTGTATTCCAATTGGTTAGCAGGGTGCAGCAAGGAAGTTCTGACTGTATCCATACTGGATGGATGCTATGATATCCCAGGTGGTTGCAAGGTTATTACTTGGTGGTTGCTAGTGTATCCTAGGTGGCTGCTAGGGTGGTGCTAAGTGGTTGCAATGGTATCCCTGGTAGTCCCTAGAGTGTTGCAAGGTAGTTCTTATGATGTTCAAGGTGGTTCTTAGGATGTTGATAGGTGCTTACTTTGACATCCCTGTTGACATCCCTGGTTGTAGGGTGTTGCTTAGTGGTTTCAATAGTATCTCAGGTTGTTATTAGGGTGTTCATATTGTATCCCTGGTTGCCTGTTGTCTCTGGAGTGTTTCAAGGTATTTAAGGTGGTTACTAGCATGTTGTTAGGTGGTTGCTAATGTATTCCAGGTGGTTCCAGCGATTTTACTAGATGTGTGTTATAGCATCCAGGTGGTTTATAGGATGTCACTATGAAGTTATTGAAGTATTGGTATTCAAGGTGATTACTATGGTGTTGCTAGATGGTTGCCATGCCATCCCTGCTAGTTTGTAGGGTGTTGCTTGGAGGTTGCTAGTGTATTTCAAGTAGCTGCTAGTGTTCTTCTGCTGCTATGGTGTTCTAGGTGGTACTAGGGTATTGCTAGTTGGTTGCTATGTTATCCCAGGTGATTACTAGCATGTTGGTAAGCTATTATAATGTATCTAAGGTGCTTTCATGTGTTGTTAAGGGGTTGATATGGAATTCCAAGTGGGTGTGTAGATGGTGCAATTAGGTATATGGGATCTCACATGGATGCTTGGATGTTGCTGGTGTATGCGTATTATCATAGTGCAAATGAGACATGTGTGGGATGCTAAACTCACCCAATCACTTCACTGCAATCTGATTGGCTCACATATCAAAATTAAACCCAGTATAAAATGACCATTAGCACTGAATAATAAAAAAAAAACATGATTATGCAAAAATATTTGAAGAAAGCATTGTAAAGCTGTCAGCAGCCAAAGTCACCCATTCAGATCATCAGGTGAGATTAGACAAGACGGCATTGATAACTGGCATTCAGTCTGAATACAAATAAATCAGCAGTGCATGTTTGATCTGTGTCCTACATTCTATAATTCCAGTCTCTCTGTGTAACAGGATCCACACCATCAGTGGATACTGCCACCTCCCTCCACAGCCCACCATCGCAAAGAACATGCAAGACACATGCTTGTTCTCCAAAAGCACATACGCAGCCCGCGGTTCTGCCGGGGTCCTGACGTACCAAATCCTCAGGGATGACACAGACCACTTCTGTGAACTGGCCGTCATGTTCTCTGTGCCTTACGACTACAACTTCTTTGAAAACTGGTTTGCCCTTGGCATTTATGGACCAGACATTCAGTGTGATTATAATCTCTTCAAGAAGATGTATTATGACGATGATGGGCCGTTCACCAGAGACAAAGGTTCAGGGAGTGTCATAAAATGTGCCGTAAACGGAGTTCTGGTGAAGGGAACCATGTCTGCCTCTGGCCAGTCGATTGTTAAGGTGGAATTGTGGGATAACAGAGGTCAAACGAAGCCAACTGACCAGAGTCCAGCACATACAGGACAGTCTTAGGCTATCTGAGCTCTGCTGGAGAACATCCAGTATTGACAGTTACCAGCCAATACATAGTTTATTTCAATAGTCCCTCAGTACATTAAATCAGGTGATGGGACTAATGAAGTCCAGGTCACAATCCAGGCCTGTATGCTTATAACCTACATGTCCAACACGTTTTGACTGTGTTAATGTATACTTGTACTGATTCTACATTTATATA
>JAMWET010007131.1:117500-135000 GCA_024036415.1 Prochilodus magdalenae
TGGGATCCATAGATTGGGAAGAGGTGGTACAGTGCAGGGAATGTCTCGTTCCATGTGTGGAAAATGGCTCCAAAGCAGATGTTAATGACAGGCTAAAAGGAGTGACTGTGTTTGGGTGTGCCAAAGACCATAATGTGAAGGAAGTAGCTGAATCTGCAGGGGTATTGAAGCGTATGGTCATACGGGTCTACACAGGTTTTTAAAACACCCCCAGAACATCACAGAGGAGACTCGTTTATGTCCGGGGGCTTATTAATACTTATTAATATCTCATGTCACAGTAACCATATCCAACACTGATGTAACAGCAAAAGTAAAAAAATATTTCTCTGCATTCCATTCAATGCGTAGTTTTATATATTCACCCCTTTCAACCAGAATGAGGATCTTACTCGCTGTTGCCGCTCTTGTGGCTGTGGCTGGAGCAGCCAGTGTCTCTCTGGAGGATCTGGAGTTCCATGCCTGGAAACTGAAGTTTGGTGAGACATTTTCAGCGATATTTCTGAGCAAATAGAATCTGTAAAAATGGAAAGGAGTGGAATCAAAAAGTCCTGCATGTGTTTCTACATTAGGTAAGACCTACGGTTCAGTGGAGGAGGAGGTTAAGCGTAAGATGATCTGGCTGGACAATCGTAAACTGGTCCTGGAACACAACATGCTGGCTGACCAGGGCATCAAGAGCTACAGACTCGGCATGAACCAGTTTGCAGACATGGTCAGATCTCCCCCACACAAATAACCACCATACCTGTATTATTAATGTAGAACAGTCTATACCACAGTACCCACATTTAGAGCTTAGAGTTATACACTCAACCTAATGAGAAACTGTAGAACAGACTCAGTATATGCCACAGTACCTACATTTAGAGCTTAGAGTTATACACTCGCCCTAATGAGAAACTGTACAACAGACTCAGTATATACCACAGTACCTACATTTAGAGCTTAGAGTTATACACTCAACCTAATGAGAAACTGTACAACAGACTCAGTATATACCACAGTACCTACATTTAGAGCTTAGAGTTATACATTTAACCTAATGAGAAACTGTAGAACAGACTCAGTCTATACCACAGTACCTACATTTAGAGCTTAGAGTTATAAACTCGACCTAATGAGAAACTGTAGAACAGACTCAGTACACAGTATACATTTAGAGCTTTTCTGCACCATGATATTTTTTAAATGTTGATCCTTTGGCCTCATATGAGAACATTGGTTTTTGCCAAAACAACTTCCTGTACAAAGACAACGTTTAGTTTTTATACCTAGGTCCTACTAATCACAAATAGCTAGGAGAAATTAAAACTGCACACCAAGCAAGTCCAGGTCTCAGGAGGTTAAACTCAACCTAATGTCTCCCACCCTCTCCATCTCTGACAGGACACTCATGAGTACAAGGGCTGCCTGAGATCCTTTAATGGGACCAAGACCCGCAGTGCAGCTCCATTTCTCCGACAGTCAGAGGGCGTGGCTCTGCCAGCTTCTGTGAACTGGACTAAGGAGGGATATGTGACCAGTGTTAAAAAGCAAAGCAGCTGTGGAAGTTGCTGGGCCTTCAGTGCGGTGAGTTACAGCCAGCTCTGAGAAAGCCCCAGAAAAGGACTTAAGGACAACGTCGAGGAGAGCAGCTAGATATAAACCCCTCATGCCAGGACTAAAGGGAAATGACTTGGGCCGAGTTGTCTGCAGATATACTGGATGTTGTGTACTTACCGTAGCACATCTGTCATGTCAGCCACCCTCAGTGGTTAGCAAATTGTGAATGGGATGAGTGAGTCACAACAATTTATTGCCAATAGCAACATCCCTTCAAAAGGGCAGAAGAGTGCTTCAAAAGGTGGTCACAATCCCATAACCAAGCCTCACCAAGTTGTAGCCACAATTTCACTTATCTAGTTCCCATGTCTTACCAAGTCATTAGCCACAGCGTAGTTTCTGCAGGGTACTGTTCATAAGGCTCATCTACATAAGCTTGTCATAGCAAATCACATAACCTGATATGAATGTTTATATATGCTTATTCCAATACCATCATTCGGCAACTGTAGATAACCTGAGCTAACTGAAGTGTTATATTTGTGTCTGTGATGTAAATATCCTGTTCCCGCACCTTACTCTTTAATCCTGTTCCCGCACCTTACTCTTTTATCCTGTTCCCACACCTTACTCTTTTATCCTGTTCCCGAATCTTACTGTTTTATCCTGTTCCCACACCTTACTCTTTTATCCTGTTCCCGCACCTTACTCTTTAATCCTGTTCCCGAATCTTACTGTTTTATCCTGTTCCCGCACCTTACCGTTTTATCCTGTTCCCACACCTTACTCTTTTATCCTGCTCCTGCACCTTACTCTTTTATCCAGTTCCCCCCTTACTCTTTTATCCTGTTCCCGCACCTTACTCTTTTATCCTGTTCCCGCATCTTACTCCTTAATCCTGTTCCCACACCTTAGTCTTTTATCCTGCTCCTGCACCTTACTCTTTTATCCTGTTCCCCCCTTACTCTTTTATCCTGTTCCCGCACCTTACTCTTTTATCCTGTTCCCGCACCTTACCGTTTTATCCTGTTCCCGCATCTTACTCTTTAATCCTGTTCCCACACCTTACTCTTTTATCCTGCTCCTGCACCTTACTCTTTTATCCAGTTCCCCCCTTACTCTTTTATCCTGTTCACGCACCTTACTCTTTTATTCAGTTCCCCCCTTACTCTTTTATCCTGTTCACGCACCTTACTCTTTTATTCAGTTCCCCCCTTACTCTTTTATCCTGTTCCCGCACCTTACTCTTTTATCCTGTTCCCGCACCTTACTCTTTTATTCAGTTCCCCCCTTACTTTTTTATCCTGTTCCTGCACCTTACTCTTTTATCCTGTTCACGCACCTTACTCTTTTATCCTGTTCACGCACCTTACTCTTTTATCCTGTTCACGCACCTTACTCTTTTATCCTGTTCACGCACCTTACTCTTTTATCCTGTTCCCCCCTTACTCTTTTATCCTGTTCACGCACCTTACTCTTTTATCCTGTTCACGCACCTTACTCTTTTATCCTGTTCACGCACCTTACTCTTTTATCCTGTTCCCCCCTTACTCTTTTATCCTGTTCCCCCCTTACTCTTTTATCCTGTTCACGCACCTTACTCTTTTATCCTGTTCCCGCACCTTACTCTTTTATCCTGTTCCCCCCTTACTCTTTTATCCTGTTCCCCCCTTACTCTTTTATCCTGTTCCCCCCTTACTCTTTTATCCTGTTCCCGCACCTTACTCTTTTAGCCTGTTCACGCACCTTACTCTTTTATCCAGTTCCCCCCTTACTCTTTTATCCTGTTCACGCACCTTACTCTTTTATCCTGTTCCCCCCTTACTCTTTTATCCTGTTCCCCCCTTACTCTTTTATCCTGTTCACGCACCTTACTCTTTTATCCTGTTCCCGCACCTTACTCTTTTATCCTGTTCACGCACCTTACTCTTTTATCCTGTTCACGCACCTTACTCTTTTAGCCTGCTTCCGCACCTTACTGTATTATCTTGTTCCTACACCTTACTGTATTATCTTGTTCCCACACCTTACTGTTTTATCTTGTTCCCACATCTTACTGTTTTATCCTGTTCCCGAATCTTACTCTTTTATTCTGCTCCTGCACCTTACTCTTTTATCCAGTTCCCGCACCTTACTCTTTTATCCTGTTCCCGCACCTTACTCTTTTATCCTGTTCACGCACCTTACTCTTTTATCCTGTTTCCGCACCTTACTGTTTTATCCTGTTCCCGCACCTTACTCTTTTATCCTGTTCACGCACCTTACTCTTTTATCCTGTTCACGCACCTTACTCTTTTATCCAGTTCCCCCCTTACTCTTTTAGCCTGTTTCCGCACCTTACTGTTTTATCTTGTTCCTACACCTTACTGTATTATCTTGTTCCCACACCTTACTGTTTTATCTTGTTCCCACATCTTACTGTTTTATCCTGTTCCCGAATCTTACTCTTTTATTCTGTTTCCGCACCTTACTGTTTTATCCTGTTCCTGCACCTTACTCTTTTATCCTGTTCACGCACCTTACTCTTTTATCCTGTTCACGCACCTTACTCTTTTATCCTGTTCACGCACCTTACTCTTTTAGCCTGTTTTCGCACCTTACTGTATTATCTTGTTCCTACACCTTACTGTATTATCTTGTTCCCACACCTTACTGTTTTTTCTTGTTCCCACACCTTACTGTTTTATCTTGTTCCCACATCTTACTGTTTTATCCTGTTCCCGAATCTTACTCTTTTATCCTGTTTCTGCACCTTGCCATTTGATCCTGTTCCCACACCTTAGTCTTTTATCCTGCTCCCTCACCTTACTCTTTTATCCTGTTCCTGCACCTTAATCCTTTATCCTGTTTCCGCACCTTACTCTTTTATCCTGTTTTCACATCTTACTCTTTTATCCTGTTCATGCACCTTACTCTTTTATCTTGTTCCCACACCTTACTGTATTATCTTGTTCCCGAATCTTACTGTTTTATCTTGTTCCCATTGCTTTATTGTTATGGCTTTCAGGCGGGGGCGCTAGAGGGTCAGATGTTTCGGAAGACAGGAAACTTGGTGTCCCTCAGCGCACAACAGCTGGTGGACTGCTCGTGGATGGAAGGAAACATTGGCTGTGGAGGTGGCTATATGGCGAATGCCTTTCAGTACGTCATCAGGAGTGGAGGTCTGCAGGCAGAGGCCACCTACCCGTACATGTCCAAGGTGAGCTTAGGCTCAGGCACACTAACATCCATTCGGCCACACATCTTGTACCTCCAAACCTTTAAGACCGAACATATCACTGTCAACTCATTGATGACCAGTTAAATGACTTCTGTAGACCTGGGTTCGATCCCCTGACTGGGCTAGCAGTTTACACTGTGCCATTAAGAATCACTGGGCAAGACTCCTAATGCTACGTTCACCCAGATGGGTTAAAAATACTCCATGGACGGGGCTCAGGATAAGATCGTCTGCCAGACCTGATCAATTGGGTTTAGGATGAACATACATCCCGCACAGTACCCAGACGGACGCCTATTAGTCCTCTTCCGGGGATGAGCTATTTAAAATGTTCACCACCAGCAATATTATGTGTGCCATTGGCTCAGGCCTGTGTCAAAAACATGCCTTGCATTTCATTGGTTTACCAAGGTCATGTGACATCATGACTCGCCTACCAGCTAACCACAGCTGATTTATTTTTGGGTTATGAAAGTAGCCACCCTATTTTGGCTTTCGAGATGGTCCCACACTGCTGTGGGTTTGTGCCAGACTAGAAAAACAAGATCATGTTCACGTTGGGGGCTGAAATGGTTCAAATGGTTTTTAAGGGCAGTATGGGTAATATCAAACATGAAGAATTTAATGTGGCTCTATAAAACTAATTAGCATCACATAAGACTATGAGCTAAAAATGCTGGCTAGTGGTGCTAGAACGATCTCCAGGTGACATTGCTATGCTGTATGGATTGGAACTTTTCCAAAGCAATGCAGAATTAGGGTCTGGACGAAAGACTTGAGACCGAATCTGCTTGTGAGCAGCTCCTAGCAGCTCCTAGCCACCTATCCTGACTGTTCCCGTCTCTCCTCAGGAGGGGGTATGCAGATTTAATCCAAATAAAGTGAGCGCCACCTGTAGTGACTTCACGCACGTGCCTATTGGAGACGAGATCATGTTGCAGAGAGCTGTGGCTGCGGTCGGACCCATTTCTGCTGGCATAGATGACAGCCCTAAAAGCTTCCAGCTCTATCAGTCAGGTAACCAGGAATATGTCTAGCCATTTTTTGGCTGCCTGAAACGAATTGTTAAGATTCCAGCTACCAGATGACATCATCTTGTAACACAGTCCTTACTGCCTGCCTACCAGCAAGCTCGGCACAGCCTAACACAGCACACAGCCACTATTGGAGGTCATGCAGTGGTGTAACCACTCTGGGGGTCGACCAGTCAGAACAGAGTGGGTGAGCTGACCCATCAGAGCTGTTTTGATTCTGATGTCTGATTGCAGGTGTGTACGATGAACCAACATGCAGCAGCACTAAGCTATATCATGCTGTCCTGGTTGTTGGTTATGGCACTGACAGCGGTGGGCGACAGTACTGGCTGGTCAAAAACAGGTAAACAAACAAACAAACACCATATTCGAAATATAATTCCTGACTTCCTGGAGAGAATACGGGAGGAGTAACTACAGCCAGATACTAAAATAAACAAAAATAAGACTAAATGTTCATACTGTATTATACAGGTATATAATGAACAAACTAATATTAAACTGCTATTATATTAATCAGTTAATAGCCCTCTTATCCTGAAAAAAAAATCTCAATTTTGCAATAATATACCAATAAATATAGAATCTGTTAATGTATAACAGAAATTAATTTGTTAATGTATATAAAATAAAGATTTGGTCACACGTTCTATAAATCAGCTATCCACAATGCATTATCAGTGCATCCATTAAGATCTATTAAGAATTTATATTACTTTATAATACTAGACATAAGCTTTTGCAACTGTGTATAAATCTTCATAGGCATACACATAAACATGACAACATGAGGCTTCATAGCACGAAGTGACATAATGCATTATAATGTATATTTTTCATGTTATTAACGTTATCTGTGAACACAGTATCAGTGTCAGTATTGATTTACATAATACTTTATGAGGATCCACAGTGATATGCCCACTCTGTTATACTCATCATACTCTCTAATGTTCCTCAGTATCTTCAAAATCAAATCACATTGTAAGTGTAAATAACATCTAATGAGCTTATTTAGGTAAAGGGATGTTATTGATCAGCTCTATGAATTAATGAATGAACGTATGAATGAATGTATTAAGCTTCATGATACAGTTCTCAACAATACTGCAACATACTAATATAGTCATTTTGTACTATGAAGCCTTATACTGTGAGTTCCTATCAGCTTTTGTTTCATAATCATTTATGCCAAGCATTACAAACCTTTACAAATGCCTTATACATCACTATTACTGCTCCTACAATGTAATACAGATATCTGCTTTATAGAAAGTGTTCACCAGGGAATTACCTTATTAATAAGCAACACTGCTGACGTCAGGATAGGACTCTTTGCACTACTGAACATTTTACTGAAGTGGTGTCATCTGTCCCGCATTCAAACCGACTGATGTGAAAACCCCATTCTGTTTTTGCAGCTGGGGAACTCAGTGGGGTGAAGGAGGCTACATCAGGATGTCCAGGAACAAGGATAACCAGTGTGGTATTGCCTCAGTAGCTGTCTTCCCTGAAGTTTAAAGGTACAGGATTTTTTTTACAGTGACTCCGGACTCCGTCTCCTTCCCCGTTCCCAGGGATTTGTTTGGGTGTTATGCCCAGCTGCGCTTTTATGCAGTTAATTTTTCTGCCAAAATGTCCAAATAAACCAAAAAAATCCTCAAGGAAAATGTTACGGATGAAAACGTTCAAAAAAAAAAGTTATGAGTTATAACGGACTTAATTTTAAAAGGAAAATTACAACCAATTTTTAGTCAATTGGGTATAATAATAATAATAATAATAATAATAATAATAATAATAATAACTAGAAAAGTGCATTTGCTGAAGGAAACGTGGGATGGTTGCGCAGCTTGCTCAGTGAGGAACGAGGGATGAGTAAACGAGTGCAGGTCGGTATGACTGTGGATTACCGTCTGGGGGCCTGCCCTTAGTGAGTATGTGAAGTACTGCTTGGTTTGAGTCCAAAAAAAGACTCGGAGTCTATGGAAGGAACAAGGGATGAATAAATGACAGATAGACAAATGCGGGTCAGTATGGCTGTGGATTAGTATTTGGAGACCTGCCCTTAGTGTGCATGTGAAGTTTCCCACCTCTCATGCGAAAGAAACAGCTGGCTTTAGGTGGGTCCAGAAATTACTGGGACTCTATGGGAGGAAAGAGGGATGCGAAAAAAAGGAGAAACGAACAAGTGCAGGTCAATCCATCACTGAATGCCTGCTTTGCCCCAAGCCATTGTATCTGATTTGGAGTCTCTAGACCAGGGGTCACCAACCTTTTTGAAACCAAGAGCTACTTCTTGGGTACTGATTTGGGTACACGTTTTGGTCATGCGCACAATACTGACCTTTGAACTATACTAGGTCAGAGTTCATTTATATTAAACACAAAAAAACACTTTACATTTTAAGTGTTTATATATATATTGTCATTTGTAAGTTACATGTAAGTGTGCGGGTCAATCCAACACTAAATTCCTGCTCTGGGCTGTGCCCGGAGCCACTGTATCCGATTTGGTGTCTCTAGGTTGAGCGGAAGCAGGTTAGATTGGCACGCGTTTTTCGATCCTGTTCATTCTCTATAGGAAAAAAATCTGGAAAAATTCCTTCCTACTCGGAATCTGCGCATACAATCAAAAAGATGTATACAAGCACCTATCACACCATCAAACCGGACAATCTGGAGTTGGAACGGAGTCGATATCTCGAAAACTGCGGGATGAAATGAGGATGAAATGGCAGAAAAAAAATAAATAAAAATAAAAATAATAATAATAATAATAATATAAATGGAATAACAGTATACATTGCTTTGCAATGCCCAACCATAATAATGCTGGGATCAGACTACCGATATTATATACCTAGTGCCATACATTTATACCATGTCTTGGTCTAAGAACTGGCAACACTATACACAGTGGTAGGTGGTTGGTGTGAGACCACAGATAGCACTACTACCCCAGTGAGCTACCACCCCATGTTCGATTCGAGGTTCGAAGGCTGAAATGTACACACTTGAGTCTCCAACCAATGAACAATCAGGTTCTTGAACGTGTTTGCTAGGTTGTTGAGGAGGTGGGGCTGTCAATCATGGCTATAGCAGCATTGTGTGTGAAGCTGCTGGTTTTGTGTTCCCCAGATGCCACACCGCTGTTCTTTGGTTATGTTATACTACACAGCCGTTCCTTGTTCCTGGTGCTCCTGTTCGTGCATTTTTCTTAAAGTTTGATGATTAGGACAGAGAAAAAGACTTGTGTAGTCTGATCAGAACATTACAGACAACAGAATGAGTTTTAATGAGCTAGATCACATTAATGAGCACCAAGAAAAGATAAAGAGAGATGGTTTAACGTGTATTAGAGTGAGCACTGAGCTGGACTGTGTAATAGAAGCTAAGCTGAGTTCCACACCATGACATGGCATCTGTAATTCTAGTACACCATCAAGGACCTCAGCAGTATTGAATTCTACTATACTGTGTTTTTGTACAGGCTGAAGAAGGTCAGAACCTGGATGAATCTCTGTGGGAGGAGGCCGCAGTCTGAGCAGTAGCTACACCGCTGGGCCAGATGTGGTCTTGTAACATGTGGTTGAAAAACTTGTTAAACTTGTGGTTCTAGAAAAGCTGTGGCGAAATCCACGGGCAAAGATCACACCCCCCTAAACCTACATATTGCTCCAGTCTGTGTTCTTTTAATCTGAAGTATAATCTGGCTTAACTACTTCTCTGTTTATTTTCACCACATCCTAGATACGTTCTGCACACATCTATGTGCTCAATAAGGTGTTGGTTTATAAACGTTACTCAGTTTGTTTCCATGGTAATAAGTCTATGTTTAGCCCAAAATGCAAAGGGATCACACCTGGCCCCACAAGACCACACTTGACCACTTGATCATCGACTTGAATTTATTACAAACGCTGCAGGTCTCTTTACAGTATGTTACATGTGCTTTTTACAACTTTCAGTTTTTACATGTATTGCTTTCTTACCTAACGCTGCATTATTAATTCATTAATATTGTAATGCTAATGACAATACTAATAAAACTGCTGCATGTACACAGATGTGTGTAATACAGACTGTGGTGTGTATTTATTCTGAGATCTCACACTACACCTTTACTATTTACTAATACACCACCCTGGATCTGCTCTTATAACCCAGCCCCCATAATCCTGATCTACACATTCAAAATATCTATCTACAGCACCACTTCAACACTGACATGTGGATCATTGGACTACACCCATTTCCCTAGTTACACTACACCCATTTCCATAGTCACACTACACCCATTTCAATAGTTACAATACACCAATGTCCCTAGTAACAATACACCAGTTTTTATAGTTACACTACACCCATTTCCCTAGTTGCATCATGCCTATTTCCATAGTCACACTACTCCTATTTTTATAGTTACACTACACCCATTTCTATAGTTATGCTATGTAAATGCTGCTGACTATCTGATAGCTAAGTAGGTACACTACACCCATTTCCATAGTCACACTACACCCAAGTTCATACTTACACTACACCCGATTCTATAGTTGCAATTCATCCATTTCTGTCGTTACATACACCTATTTCGAGAGTTATGTACACCTATTTCCTATCTATCTATCTATCTATCTATCTATCTATCTATCTATCTATCTATCTATCTATCTATCTATCTATCTATCTATCTATCTATCTATCTATCTATCTCCACAGCTGCACTAACACATTTCCATACCTACACTACACCATTTCTATGCTTATGCTTCATTTTTTTCCATGCTTATTAGTTTGCCGAGCAGCAGCAGTGCCTCCTTCAGGTTGAGCTCTGCTATCATGGTACATTGTGTATTTAGAGGCATGGTGATTCAGTTGAGTAATTAATAATAATAAAAAATAATAATAATGCAAAATGCATTTAGTGATTCAAACGTAAATAATAAACTATAATATTAAATAAAGAGACTAATTTGGCATAGAGATGCTTCTGATTTATTATCTAAAACATTTCCCCATCACTTTCTGCTTTATTCATGCTTATAAATCCATACCGTTAGTTTATATTGAAGTTCAAATTCAAACACATGAATTTGACTAGGTGACATCAGTTGGAAGTTGATCTATGTAATGGAAGTTCTCAAAGGACAAAAACAATAATGAGGGCTCGTTTCCCCTCACTGCTTGCTGAGAAGGATGAAAACAAACTCTCGAGGTTTATCAGAAGTTACTTGTTTACCGGAAGCTTCCATGGTGTTAGTCATTGGTGGAGGAGCTTAACTTCCCCCTCTCTGTCTTCTCCTCACATGCTGAAATTAGCATGCAAGTTTCCCACAAAAAAACATACGCAAGGGTTGGACAACGTGTGTAGCAGTGATGTGTTTTGTGGTTGCGTGTGACTAGCACCTGATTCCAGATGTAACACACTCAGTATATAAACCCTGAGCTAATAACCAGACGAGCATGCAGACCTAAACCCATACAGGTGACTGCAAGACATACGGAGCACTACAAATAGGTATGTACCACAGACAGGTTTGTTTTCATTCTTTGACAGGATGTGGGTTTATACAAGTGTTATCATACCTACCATATGCATTATATGTGTTGTTTCTTATTGAAGAAAACATATTTGATAAATTTTAGAATTCTTTACTTTCAAAGCTTTAAAGTTTAAATTCCAATAATTCTGAAATATTTCTATTGGTTGATTCTTGGGTCATTTTCGCACAGTGTAAAAACAATCAGGGATACATAGGTGTTATCTATATCGTCGCTGTCTAAAGAAAAACAAGCATATCTGCAAAAACCTCATGTAGCTTTAATGTAAGTCAATGGAACCGGACTTCTTTCCAAGCAATCTCGTGCCGTTTCTGTTGGTCCACTCATCATGAAATTGTCCCATGACGTAAACAGAAGCTGCTGTGTTCAAATGATGCATAATAGTAAAACTGATAAAACTAGAGATACATGTTTTTTTTGGACAGCGACAATATATCTATATATTGATTTTATAGGTAGATAGATATATACATACATAGATAGATAATATGTCTCATATATGGATTTTACACTGTGCAGGTTTTAACACCACTAAATATATTAGAGGTGGAGATGTGGAGAAATATAATACTGTGGTCCATCAAGAGTACATGTGGTATATCAGCATATGTACTGGTTCGGACTCTCATCAGTTGGAGCTGTTAAGTGTACGATCACCAACTACATCCATTATCATAAACAAGCCACTCTTCGTAAATATTGGTCCCTTCATCATGAAATGTGGTAAAGCAGAATGTAGTTAATGAAAAAAGTACAGCTTAACAAATGGAATTTTTGGAAATTTTCTATGGGTAGTGACGATAAGCAGGTATCTGTATGTATTAATAATGTGTCCCATATGTTAACACTAGGGCAGATAGGCGGTTCCTTTGTTTTAGTGTTCTCTGGTTACTGAACACAGAGTGTTAAGGTTTGAACTGTTGTTTAAGGATGTGAGTAACAGTGAGGGGAAGTGACTGCAGTATTTATCAGATTGACTGAGCTGATCTTCTCTCATTGATCTCCCTCCACCACACAGGCTTCTTCTCACTCTGAGCAGAATGAGGGTTTTACTTGCTGTCGCCGCTCTGGTGGTCGTGGTCGGAGCAGCCACCCTTTCTCTGGAGGACCTGGAGTTTCACGCCTGGAAATTGAAGTTTGGTGAGGATCTGTATTTTACTGAATTATTAGATTCGTATGAAGCTCAGTAACAGTCTGAGGACCTTTTTTTCCAGTGCCAGTTCTTTCGGGTAATCAGAGAGCAGATGTAGGCGGCATGGAAAGCTCCTTCATCTGCAGTTTCACTCTGTGTCATTCTGAGCCGTGCTCATACTCAGCTTTCTGAGCTGCTTTGTTCTGCATTGTCTGGTCCTTTACTGTCATTTAGACGATGTAGATTAACATGTTCACCCAAATCACATGCCTTTAACATGAACCTAAACTCTTATACTGTAACATACAGTCCACCACATGCATACTTCCTCTCTCTGTCTAATCCTGACATGTATGTCTCGGTGTAGGTAAGATCTACCATTCTGCAGGAGAAGAGTCTCGGCATAGGATGACCTGGCTGGACAATCGTAAGAAGGTCCTGGTGCACAACCTGCTGGCTGACAGGGGAATTAAAAGCTACAGACTAGGCATGAATCAGTTTGCAGACATGGTGAGAACATTTCTATTAATGTTAGGTGCCTTCAAATCACTTCCAACTCCTGGTGGTCATATGGATAGTGTCTCTGCAGAATGTCCAATGTCAGGAATCTAAAGCTAGTTGTCCTCTTCCTCGTTACCTCAAACTCTTCCAAGCATAATGATCTTTTCCAGTGATCTTCCCAGAATGAGTCCAAAATTGGGTTTTCAGTTCGGTTATCTGGGTTGTAAGTGAGCAGTGAGGACAGATTTGTTGGAGAATCCATTCCTTTGTTTTATTTGCCTTCCAAAATCCTCTATAAAGTCTTTATCAGCACCAAAGTTCAAAGGTGGCCATACATTTACTCTCATTTGCTTATTACCTAACATTCACTTCCATGAAGAACCACAGAGAGAACCACAGCCTGGACAGTGGTGATCTTCGAGGGACATATTGTTGCACTTAAAGATCTTCTCAAACTACTTCATCCTTGTTCCACCAAAAACTGAAAACAGATAACTTATAGAAGTCATTATAATCATATTTCACCTGCAGCTAAGATTCTGAGAAAAAGAGTTGTCTATGGGACTATATCAAATTTCCAACCTGTCGTTGTACCTTAGTGATCTTTTCAGCTGGCAGCTGTGAACATCTAAGCACCTACACTATTCACACTTCACACACCTTTCAGGTGTTGTATGACAGCTACAGAAACACCAGAGGTGGTTGGTTTTGGTGAATGGCATGGTGACGGGACTCCACCAGAGAAGATGCATGAACATTAATCAACGCTGCCCTTGATCATCAAGGCTGTTTATTTCAATTTCTAGTAAATTAGTGCAAAGACAACACCACCTACAAACTGATAGCTAACTTGTGTTTTGAAAATGTCTTTGCTGGTGATGCAAGTGACCAGACAATACTAGTCCACTGTTAAACTGGCCTACCAACTTCACCAGCACTGCTATAGTGGTCAAACAGTTAAACCAACACCAATCCAGCACTAACAAGCATAGGTAAGCATGGGCCAGCACAAATTTCAACTATGACCACCAGTAAGGTTTTGCTGGTCGGCCAGCTTAACCAGCAAGGTTTTGTGCACAATCATGCTGGTTGACCAACAACTAGCTTCACCAGCAAGACCAACACTATCCAACACACTTAAATGCACATTATCTGTTTTCCTCTGTGTTGCTACTTTTTGGGAAAACTTTGTTTAAACCTCTGGCCCATCTCTTCAACAGGACAACCAAGAGTACAGACAGATGCTCAAGGGATGTCTGGGGTCCTTCAACAGAACCAAGGCCCACAGCGCAACATCATTTCTACGACAGGCAGGAGGCCTTGCTCTGCCTGATACTGTGGACTGGAGAGAACAGGGATACGTTACCAGCGTAAAGGACCAGGGGGCGTGTGGGTCCTGCTGGGCCTTTAGTGCGGTGAGTTAGAACTGGTCTTTGGCCTCAGATGCTCATGTTTACTTCTGAAAACCATCAATTATTATTACAGAGATAATCAACAGCATCTCCAAAAGCTGTTCAAGTTGTTAAGTCTGATATAGTCATAGAGTTATTTCCAGGTCCCAACACTCCTTCAGACCCCAAAATCAAGCAACGATTGGTGGAACCTGTGAACCTTTTTTACCATCACTGCCTTCTTCAATTAAGTGCCACAGTCTGCTCCAGTCAGCCAACCTAGCTAACATTAGCACCCACCCACATACTCTATCTGCACGTCCTTTAAATTTGTTGGACCATTTTCTGCATTTCAGAACAATAATGGCCGCCAGCTTTGCCATTAGCAGGCTGGCAGTGGACCACTATCATCTTACTATTGGTCTACTAGCTAGCTAACCTCGCTAAACTAGACCTTTGTTGAAACCCTTGAAACACCGTGTTTTGGTTGACAGGCTTGTCAGATAGACAAGGGTCAATAAAGCTAGCTAACTACAGCTTAGCTGGACAGCCAGAAAAGTGCTAACAAGCAAAACATGAAGATTTCATTTGGATTTGGATTTGGAACATTTGGATTCATAGGTAGAAACACTGTACACAGCCCACAGAGCCTCCACAGAAGGCCAGGCTGACTTTGGCCAGTGGTAGCTAATATTAGCTGGGTTAGCTAGGTTAGCTAACTAGTGGACTGAAAGCAAAGCATAGCAATACTGATTAGCAAAGCTGGCAATCCACCAGCCCAGAGTGTTAAACAACACTATATTACAAGACTCTTCTTTTACATACAGTCTAATTAATATAATTTTTAATAATTTGATATCAGACCTACATCTCTTCTTCTCTTTCTCATCACAAGGAGAGCACTAGAATAATAAGTAGTTTTGACTCATCTCAGGTCTGAAGACTAATATCTCACATCTTAATAAGCAGCTGACTAGCTTTACATTCTAGAAAAGATAATCTCTCCATAGTTGTTGATCATCGCCTGCCTGAGTTGCTGCTAAATGTACATGTAAATATATTTTGTTTCATTATTAATGTGACCAACACCACATTGCATTGCCTGCTCAAGTCTGAAATCTCTAAACCGTAGTGTTTTCTACCATGTAAACTACCATCAACTTTGGCTACTAGGAAAGTTCCCATTGTATGTCATTTCTAATGGCAAAGCTGAATGTGCCTTGTGCAGCATTAGCACAGCTGCTTCACCCAAACAGTATCGACCAAATTTGACACTTGTGCACCTGAACACCTTTGCTAGCCAAATGTCAATAAATACAGTTTAAGTTTTATCCTCTCTTGCTCCCTTCACCTCTCAGACAGGGGCACTGGAAGGTCAGATGTTCAGGAAGACTGGGAGTCTAGTGCCCCTCAGCGAGCAGCAGCTGGTGGACTGCTCCAGGAGTTTTGGGAATGAGGGCTGCATGGGCGGCTGGATGAACCAGGCCTTTGAATATGTGAAGGAGAACGGAGGACTGGACACTGAGCAGTCGTACCCCTACGAGGGTGTGGTGAGTGGACAGTATTCAGGGCACAGGCGGAAGTCATGTCTGGAGTTCGAAGATGACTGTCACTTGACCATATAGACATAGCCATCATTACTGCTGTTTAATATGATAACCTAACACTAGGCATGTACTGATATTGGAATTCCAGGTCCATACTCATCACATGTCATATGTGTCACTGGCCATGCTGATACCAATACATAAACATTTGACTCTCTCTCTCTCTCTCTCTCTCTCTCTCTCTCTCTCTCTCTCTCTCTCTCTCTCTCTCTCTCTCTCTCTGCAGGATGGTAAATGCAGGTATAATCCAGCCACTGTGGGAGCTACCTGCACTGGCTTTGTGGACATCACCAAAGGAGAGGAGAAAAGCCTGCAGGAAGCTGTGGCCACAGTTGGACCCGTTTCGGTGGCCATAGATGCGGGACAGGATACCTTCCAGCTGTATCACTCAGGTGATCCTCACTGCTGCTACCACCAGCACACAGTCTTCACCTTGTGTTTTACTGTTTTCCACTTTACGGAAATATAATAAGGACCTGAAATATGAACAAGCACATATGAATACCTTAGCTTCTCTTTTGTATGTTCTCTCCTGTGCACTTCCTCACCTGCACTTTCGCCATTTTCTCAAGCAGCTTCATGATGCTAAGAGCGCTGAAGAACATGCTGGTATATTTAAACCTTGCTGGCTGCTCAGAACAACTTTAAGTCTAACACGTTTGCTGTGGAAACACACTTTACATTAAATTTTTTATGAGCAAGCTTTGAAGTGTAAGGCTTTAGATCAAAGCATATTTAGTAATGTACGAATCTCAGGTGTACAGCATACTGCTGACTAGTCAGATCAGTGTCTGAATATGCTTTTTTAGCTGTTATTGATTCTAGTGATTTACAGTACCCAAACAACCACCTAGCAACAGCCCATCAAACAGCTATGCTTTCATATCAACCACCTATCAAATTGCTCTGATTTTATAATAACCACCTAGCAACACGTTCTCTAACATCTGTGATTCCAAAGCAACCACCGAGCAATATTCTATCAACAGCTTTGATTTCATAGCAACCACCTGGCAACATCCTGGCAACCACCTGGGATACCATAGTTAATAACTTAGCAATACCCAATCAACCACCTGGCAACAGCCTAGCAACCATCGAGGATATTAAAGTAACTGCCCTCTAACACTCACATGGAATCCATAGGTACACACTAAACAACCATGGTTACTATATTAGCCACTTAGCACCTTAGTAAGACCTTAGTAACCACCTTGAACATTACAAGAAACTACCCGTAATACACCTAGCGACCACCATGGTTACCATATAAACCATTTAGCAGAACCCTAGCAACCAAATATCCCAGCAACTACCATGGTTTCCATATAAGCCACTTAGCAGGACCATAGCAACCACCTGGAACTTCGGTTACCCACCTTGAAATTGCTTAGGATGTAGCATCACTGTGTTTTCCTCTCTAAGTGTACTTTTCTAATAAGCTGATGTCTTGACTGACTGTAGGTGTCTATGATGAGCCAGCCTGCAGCAGCAGTGCCTTG
>JAMWET010007131.1:140000-249229 GCA_024036415.1 Prochilodus magdalenae
CTGATTACTGACCCCACCAAATCAACCCAGACTGACTTAATTCAGTCTAATAAAATGGAGTATAGATCTGCTTTAGGAGTCTGTGATAACATCAAGGCACCAGACGCATCACCAGTGACATTCCACCTATCCTACATCTTGGTGACAGCAGATTAATGTATTCTGGCTTTAAGTGTGCACACAGGGTAATCATGATCAGATGTAAGTAATGGTATGAGCTCATAAGAACCGGTTCATGGAGATGTCAACGGTCATGTGGACAGTGTGAATTGACATGTACTTGATTTCTTTCTGTCCTGTGTTTTTTCCTGTAACTCTTAGAATGCTGCGCTCCTAGAAGAGGGAGGGGCATTTGGGTTATTAAAGAAGGGAAGATGGGGGGGGGGAGAGTTTGGCATGTGCGTAGCTAGGTGTGCAGACCTTAGTTAATGGGAACTAGCTGCTAGGATGTTTTCTGAACTCAGAAACAAGTTAGCCCCGAGAGGAAGTTAGGCTGCAAGGAGACTCACAACTATTTCATGTGCTTTCCTTTTCTTTATCCTTTGAAACTTGTTCTACCATTTAGAGAGAGAGAGAGAGAGAGAGAGAGAGAGAGAGAGAGAGAGAGAGAGAGAGAGAGAGAGAGAGAGAGAGAGAGAGAGAGAGAGAAAGAGAGAGAGAGAGAGAGAGAGAGAGAGAGAGAGAGAGAGAGAGAGAGAGAGAGAGAGAGAGAGAGAGAGAGAGAGAGAGAGAGAGAGAGAGAGAGAGAGAGAGAGAGAGAGAGAGAGAGAGAGAGAGAGAGAGAGAGAGAGAGAGAGAGAGAAAGAGAGAGAGAGAAAGAGAGAGATGGCCTCCTGCTAATGAAAACTTATTTAAAGTGTATTTTCCAAAATAAACAATATTTTTGCTGGTTTAAACTTAATGTGAATAGTACCGTACATGTACACCATATTGAAACCTACATTTCTACACTGTAAGTATTGGTTCCCATATTGGTAATTATTAAACAAATTAGGTTTAAATTTAAAATCTAGTTTTAAAACTGGAATACACTTTTAAAATACTGATAGAATGTTTTTGCAGATTATTTACAAAAATGAATCTAAACTTTAAATAATTATATAAACTGTAAAAATAAATGAGGGTTCTGCTCGATATCGCCACTCTTGTGGCTGTGGCCAGTGTTGCCAGTGTCTCTTTGGAGGATCTGGAGTTCCATGCCTGGAAACTGAAGTTTGGTGAGACAGAAGTGGGATTAACTGTCTAAAACTGTCTGATCTGGGCAGTAAAATCACTGAATAACCTTCAAACTAGCATAAACACAGTAGTTCCAGTGAGCTGTATGTAGACTAGAACACACACACACACACACACCCCTACACACACACATGTTGGCATTAGTGACCACTGCCCCATCAGATGGTGGTTAGAACCTGGTACAGATCTGTTTTGTTACTTTGGTTTTGGTCTCTAAATTTGCTGGCTTGTTCGCTTGCCTTGGTTCTGACTTTGGCTTGTAGTTGGTTTCGGCTCTGGCTTCGTCCTTCTGTTATGTTGGCCCTGCCTGTACTGCTGAGCCTTAGCGTTTATAAATAAATTAGACTTGACTTTGAGCTCTGCTCCTCCCGAGTTCCGTCTGTTAACTGTGACCCAGTCAGATTAGCGTTAGTCAGCGTTTCTAATGACTGCTTGTATCAGATCCTCCTCTAAATAAAAACTTTCATTTTCTACCATCCAGCTTTGACTATAGACTCCCAAAGATCCCATGCAATAGATATAAAAACTCTTTTTTGTGCAGTCATGTTGTTAAGTAAGACGAATGAATGAATGAGATACAGTGCACACGGAAAGTCTTCTGACTGTCCTTGTCTATGAAATATACAACACTGATAAATTTGTGGTTGGTTGTGAGTGACTGGGCTGCTTTGCTTATGTCTCACAGGTGTAGGGAACAGGTTAAAGCTGCTAACTGACTGTACTAAGCACCCATCCTCCATCCTCCTCATTATACTAACCTCTGTGGGAGAAGAGTCTTAGCAGACTGAGCTCTCTTGAATTCTATTCCATATTAAAAGAAGGTGCTTGAATCTTACTATGGTTCGGATTAGCCTGTCCTCTTGTGGAAATGTGGTAGCAGCTACAGAATCTCTCAGTGTTGCTGTGGTTTATTCATTTATTATAAAAAAGGTAAAACTGCTTTAATAATATAATTACACAGATGTCTGGGATAAAGATAGCTGTGTACTCATTTTAGGTGTAGCCCATCTCCATGGTTACACTTTACACCTATTTCCATAGATACACTACGCACATTCCCATAGTTACTCTAAAGCATTTTCCATGGTTACACTATATCATGGCTATACCACACTCATTTATATGGGTACTACATTTATTTTGGAAAATTGTCATTTTGGAAAATTGTCATGGTTACACTACATACCCTACACCCATTTTCATGTTTACACTATATACCCTACACCCATTGATTTGGTTACACCATATACCCTATACCTATTTCAAGTTTTCACTATACCCAACACCCATTTTCATTGTTACACTACACCCATTCTCATGGCTACACCACGCTGTATAATTACACTATTTCCATGTTCATGGTTGCACTATACCCTACACACTATACTCTACACACTATACACTACATACTTAGAGAATGTGGCTACACTACAACTATTTCTACGACTACACAACATCCATTCCCATGGAGTTTAGGGAGGCTGCCACTGAAAGTGACTTACTTAGAGAACTGCGTGACTATGTGGCAGTGTCATCATAAAATCATAAACCACACCAAAACATTTGTTGATGCTACAACTTTGGTTGGCCTCATGAGCAAGTACAATGAATTTGCATACAGAAAGATCTGTATCTGAATGTGGACAGGACTTTCTGCCCAACCTAAAAAGTGTGACCAGCCCACAGAGTTATTGTGGTGATAAAGTCTGAGTTAATAAAGTTCCTGATTAGTTCTATCGTATCGACCATGGGACTGGAGATGATATCCAGTAGTCAAAGTTACATTAACTCCAGTGTGTTCAAAGAACCCAGTCCAGACTCAAGATGTGAATTGAAGCCCTCTATCTGGCACTGTCCTCTGGTATGCCTAAAATTTTTTTTAGATTAGATTATTCCAGAAGACGTGAAATGGCTTGGGCTGTCAGAAATGGCGGGGATGGTCAGAAAGGGGATAAGCCTTAAATGACATTTCTTTAAAATCTGTCAACTCTGGTGAAGAACGTGGAAATCCTTGGGGGAAAGGTAGATGGGTAAGAATGTGTAGCATTATATGGACTCAGGATGGGGCAGGTACCGGCTTATGACTGTCTGGCATTGCACAGTTCAAACCACATCTTAAAATTTGTTAATGCTCCAACTGTGGTTGGTCTCATCAGCCAGATTGAGTCAGAGATGACCACTCTCTGCTCATCATCAATAACTCCTCTGCAGAGATACAAACACCACAGTTCTTGGTGTTAAGCCAGCAGAGAAGGTCTCTTGGACCCTAAACATCACAACACTCTCTGATATATGGTCCTTCAAACTCAGAAAGAAAGACAGAAACTGAAAGAGAGAAGGTCAGTGTAACAGAGTGCCATCATTCAACAGAACAGGAAGTTCGAGGTCACTACGAAACTGAAGCAGAACAATCTGGTCATGAGAAATTTCCCACTAACAGACTCAGTAAAACTGTCTTTACCCAGCAGCTGCAGCTTCCACCTTTTAGAGTAAGCACTTAATTCAGCTTTGTTTAGTGTTTGTGCCTCATTATATGTAAGTATATACCATGGTGTGAAAAAGTGTTTGCCCCCTTCATGGTTTCTTATTTTTTTTCATGTTTGTCTCTTAAATGTTTAAGATCATCAAACACATTTAAATATTAGTCAAAGACAACACAAGTAAACACAAAATACAGTTTTTAAATGAAGGTTAATTAAAAAAAACCAAACCTACATGACCCTGTGTGAAAAAGTGTTTGCCCCCTAAAACCTAATTAGTTGGGCCACACTTACCAGCAACAACTGCAATCAAGCGTTTGCGGTAACTTGCACTGTCTTTCACAGCGCTGTGGAGGAATTTTGGCCCACTCATCTTTGGAATTCAGCCACACTGGAGAGTTTTCCAGGATGAACTGCCTTTTTAGGGTCATGCCACAGCATCTCAGTAAATTCAGGTCAGGACTTTGACTAGGCCACTCCAAAGTCTTGTTTTTCTTCAGTCATTCAGAAGTGGACTTGCTGGTGTGTTATGGATCATTGTCCTGCTGCAGAACCCAAGTTCGATTTAGCTTGAGGTCACCAGGAGGTGACCTGCTATTCTTCTTCAGGATCTTTTGGTAGACAAAATGCGGTTTTATTTTTACGCCAGATGTAATGGGACACACACCTTCCAAAAAGTTCAACTTTTGTCTCGTCAGTCCACAGAGTATTTTTTTCCAAATGTCATGGGGATCTTCAAAATGTTTTCTGGTAAAATTGAGACAAGCCTCAATGTTCTTTTTGTTGAGCAGTAGTTTTCATCTTGGCATTCTGCCACGCAGGCCATTTTTGCCCAGTCTCTTTCTTAAGGTATGCAGTTCTTTGGATGTTGTTGTGGGGTCTTTTGTGACCTCTTGGATGAGTCGTCGCTGCGCTCTTGGGTTAATTCCACTCCTAGGAAGGTTCACTACTGTTCCACATTTTTGCCATTTATGGATAATTGCTCTCACTGTGGTTCGCTAGAGTCCCAAAACTTTAGAAATGGCTTTATAACCTTTTCCAGACTGATATTTCTCAGTTACTTTCTTTCTAATTTGTTTCTGAATTTCTTTGGATCTTGGCATGATGTTTAACTTTTAAGTATCTTTTGGTCTACTTCGCTTTGTCAAGCAGGTCCTATTTAGGTGATTTCTTGATTGAGAACAGGTGTGGCAGTAATCAAGCTTGAGTGTGACTAGAGAAATTGAACTCAGGTAAAGTGAGGGCTGTGGGGCAATACCTGCAACCTGGAAACGTGGACCTTAAGCACTCCTGTAGGGGGCATAATGAGAGTCATGTAACAATAGTTAGAACTTAGGTGATTAGGACCTGGAGAACATTAAATAATTGGTGGGTTACATAGTTACGCTACTCCCATTTCTATAGTTACATTACTCCCATTTCTATAATTACGCCCACTACCATTTTTACAGTTACGCCCACTACCATTTTTATAATTACGCCCACTACCATTTTTACAGTTACGCCCACTACCATTTCTATAATTACGCCCACTACCATTTTTACAGTTACGCCCACTACCATTTTTATAGTTATGCTACTCCCATTTCTATAGTTACGCCCACTACTAATTTTATAGTTATGCTATTTCCATTTCTATAGTTACGCCCACTACCATTTTTATAGTTATGCCTACCACCATTTTTATACTCACGCCCACTACCATTTTTATAGCTACGCTACTCCCATTTCTATAGTTATGCTACTACCATTTCTATAGTTACGCCCACTATGTCACGCCTGTGGGTCTGCCTGCCTCCACTCCTCCGAACTCCAGTTCCCAGGGGGCACAGTCCGATGACGTCACACCCACACTCACTCGTTCCGATTCGCCGGTTTATTGATTACGGCCAGCTGTCAGGGGAGTATATAAGCCACTCCAGCACGTGCAGTCGACGCAAAGCTTTGCCAATCTCATTTACTAACCCGTTGTCTTTGTCTCACAGTGATCGACCTTTTGTTCCCCTTGGCTTACTCCCCTGGCACACCCCGTATCGGCTTCCTTGGTTTTCCCCGGTAATCTCTGGTTTTCGACCCTCGCCCTGTCCCTGGGTACCTGATCTAGTCTCATGAGTGTTTGTTGTTTCACCAGACCCGGTGTGTGAACTAATAAACTTTGCGGTTACTGTGGCTCAGCACGTGTCACGTCCAATCCTTTGCCGCCTGACACACTACCATTTTTATAGTTATGCTTATCCCATTTTTATAGTTACGCTACTCAAATCAAGTCAAGTCAAGATTTATTTATATAGTGCTTTTTACAACAGATGATGTCACAAAGCAGCTTTACAATAAACCTGGTTTTCGACAGACACGTATTTAGTAATTAAACTAATTTCCTAGTCAATTACAAGAATTTACAGTGTAGATAGAGAGCAGTGTAGCAGTGTAGATTAATGCACTGTATATATTTAGAAATTTTTTTTATTTAAAAAAAAATTGTTGTGTTCTAGCTGTCAATTAACAGTCAATTAAGCTATTCATCTTTATTGCTTTTATTAATTAAATTGATGTCTGATTAAAACATCCTTAGGCCAAAATAAAAAGAAGTTATCAATAGATTATTTTAGATTATTCAACTGTCAAAAATATTTAACTGTTTAATGTTGCAGCTATATATATATATATATATATATATAGGCAACATCAATGTCGAACATGGAATATAAGTTAGCGTGTGTTCTTAGCTGACAGTGCTGTATCATCTGTAAGCCTTGCTAAAGTCTGTGTTGAGGTGCCTGTTTAATTACCAGCTTCAGTGACCTCAGCTTTCACTTTAAGGGTGTGTCTGGATTGAAGTTAGCTTTCACCAGCTTTGGGGTCAGTAACAAGAGCAGAGAAAACAGCAATGACTAATTACAGCTAATTGAAAGCGCACTCAGTAAGTAAAGCTCCAGAGCGCGTTGTTTGGGACGCAGCCTCACTGCCTAAGGTAAACGTTAGTGTTACTGTGTAACTTTTGAAATGGTTAAGTCCAGCACCGATTCTGTACATCAGAGTAACTAACAATCATATCATGTAGGAACATCCGGTGTTTGAGACGAGTGTTTCTCTGAGCCTGTAGTTTCCCAGCTTTAGGGGAGCAGAGGCTAATATTTGGGGGGATGAGGTCCCCCCCATGTCAAACCTGACAAATTTACAGTATATATGCACAATGCAATAATTATGTATATGACAATCTATATGCAGCCTGTTCCATACACACACACACTTACAAATTTTATATATATATACATATATAATAATAATAATAATAATAAGAAGAAGAAGAAGAAGAAGAAGAAGAAGAAAAAGAAGAAGAAGAAGAAACTCCTATATATAATTTTTATGTCATGTGATAAACACTGAGTCAGATAGGCGGTTCCTTTGTTTTAGTGTTCTCTGGTTACAGAACACAGAGTGTTAATGTTTGAGCTGTTGTTTAAGGATGTGAGTAACAGTGAGGGGAAGTGACTGCAGTATTTATCAGACCAACTGAGCTGATCTTCTCTCATTGACCTCCCTCCACCACACAGGCTTCTTCTCACTCTGAGCAGAATGAGGGTTTTACTCGCTGTCGCCGCTCTGGTGGTCGTGGTTGGAGCAGCCACCCTCTCTCTGGAGGACCTGGAGTTCCACGCCTGGAAACTGAAGTTTGGTGAGGATCTGTATTTTACTGTTAATGAATTATTAGATTCGTATGAAGCTCAGTAACAGTCTGAGGAACCCTAATCATGCCCACACTCCGATTCAGACGCTGCCTTTTTCCAGTGCCAGTTCTTTCGGGTAATCAGAGAGCAGATGTAGGCGGCATGGAAAGCTCCTTCATCTGCAGTTTCACTCTGTGTCATTCTGAGCTGTGCTCATACTGAGCTTTCTGAGCTGCTTTGTTCTGCATTGTCTGGTCCTTTACTGTCATTTAGACGATGTAGATTAACATGTTCACCCAAATCACATGCCTTTAACATGAACCTAAACTCTTATACTGTAACATACAGTCCACCACATGCATACTTCCCCCTCTATCTAATCCTGATGTGTATGTCTCTGTGTAGGTAAGAGCTACCATTCTGCAGGAGAAGAGTCTCGGCGTAAGATGACCTGGCTGGACAATCGTAAGAAGGTCCTGATGCATAATATGCTGGCTGACCAGAACATGAAAAGTTACAGACTCGGCATGAACCAGTTTGCAGACATGGTGAGAACATTGTTAAGTGCCGTCAAGTCACTTCGCTCTCCTGGTGGTCATATAGATAATATACCTCCAGAATGTCTAACCATCTTTTACCTGGTCTTTTTTCTTATTTGCTTTAAAGTCTTTCAAGTGTAATGGCCTTTTCCAGTGAACTGGTTATTCTCAGACTGAGTCCAGTTCTGATCTTCCCAAGCTCCTTCATCCTTGTTCTACAGACTAACAATCTGTGTTGTATTTTTTGCGTGCTGTTGTCTCTGTTGTTAGTTATTGTTTTCAGTAGATAAAAGCATTCCTACATTTTCTACATCAGTGGGAAAGCTCGCCAGTCATGATGTTAGTCTTTGTCATACTAAGCTGAAGTTCCATCTGTTTTTTTAACCTTCTTTATTAGGATATTTAGGGTTATTGTAACAAAATAAGTCCCCTGTGACTGAAACATACCTAATAGCATGTAGTAGAGCACCAATAACAGATGTGACTGGATTGGGCATGTACTGGAGATGTTTCTGGATGTTTGCCACATCAGTGTTCAGTTACTCTTACATCAAAGAATTGGTCAGTTGGGCCAAATTTGTTGGATACCTTCCCTGGCACAATTCCGAGGAGAATTCCCTATAGATTGCAATTTTAGCCACCGCTGGTGGACTCAGATGACCGTACGCTTCCATGCACCTGCAGCTTCAGCTGCTTCCATCACAGTATGGTCTTCGGCACACCCAAATACATTTACTCCTTTTAGCCTTTTCATTAACATCTGATTTGGAGTTATCAGTTACTTCCTCCAGTCTTTTTTATTTTATGATATGTCCTGCGTCCAGGCTGGACAGGTGTGCTGTTTACAGCCTGGTTCTTAACATTGCTCGAACATTGCATGATATCATAAGTCAGACCAGTTTTTACATACATGGATAAAATGGACAGTTTTGATGGAAAAAGAGAGAAACCCTGTATGGAAAGGGTGCACAAAAGCATTACTCAGGAGACAAAGCCAGAGGCAGTTCACTATCAAAAGGGTAAAACGAACAGGAAGTCAAAAAAGCCAAAATAGAGAACAAAAAAAGAAGTACAAAAACATGGAGTAGACAAATCAGAAGAGACCGCTCAGCAGGCACAGGAACAAGTTCACAGTGGCAATACTTCAAAAAGAGTGTGCAGGAAACCATAGAGAAACTAAGGAAATCAGAACTCGTGTAAGTGTGATCTCAGGAGCTGCTCGCCTTTGGCCGAAGACTCCAATAGCTCAGCCCTGTGATCCACAAAGGCATACAGGGAAATAAGGATCTCTAGAGAATTTGTCCTAGAACCAACCAATGAAATGCAAAACATGTATTTTGACAAGAACGTGATCCAATGGCACACATAATATTACTGGTCAGTGAACACTTTAAATAAAAAACGTACTTGTTATATTAATGCATGAAATTATTACATTATACCTTAAACATTAAGAACATTTTGCCATTTCCTAAAATGTTACTGATTTGGAGCTGTATGGTTGTCACAACAGTGACAATCTGCATGACAGTGTAAGGCTTCGGCCCGGAAAAAGGGGGGAATGGTAGGAAAACCGCTCAACACCAACTCTCTTCTCCACTCTGCTCTCTTCTTCTGCAGAGGCCACACTGGGATATGCAAATACAATGGCCCTTTCTTAAAGGCACAGCATAAATTTGACTGTTACAACAGTTAGTTCAACTGTTATGCTCCGCTGCGGGTGCACGCTATGCTCTCCCTCTCTCGAGGCACTGCAGCGCCAGGATGGTTTGTTCTAGTCTTTGTTTTATCTGGCATTTGCTCAGTGGTCCAGTCTTTGTGCAGCTCCCCTCGCCTCCGACACTGTCACGACTGTGTACATTAGCAGCTCTGACAAGTCTCGGTGTTGTGGCCATTGTACGCTTTGGGACATTGGCACGGTCTGATTGGGCGAGGAGCCAAACTGTGCAGTTTAATTCTGCAGGACACTGGTTACTCACCAATCAATCATTATGCTACAGATAATTAATTTACCAGATAAGCAGTCTATACTAAACAGACGGGCTGTGAAATTCTTTACAGACTGAGCTGAATCTGATATTCACACACTGTCCCAGAGCTGTTCGTAACGCAAAAGGGGACTGGTTTACTTTTGTTGCTGTTTTTTAGCAAAAAACATGGTCTAAGTCTCTCACCATCTCTCCTACAGGACAACAAAGAGTACCAACAGATGCTCAAGGGATGTCTAGGGTCTTTCAACAGGACCAAGGCCCACAGTGCAACAACGTTCCTCAGACAGGCAGGAGGCCTTGCTCTGCCCGATACTGTGGACTGGAGAAAACAGGGCTACGTTACCGACGTAAAGTACCAGGGGAGTTGTGGGTCCTGCTGGGCCTTCAGTACGGTGAGTTAGAGCTGGTTTTAAACTTTGCCCTGAACAATGGGACAGATCCTCATGGTTACCGTCATCAGTATTAAGAGAAAAGAAACAGTGTTGCTAAACGCTATTGGCATGGTAGCCATTTCCTTTTTCCAGACCCCAAAATCAAACCATGGTGAAACCTTTCAACCTTTTCATGATCACTTTCATCTTAATGTCTTTTTGGATCCAAGCTGCTGTACTCTGTACTAGTTGAAGAGGATACGATTGTTTCCTATTGTCTTACACTCACTCATTATAACGTTAGCTTTTTGCATCATCCACTTACAGGTTTGCCACCTTTCAGAAATGAAAATAAAGCTAGCTCGATTGGGTATCGGATAATTAGACCGATTCATGAGGGTGATCCCCACTTTAATTTGTTTGCAATGTGTGCTATGCCATCAGTAGCATGTTTGCTATGAAGGCTCGAAACCTTTTACAGGCTTGTCACCAGAGACATGTGCATAAGACTGAACAACCAAGGGCCAACACTCTAAGGCTTGAGAAGCGTGAGCTGCAGGTGTTAGCATTTGCCGCTTGTTGGTTGCCCTTTGTCTCCGCTATGTGGCCAGAGGTGGCTCTGCAGGAACCGGAGACCTTACAGTAGACTTGACTTACGAACAGGAACAACATCATGGAGCGATCCAGAGAGTGCGCTCTATAAGTAAGCTTAGTAAAGTGTTTATGTCAGTCCTGCTGTTGTACGTCCAACATGGCGGACTATACAGTTTATTTATTCAAAAATGGTATGAGATCCATATCGGGTATCAAAGTGCAAAGTGTAGGTATCAGTGCCGGTATCGGAACTGGAAAAGCTGGATTGGTGCATCCCTAGTAGCTAGCACTATGTAAATAAAGAAAAGTCTAAAGTTTCACAATCTCTTCTTCCCTTCCTTTATCTCTCAGACAGGGGCACTAGAGGGTCAGATGTTCAGGAAGACTGGGCATCTGGTGCCCCTCAGCGAGCAGCAGCTGGTGGACTGCTCCAAGGATTTTGGGAATGAGGGCTGCAATGGTGGCTTGATGGACCAGACCTTTGAATATGTGAAGGAGAACGGAGGACTGGACACTGAGCAGTTGTACCCCTACGAGGCCAAGGTGAGTGGACAGTATCCGGAGCTAGAAGATGTTATTTTATCATATACACATAGTTAGCAAATAACCAGGTTTTATTAAACACTTTCTTGCTGAAATAAAAACATACAGTATTACAATTTGAGAGTTGTGTTGTTGCTTAGCTATGTGGTTAGCCAGCTACATCATTACACTGTTATATGTAATAAACAAATATGCCAACAGGAACACTGACACAGATACATAAACACACGCCAATGTATACATTTTACCTACATCTCTCTCTCTCTCTCTCTCTCTCTCTCTGCAGGATGGTAAATGCAGGTATAATCCAGCCACTGTGGGAGCTACCTGCACTGGCTATGTGGACATCACCACAGGAGACGAGAAAAAGCTGCAGGAAGCCGTGGCCACAGTTGGACCCATTTCGGTGGCTGTAGATACCACACAGGGAAGCTTCCAACTCTATGAGTCAGGTGATCCTCACTGCTACTAGCACCAGCACACAGCAAAGACATATTAACATTTCTTTATTTGGTATTACTGTTATTTTTACATACCACAATAATAATAATAATAATAATAATAATAATAATAATAATAATAACAATAATAATAATAATAATGACCTGAAATATCTAATCCAGGCGCTTCTCTTAGCCTCTCTTTTGAATTCCCCTTTGTGCACAGGAATCTTTGTAAGCAGCTTCATGATGCCCCCTCTGAAATACCTCAAATCTCACAACAAAGAGTTTAAGGATAAGCTTTTAGGTCGTAATGTATTTAGGAACACGGTTAGATACATGCATTCTTGCAGGGTGTTTGTGTTGGTTTCGATCTGCATGCCACTGGGATTAGCCTTAGATGTCAAACCCTGCTAACCAGCTAACATTCTCATGATTTAACTTAGTTCTGTTGTTAAGTGCAGACCTGAATACTGGTGTAATGTTACCGGCTTAAACTTGGACACGAAGATTAATACATCACACCTTAACAAGCAGAGTGACTAACTTTTCATATCAGAAAATGTTCTGCTTCCATGATACAGTATTTGTGCTTTGGTACTTATGCAATGTAATTCCCAAACACCCAGCTAGGAAGACCCTTTTAACCTGCTACAATCTTAGCAGTCACATACACACGTGGACAAAATTGTTGGTACCCCTCGGTTAATGAAAAAAAACCCCACAATGGTAACAGAAATAACAAAATAATAATAAATTAAAATTCTATGAAAATGAACAAATGAAAGTCAGACATTGCTTTTCAACCATGCTTTAACAGATTTATTTAAAAAGATAAACACCTGAAAGAGACCTGGACAGAAAGAATAGAATACCAAAGCAACTGCCTAGCAACTCCCTAGCACCACCTGGGATACTATAGTAACCTCCCTAGCAAATATCTTAAAACCAACATGGTTGCTTCCATATAAACCACTTAACAGGGTCCTAGAAAGCACCTTGAACATCATAGCAACCACCTAGAACATCATATCAAACACTTAGAACATTATTTTAACCACTTAGAATTTGCTTTGGATGCACAATCACTGTTTTCTTTACTAAGTGTACATTTCTAATAAGCTGATGTCTTGATTGACTGTAGGTGTCTATGATGAGCCAAACTGCAGCACTGATCCAGATCACGCTGTCCTGGCTGTTGGTTATGGCACTGAGGATGGGCAGGACTACTGGCTGGTCAAGAACAGGTAAACAAAGTGACAAGTGGGTAATTTAAACAGTCAAGAGCAACTAGGGACAATGAGTCGTCTGCATACACTGAGGTCAGTGAATAAAATGATAATACTTTATTGTTGTTGTGATAAACATTGATGATATTGTTGTGGATATCATCAGTATGACTGACTACATCTTTCAATACTAATTGGGCATGAATATAGCTGAATAAAAATCATCGTAGTTGTATGTTTATTATTATTATTATTGTTATTTTTATTATTAGTTTATATATATATATATATATATATATATATATATATATATATATATATATATATATATATATATATATATATATATATTGTTTTATATATATATATATGTGTGTGCCACTACACCTTCTGTTTTGTTTGTTAAATCTCTGAAAAACTAGAAGTCGACAAGTCGAATCATCAGTCTGAGACCCTTTAAGTCAACTGACAACAGTGACCTTTTTTCCTGTAAAACAGACAAAACCTTACACAAATACACAAGAACTTCAAGAATGTAAAAAGACATTTTAATAATTATTAAAAGGTGAATAATAAATATATATTTAAGTTCTAGCTGGGCTGTGACGCATGCTTGCTAAAAAATTAATCCACGTGACAATGTGCGCTGGCGGTTCACCCCTAAAGGAAGCTAAAGCTATGAAGCTGAGAAACACGAGTGGAGCGATGTCTCAGAGAAAGCCTGGAGGAGCTTCTGAAGAAGAGAAGTCATTTAGTCAGACATCAACACTACTTCAAACGAGTGAGCTGACCTTCGTTTTAGAGTAATGGCTGTTTGTGGTGAAGGAAGAACGGACCAAAGATGCTTTGTTTTATTAAAATTCCATTATTTTAGATCCTAAATTACAGATATTTTTATTTATTCATCTACAGATTTTTTGTCTAAGATTATTTTAATTTAAAGATAAGTACAGTCACTTAATATGTCTGCCGATAAACGAGAAATAAATATATTATTATAATATAACAATTAAACGGTTTCAGGCCTACCATTCTTCTTTTCATCTAAAAATAATTTAAATATTGACTGATTCGTTTTTTTTTAGCAGTTCATTATTTATGAGAGATGAAAGGCGAAGGGTCCCCCTACTGAAGAAGCTGTTTAAAGTGAAATGAAAAACACTATAAGCTATAAGCGCTAATTTTTAGCATAAATACGCACTGCTGCCCAACGCGTTATTCTGTAGTTAAATTAGGCTCCAGTTCAGATCGATCATCATACACCACGTCTCTTTTAGTTCAGAAATATGTTCCTGTGACTCTGCTGACTTTCTAAATGAGGAGGACATCAGATCTGAACTGTATGCAAACTGATTTACTGATTACAAGATAATGTATGACGGGCAATCCGATTCGACTGAAATAATTCTAAGTTGGGTACAGCCCTTACTGTGACACATATTGTGAGAATATGGAAATATTATGATATAATAGTTTTACTTTATTGGCCACCCCTATCACATACCAGCAACATAACCATAACTAGGGTTGCCACCCATCCCGTAAAATACGGAATCGTCCTTTATTTGGCAATTAAATGCTGCGTCCTGTATAGAACCCATACAGGACACGATTTATTCCATATTTCCATAAATGTCCAATACACACGTCTGTCACACACACATGAACGCTAAACCATAATGACTAAACTCCCAGCTCCGCTCCTCTGTGTGTCTGTGCCTGGCTGCTTGCATGTGGTGCTGTCACGGTTGCTTAGAGGCAGATACCACACATTGGCGCTGCTCACGAAACCCACGCCTTTTAAAAATGTCCGCTACACCCGATACTCCACCACATCCTCAAATGCGATAAGGCTTGCAAAAGCACAGATGTACACTTGTTAAAAGAAGTACCGGTTTCTGATGAACCCAGGACTGCTGAGGGACTGAATAAGCAGATACGTTTACAAGTAGATTTGTTCTGTTTTTTCCTAAAAAATCTCCCCAGAGGGTCCTTAGAGTAACTTAAAAAGTTATATCAAGTTTTCAATTTATTTAGTTTATAATTTAAACGTTTATTGTTGCACACTTCACACAAACAGGTTTTACTTAGTATTTAATTAAGTGCACTTTTGTCACGTCTGTGGGTCTACCTGACTCAGTCACTCCTCTGGACTCCAATTCCCAGAGGGCACAACCAAGTGACGTCACGCACACATGTGCGCTCCGCACCAATCCTCCCCGGTCCTTGTCACTAGTCTACTGACTATTACTTCAGCTGTTAGTCACACTACATAAGTCCCATTCATACACTCATTCCCCACAAAGCTTTTCCAACCTTTTTTCGTTGCAATTCTGAGCGTTTTCTCTGTATTTCTCTACCTGTGTACTGACCCTGCTTTTCTCTTGACTTGCCATCTCCCTCTAACTTGGTTGCTCGACTTTGTCTCTTTGTCTACCGACCATTGCTCTTCTGTCCTGGATTTCGCCTCTCGCTTCCCCTTTTCGGTTTAGTTTGCCTCTCTGCCTGATTCTCTGGTTTCTCGACTCTAGCCTGTCCCTCGTCTCTGTGTAGCCCTTATATGCTGCTGTACCGTACATTGGTGTTACGTGATATTTTTCGACCTGTTTATTAAAGCCTGCTTGTTTCCTGTTCAAGTTTTAAATATGACTAATTGCTTCTTTGATCACCCCTTTACTAATAACACAGACACAAAATAAAACATGCCACTGCTGCGGGCCCCCGCCTCACAGGAGTCGGGCCTGTGGTGGGCGTCCATTATTTTCATTTCTGAAAGGTGGCAACCCCAACCATAACAGAAACAGCACACGAGGTGCAATATGTTGTTCTGAGACATCATGATAGATTTTATCCAGTAGAGCAAATCAGAGTGTTGGTAAACATAAAGGTATGTCCAGGTGGATAACTCAGACCCAGTCAGTGTGGCTACAACTCCCTTTGACTTAACTTGAATACAATGTAAATCAGTCATATATGCGCAACTAATTAAAGTGTGAATTTGTTTTTGCAGCTGGGGAACTCAGTGGGGTGAAGAAGGCTACATCAAGATGTCCAGGAACAAGCATAACCAGTGTGGTATAGCAACATCAGCCAGCTATCCTCTGGTCTAAAGGTGTGTTTAAAAAAGTTGGGAGATATTGTAGAATGCTGAAATATCAATACATCCTTTTTCTATTTTTGTATTAATATTATTATGCTTATTAATACTTAGGGTATGTGATACCTTTTGCTGTCATACACACACACCACTGCTGTCTAGTAACTTAAAAAAATGGAAAAGGAAAAAGGTTTTATTGTACATATACAGTGGTGCTTTAGAATGCTCTGAATTAGACTAGAACTGTATATTATCTCTATCCTGGAATTTTTACAGTGAAGGAAGCTGTCACATGGTGGCGGTAGTAGTATCATGGTCCTGTTTGAGCCAGGACGGCTTACCTTTGTTGATGGAACAACGAATTCTGAATTATACCAGCAAATTCTAAAGGTCACTGTCAGGACATCTGCTCATGAGCAAAAATTTTAGAAGAACATGGCTCATGTAGACAACAGCCGGCTAGATACAGGAGTTATTACTGCATGAGAGGGTTACCCTAACAGTCACTTTACTTACTTGTGATGTGATAAAACCATTACATGGTCAGTTCTGTGTTATTTGGGGCATGGCCTATTTTTTACACAGGTGTGTGTATATTTATATACGGTGATGGCCTCCTATTATGACAAGCTTGATGTTTCAGCTGTTTAATGATTATGATGTTTTGAGAAGCTCAGTTTTACAAAAGTTGATGAATAGGCACATACAGGTTTAGACTGGGCAGCTTAATAAACACCTATGTAAATTCTCTGATAGGTATTTTAATGGACGTCAACATTTACCTTTACTTATTATTCCATGTAATGGATTTGTAGTCAGTGTGACTGTTTTACATTCTGTCTCTACAGATGTGAGTGGAAAGCCATCAGGATATAAATCTGTGTGTTCCTGAAGAATCTGAGGAATTACACATCCAATCTGTTTACAGTATTTGTGTAAGACTGACCACCATTGCCTAAATTAATCACTGACTGCCATGACAAATGCGAGAAAATAAAATGATTTTAAAAAGTTCTGTTGTGAATTTACCCATTCCATTTTTCCTTAAACCATCCTTGTTGCTATACCTGGGAGACTGATATTTTTAAATGACCTTATTAAATAGTAGTCCGAGCTGATAGGCTTTTCAGGATTTAGAATTTGTGCCATTTTTGCTGCACACAGAGGAACCCATCCAAGAACTCAAACACCAACACACACACTAGAGGGCAGTGAGCACACTTCCCCGGAGCAGTGGGCAGCCTTTTACAACCCAAGGACCAGTTTGTCAGTTCAGCCAGTGACCCTCCAACAAGGCTGGGGACCTAACCTCCAGCCCACGACTGCCCCCAAAAGCCAAGTTCCCAAGATCTTATGTGTGTGGTATGGTAGTGCCATCTCTGCTGAGGGCAGGGCCCTTCAGAGGGTAGTAAACACTGCACAGCTTCTCACCATAAGTGCCTTTCCACCCATACAGGACATCTACAACAAGAGATGTCTGAGAAAAGCAGTCAACATATCCTCAGACCCCACACACCCCATTCATCCCCTGTTCGAACCTCCGGAAAGAGGTACTGGAACACCCGAGCCAGAACCACCAGATTCAGGAACAGGTTTTACCTTAGACAGCTCTAACTGGTCACACCGGCATCACCTACCAGAACATGACTACACTAAAGATTTGGATCACCTCAGCACACTGTGCTCAACTACCTCACAGGACTGTTTGCACTGCACTTTAACTTTAACTTGTAAACTTGAACATCTCAGCTGTGTATTTATCATCTATACTAAACATCTGTACTAAGCAATTTAGCTGTTACATCATCTGCACTGTACAATCTATATATCTATACTGTTTACAACCATACTTACTGATACTGATCTTACACGTTGCAAATGTCCTACTGTACTGTTACACATATTGTTGTGTATTTGTCTTTGCACTACACTGTTTATTAATATACACATATGTTCTTGTAACTGCACTGGAGAAGCAACCTGACTGTGTTTCGTTATACTGTACAACCCTGTATTGGTATAATGACAATAAAGTTGAATTGAATTGAAATTTTCCAAGATGAAAAACACAACACATGACGAGTATGATGCTTCAGGAAGGAAGTCAAACATTTTATATATATATTATATATATATACTGAACCAGTGAAATCTCTTTTTACAACAGACAATGAGTTTCAGCAATCTCCTTAGATGTTTTCTCTGCTTGATGCCAATAATTTAACGCTATAATTTGATTATGCCACAGGACGTGTCTTTCCACATGGTTGTTTAACAAATGAGAAGCTACTCAATGCATTAGATAGGGTTAAATAACTTGTTGCCAGGGGATACATAATCACCCATGCAGTAATTATCTAATGGGAGGCTCTTACCTATTTGTTTAGTTAAATCCAGGTGGCCTGTATATGTATGTATGTATGTATGTATGTATATACAGAGACATATATATACAGAGAAAGAGAGAGAGAGTGAGAGAAAGATTGTTGTTGGGTGGTGACTGTAAACTCTGGCCTGGCAAATTGCAGGTTCATTGAATTGTTGATTGTGTTGTTCTGGAGAGCCGCTGCTCAGTTTGTGTAGTGTTTTCAAGCTCTTAATTCCGTGTGTCATTTACATATCAGTATTTTGACTGGTTGAGTTTTAGAGAAGAGCGAACACTAAACCGGAGTTCACACTGATTTGTTTGTGCATGTTGCACTAAAATAGTCATTTCATTGTTTACAGTGACCTCTAGTGAACAATTAGAGACATGACATCTATCAGCAATGACTCTAGACGACCGTGCAATAACTCATGGAGGTCCACAGATTTTAGTAGTTACTGGTAGAAGGCCAAGGACTAGCTGTACATCAAAGTTCATAAAGAATGTCAAAGAAGTACATGAGTTTTTATAAATCCAAAATGAATCAACCACTGAACTCCTGTTACTCTCCACTCCCCAAGTCACCACTCCACCGTAAACCCCATAACAGATTTAGAAAGTTTTGAAAAAAGAAAAGCATGGAGCATAATTAATCTGAACATTAGAAGCCTACTTCAAACGGACAAAGGCATTCTGTAGCTTGGTCAAGCCAACTTAAAGACTGTTTGCAAACTTTTCCTTTCTAGTTGTTTAGAAGGGAGCTTTAACTGCTTTACCTTTATCTTTCACTTTATTCGTTTTCTCCTTGAACTGTGTTTGTCTATGAAATACACTAAAGCTGTTGAAACCTTAAAGTGGTTGTCTAATTCTAGTACACCATAAAGGACATCAGCAGTATTGAACTGCACTGTTATAATATGTTTTTGTACAGGTTGATGGTCAGTACCTTGATGAACCTCTCTTGGCCCTTTTCCACCAACATGGAACCTATTTGGTTCTGATTTACACCCAGTTGAATCATTTGGCACAAATCTACCTAAAATAAACAGGTTTGGAGAAGTTGGAACAGGGTAAGTTCATTCCTGGCTTGAACCAGTTGGTTATATTACATGAACTGTGATGACATCTGTGTGCATCAGTTGTTGAGGACAGAAAGGCAACAATGGCGACACCCAGTGGTCTGCTGGAGAAACTCTTCTTCATCCTTTTATCTCTGGTAGTTAATCCGTGCTGCTTTCTGGATATAACCACACATCTAGAATAACAGCCCAAACGCTCCCTGGTAATCTATACGCTCCGCCATCTTGTTACTACTGTTTACTACCGTTGTGCAGAGTTCCAACTAAAAAACAGATGCAAACACAGGCTGGTTTCCTGAAGGCTCTTAAAAGCCTAAATGGGACCAGTTCAAGAACCTGGGTTCTTTTGGCCAAAAAAGGACAACATGGTAAACTGCTGGTGCTAAAAAAGTTAATGTTTTATATTTATTGTACATTTTATAACTTTTATTTAATTTTTTTTACCATCATTACAATTTTTCTGTTTTTTATCTTATTGCTCTCCTGAGTTCTACTCCACATTAAAAGAAGGTACATGAATCTGTCCATGGTTTAGGTTAGCCTGTCTGCTTGTGGAAATAAGGTTGCTGTGATGTTGGGTTGTGTTGCTGTGGTTTGAGGACATTCATTATAAAATGTAAAACTGTTTGTTTTTACACTGATGGCTTGGATAAAGACAGTTTACACTACACCCATTTCTTATCTTGAGAAAATGGACACTTAGGTTAGTATGCTGTTCACAGACTTCAGTTCATCATTCATTACCATCAATCATCTGATTGGAAAGCTGAGAGTGCTGGGCTGAACACCTTCCTCAGCAATTGGGTCCCAAGAGTTAGAGTTCTTAATTGGGAAACCTCGGTCGGATCCGGATTGGGAGCAGCATCTCTAACGCCATCAAACTGACCACTCTGCTGACCTTCAACTGTGTGGCAGCGCACAGTTCAGACCACAACAAGAGATTTGCTGATTGTAGAACTGGTTGGTCTCATGAGTGAGTTAGCACAGGCTGGTGGAAATCATCAACGTGTATTTGAATGTGGACAGGTCAATTTCTGCCCAAACTGAAGAGTGTGTCTACGAGCTTATCATGGCAGTAAAGCCTGAGAAGTTCTGGATTAGTCTCTTACGCATCACCCTTTATATTGGCGATGATATTCAGAGGTCAAGCTTGGATTATATTCAATATGTTAGAAGAATGTGAAATGGTTTGGGAAATTCTGTAGGGATTGTCTGAACTTGCAACTTTGGTCAAGATTCTTGTTGAGTGCATCTCCAACGCCATCACACTGACCACTGGAGCCACGCAGGGCAGTGCACTTGGTCCATTGCTGTTCACTTTGCTGACTTATGACTGTGTGGAAACGCAGTTTAAACCTCATTTTGAAATTTGCTGATGGTGCAACTGTGGTTGGTCTCATCAGCAAGAACTATGAGTGACCATACAGAAACAAGGTGCAGCAGCTGAAAGACTGGTGCAAAGTCAGCAACCTGTATTTCAATGTGGACAAGACAAAGGAGGTCTTGTTGACTTCAGGAGAACACTAAGCGACCACATTCTGTTACAAGCACCAAGTGTCTCGGTGTTTACCTAGCGAAGAACTTTTCATGAACCCTGAACACCAATTTTACAGCCAAGAAAGCCCAGCAGCATCTGTTTGCACAAATACCTGCTGCTAGAATACTGTATCAGCCAATACTGTATTCTGTTACTGCAACATCGGTTACTGCTGTGTTCATATCTGCTTATGTGTCATATTGTTACGTCCTTTATTAGAACTCTACATATTCTCAAAACTACGTACAGACGGTATCTGTCCTGAGTCCTGTCTTGTGTTTATTGTAATTCGTCTGTATTTGTACTCTGTACATTGTAGTATATTGCATCTGTGTTTTTCGCAGTGCACCATGGTCCTGGAAGATGGTTATTGTTTTTATTATATACTTTAGCTCAAATGACAATAAAGCCTCTTGAACCTGAACTTGGTTACACCACATACACACTAGCTTAAATACATCTTACCTGAGGAGACACCTCATCAAATACATCCTACCTAAGCAGTCCCCTGGTCCAACATATTTATCCTGATTAATCACCTGGTCCAACACATTTATCTTGAGCAACCACATGGTGCAAGACGTTTACCCTAAGCAATCACCTGGTCCAACTCATTTACCCAGAGAAATCACCTGGTCCAACACTCTTACCCTGAGCAATTACCCTGTCCAACATGCTTTCCCTGAGCTAACATTTGGTCCAACACATCTACCCTAAGCAATCACCTAGTCCAACACATTGTCTCTGAGCAATCACCTAGTCCCACAACATAACACATAAACCCTGAGGAGACACCTGGTCAAACACATAAACCCTGAGGAGACACCTGGTCAAACACATAAACCCTGAGGAAACACCTGGTCAAACACATAAACCCTGAGGAAACACCTGGTCAAACACATAAACCCTGAGGAAACACCTGGTCTAACACATAAACCCTGAGGAAACACCTGGTCAAACACATAAACCCTGAGGAGACACCTGGTCTAAACACATGCTTTCCCTGAGCAACACATAAACCCTGAGGAAACATCCCTGGTCAAACACATAAACCTTGAAGAAGACACCTGGTCAAACACTAAACCCTGAGGCAATCACCTGGTCAAACACATAAACCCTGAGGAGACACCTGGTCTAACACATAAACCCTGAGGAAACACCTGGTCAAACACATAAACCCTGAGGAGACACCTGGTCTAACACATAAACCCTGAGGAAACACCTGGTCAAACACATAAACCCTGAGGAGACACCTGGTCTAACACATAAACCCTGAGGAGACACCTGGTCAAACACATAAACCCTGAGGAAACACCTGGTCAAACACATAAACCTTGAAGAAACACCTGGTCAAACACATAAACCCTGAGGAAACACCTGTTCAAACACATAAACCCTGAGGAGACACCTGGTCTAACACATAAACCCTGAGGAGACACCTGGTCAAACACATAAACCCTGAGGAAACACCTGGTCAAACACATAAACCCTGAAGAAACACCTGGTCTAACACATAAACCCTGAGGAAACACCTGGTCAAACACATAAACCCTGAGGAAACACCTGGTCTAACACATAAACCCTGAGGAAACACCTGGTCAAACACATAAACCCTGAGGAAACACCTGGTCAAACACATAAACCCTGAGGAAACACCTGGTCTAACACATAAACCCTGAGGAAACACCTGGTCAAACACATAAACCCTGAGGAAACACCTGGTCAAACACATAAACCCTGAGGAAACACCTGGTCAAACACATAAACCCTGAGGAAACACCTGGTCAAACACATAAACCCTGAGGAAACACCTGGTCAAACACATAAACCCTGAGGAAACACCTGGTCAAACACATAAACCCTGAGGAAACACCTGGTCTAACACATAAACCCTGAGGAAACACCTGGTCAAACACATAAACCCTGAGGAAACACCTGGTCAAACACATAAACCCTGAGGAAACACCTGGTCAAACACACATAACACATAAAACCCTGAGGAAACACCGGTCAAAACACCTAAACCCTGAGGAAACACCTGGTCAAACACATAAACCCTGAGGAAACACCTGGTCAAACACATAAACCCTGAGGAAACACCTGGTCAAACACATAAACCCTGAGGAAACACCTGGTCAAACACATAAACCCTGAGGAAACACCTGGTCAAACACATAAACACTGAGGAGACACCTGGTCAAACACATAAACCCTGAGGAAACACCTGGTCAAACACATAAACCCTGAGGAAACACCTGGTCAAACACATAAACCCTGAGGAAACACCTGGTCAAACACATAAACCCTGAGGAAACACCTGGTCAAACACATAAACCCTGAGGAAACACCTGGTCAAACACATAAACCCTGAGGAAACACCTGGTCAAACACATAAACCCTGAGGAGACACCTGGTCAAACACATAAACCCTGAGGAAACACCTGGTCAAACACATAAACCCTGAGGAGACACCTGGTCTAACACATAAACCCTGAGGAAACACCTGGTCAAACACATAAACCCTGAGGAAACACCTGGTCTAACACATAAACCCTGAGGAAACACCTGGTCAAACACATAAACACTGAGGAAACACCTGGTCAAACACATAAACCCTGAGGAAACACCTGGTCAAACACATAAACCCTGAGGAAACACCTGGTCAAACACATAAACCCTGAGGAAACACCTGGTCAAACACATAAACCCTGAGGAAACACCTGGTCAAACACATAAACCCTGAGGAAACACCTGGTCAAACACATAAACCCTGAGGAAACACCTGGTCAAACACATAAACCCAGGAAACACCTGGTCAAAACACATAAACCCTGAGGAAACACCTGGTCAAACACATAAACCCTGAGGAAACACCTGGTCAAACACATAAACCCTGAGGAAACACCTGGTCAAACACATAAACCCTGAGGAAACACCTGGTCAAACACATAAACCCTGAGGAAACACCTGGTCAAACACATAAACCCTGATGAAACACCTGGTCTAACACATAAACCCTGAGGAAACACCTGGTCAAACACATAAACCCTGAGGAAACACCTGGTCAAACACATAAACCCTGAGGAAACACCTGGTCTAACACATAAACCCTGAGGAAACACCTGGTCAAACACATAAACCCTGATGAAACACCTGGTCAAACCCATGAACCCTGAGGAAACACCTGGTCAAACACATGAACCCTGAGGAAACACCTGGTCTAACACATCTAACCTATGGAAAAAAAACTTTCCCCAAACACAGAGAGAAAATGACAATGAAAAAAGGAGACACAGAATGAAGGAGAGAAAAAAAAGAGACAAGTGAAAGAGAAACACATAAAGAGCCAGACAAAGAAAGTGAAACTGAGGGAGAGACATTACAACCCTCAAAGACAAGCTGAGAGAGTGAAACTGAGAAAAGAGTAACAGGGTGCCATCCTTCAGCTGAACAGGATGTCTGAGGTTTCTATAACTGCGATGGAAGAAATCAGTCTGTGTGAAATTTCCTGCTGACAGACAGTAAAGCTTCTTTACAGAACGTCTCAAGTTACCTGCATACCCATTATGTTGCAGATGAATATTCATTCACAGCTTTCAAATAATTAGGCGGAAATGTTAAATGTGTCAAAAATGATGAGCAGTTGAAGATATAGAACGTTATACCTGCCGTAGAACACGTATTCAGGATTTGAAAGGTTTTCTGATGTTGTACATAGAAGGTAAGTGACTATAGGGTGAATGAGGTTCTCCCCTGTATCCATTTGCATAAATAAGCTTCGCCCTCATACTACTTAGTTAGCTATGCAAGTTACTTGGAGCTAATGCTAGTAGCTAGCGTCCCCTATACTAGCTACTGGCTTTCCATCTGGACATCAACACACAGTAGATCAAAGTTGTTCCTCTCTATAGAACTCTCAGTTTAAAATGATCTGCTTCAACTGACAAACATGGATACAATCACACAGCATGGCTGCTATTTACAGGCTGCTGTTGGGGCTGTGATGCTAATAAAGGTTTCACAGCGAAGTTGTGCCATACTGTCCATGATCTGAGAAACTGTTTGGAGTGAAATGCACAGACTGCAGGATTAAAGAGGTGGGTGCTGAAGTTCCTGTTCACCAGCTTGTTTCATGAATCTTCTATTCTGCTCTGAATTACATTTCTATTCAGGAACCTGAACAAGCTGTAGCATTTAGAGTGGAACAGAACATTGGATTAAAAAGCTAGAGAAACGAAAGCAACTTCAGCCTTGTTTACAGATGGATATCAAACATGTTGTGCTGACATTTTAGTCTCTTGTGAAGAGAATTAAAAACGCAGATTTTAAAGAGTGTTAAAATGTCCCTTAATGAAATAAAGCACTACAGCTTCATTACAAGAAGGGAAATCCAAAATCTGAATTAATATCAATTCTGAATCAGAAAGAGGTGAGACAAAATTATAATGAACATCAAAAAGAAAAAAAAAAACTGTTAATAGAGCAACATCTGGGAAAAACAGGAACACAACCAACACGATCAACACAGAGTTACAGAGCTAATTCCAAAAACAAAGCCAGGAAAGTGTAAATTAATCAAAACACAGGGCAAAGACGGAATAATAAAAAGGCTCGGGACACCTGGAAACAAACTGAACCATTTTTGTATGGTGAATAATGAGAGTCAGATGAGATTAATAAAACTCAGGACTGGGGGACCGTTGAATGATTGGTGGATTCTGTGGGAGCTGGAGTAACATGATCTCCCACAGGGTTCTGGGAATTAAAATCCAGTAGAGAGTGCACATCTGGGCTGTTGCTGACGACTGAGCCACAACCCCCCGCCCTCCAAGGAGTGAGAGCAGGCCAAGGAATGACTGCCACCCGCATGACTGGAGGCATATATAGCTGTCCATAGGGGTAAAAGACTTTTGAGAAATTACAGTTCTTGTACATCACTCAGTTGTACATGGGATGGTATTCAGAGGTCATACACATCAACTGCAGAGTGTTCAAAGACTCTAGATGTGAAGTGAGGCCCTCTATCTGACACTTTCTCAGTGTTTGAAAGGGGATAAAGGTGACATTTGCTGAAAATCTGTCAACTATGTTTGAGATAGTGGTAAAACCTTGGGAAGAGGGTAGATCGGTAAATCTAGCGCTTAGTGGTCCCAGAGTGAGGCATGTATGGGCAAAGGCATAAGTTTTCCAGCAGTCAAGGTTCTAGACGTCTTACAATTATGAACAAAATGTCCAAGAGGAAATGAACCAATGTATGTCCTGGTTCCCACACCATCAAACTGAGCACTAGAACCCCGCAGGACAGTGTACTTGGTCCATTGCTGTCCACTTTGCTGACTCATGCAAGTGTGGAAACGCACAGTTCAAACCGCATCATAAAATTTGCTGATTGTACCACTGTGGTTGGTTACATCAGCCAGAATGATAAGTCAGCATACAGAAAGAAGGTGCGGTGACTGACAGGCTGGCGCAAAGTCAGCAACCTGTATCTGAATGTGGACAAGACAAAGTAGATGGTTGTTGACTTCAGCAGAACACAGAGTGACAACTCGATTCTCAAAATCAAGACTGGAGAATGTTACAACCACCATGTTTCTTGGTGTTCATCTATTGTAGAACATCTCCTGGACCCTAAACACCAGCTTCATAGCCAAGAAAGCCCGGCAGTGTCTGTTTGCACAAATATCGGTTTCTTGAATTCTGTATCAGCTGATCAGCCATATTCTGTAATACAGTCACCTCAGTGACTGCAGCGTTTGATGGAGGCTGTAACACTGACATATTAGCAGAGAGCACATATGAACACAGCAGTCACTGAGGCTTCTTGAATTCTGTATCAGCCTCAGTGACTGCTGTGTTCATATGTGCTCTCTGCACATCTTATCTGAGGACATACCTGGTCCAACACATCTTATCTGAGGACATACCTGGTCCAACACATCTTATCTGAGGACATACCTGGTCCAACACATCTAATCTGAGGACATACCTGGTCCAACACATCTTATCTGAGGACATACCTGGTCCAACACATCTTATCTGAGGACATACCTGGTCCAACACACCTTATTTGAGGACATACCTGGTCCAACACATCTAATCTGCGCACACAACTGGTCCAACACGTAACCTGAGGACACACCTGGTCAAATACATCTAATCTGATAACAAAACATGACAAAAAGACAGAGTCTGAGGAAACGGAGAGACACTGAGAAAGAGAGGTACACAGAGGGACAGACTGAGTGTGAGACTGAGAGAGAGAGATAAGGCCAGGGTAACAGGTGCCATCCTTCAGCTGAACAGGATGTTTGAGGTTTCTATGAAACTGAGGTAGAAGAAATCAGTGTGTGTGAAATTTCCTGCCGACAGACAGTAGAGCTTCTTTACAGAACACCTGCAGCCTCCTCTCTCAGCAGGAGCTCTTCATCCTGTGTTTCATTAAGTGTTGTTCATTATAACAATACGCTAATCATCAAAAGCTGTGTTTCCTAACCCAACATGGAGTCTCGACATTGTAGTTGTAGAGGTTCCTAATGGTGTCCTGTGATAATCCGTCCCATACAGCTTGATTCCTAAACACCAAAGCCAGTCGAACATGTGGCATCATAAATATAATAATCTAATATTAAAATATTAAATCAATTCTGCTTGTGTGTTTGCCATTACATTAGTATTCATTAAGTGAGTAACTAGAAATGGGTATTTGGCCCCCTCAACCAGTGCCTCCACTCTTCTAAACTGCTAGCAACTCACAGTTGCTACGCTAATCCTGTAATTGTTCTCAGTGGTGGTCAGCCACAAATGATTCAGTGGGATCTGGGAGTTTAATAATTGGGGCAGTACTGAATGACTTCTTATGCCATTGTTTAGAGGAGCAGTTATAGAACTACAATTACATATACTGTACAACAATGGTAGAAAATGGCAAAGCCCAGAAACCTTTGTAGGTCTTTGACTGTTGTGAGAGTGGGCCAATTAACTACTGCCTCTACCTTGTGGTCATCCATGATATCTGCATTGGTATTAATAACCTAGCCTGATGGTGAAATTCTCATTTCTCTGTCACTTAGAGTTGGTTTTTCAAGAGACTCAGTAGCACCTCTCTAACATGATCTTGGAATTAGGGGAATAGATTTGGATGTCATCTATTTAAGCAATTACAAGTATATTGTCCACATTTTGCAGGACACCATCAATGACTGCTTGGAACATAAGGGGGGAGCATTCAAAAGCCCAAAAGGCATTACTGTGTAATCATACTGTCCCCAGTTTCCATTTGTCTCTCTTTATGGCAGAAATTTGATTGTAATCTCTTCTATTTAGTGAAAATGTGTGCTACATGCAATTGTTCAAGAACAACCAGAATCAGAGGCAGAAGATAAGGGTGCTGTTCAGTGATATCTTCCAAAGCAGTAATCTCTGCATGGGTGAAAACCCCTATCTCTATTCCTCACAAAGAAAAAACTGGAGCTATGAGTGAGGTAGGAGATGAATGAATCACACCCTACTCATCTTCTACTACAATGTATATGTACAACAATTCTATATATTCTTTATATTGTTGGTGGATTTACTAGTTGTAAAACCATTTGTTTCCCTCTGGGAAGAGCTACGTTCCCAGAACAAAACTCATTTTATGCATTTATGACAGGATCTGAGTCCTGGTAAAAGTTTATAATCGGGGGTATGTATCTGCAGGTTAAAGGGAAATACCTTTAGGCTGTTAATGGTTAGGAGAGACCATCTGGTGAAAAAACACATACCTAGTTCCAAAACCACACCCCTCATGTATAATCTTTAAGGAGATTGAAACTGTGCGTCCAGATACTGTTTTTAGACACAAGCTCAACTGTGATTGCCATCACAACACAATCTCTCCTGCCTCTCTCGTCGGTGCAAGAAAGAAAAGGATCATATTCACCACTGACCTTGTTAAATGCCTTACTCAAATCTGTGTATTTAGGGAGTCCTTCTACTTTACTTTGGCTCAGGGCACTCTTGACTGATGGAGTTCTAGGAGCTAGGGTGGGAAACTTTGAGCATTCGATTTGTTCTATTAATGAAATTACAGGGTTATGTTTTTCTAACCATGGCGAACCAAGAATAACAGAGAGCCCAGTTTTTCACTATGAATAGTTCTAGTAGCCATTGTGACAACCTTGGTATGATGGCACTCATTCAACAGGCACTTCATCTAGGTCTGTTATGTGCAGTAGTGTGGCTCGGGGCCACTAGGATGGCAAAGATAGAACTACCTTCTGCTCTTGAGTCAATCCAGGCTGAAACGACAGATCACTGGTAGTAAAAATTCACCTGCAAGAGGAAAGACTTTGAACACTCATCACATTAGCTCACAAATAAACTCTACACACTTTCCCAGCATCGACGCCTGAGGTCTGTATAGACAAGCCTGACAGTCATGCAGAATGTGACCAGTACCAGCACAACACATGCACAGGCCTCTCTTAAGATGGTAAAGTCGTGAGGGCTGGTGTATCAGTCAGTGGGCCGGTCACTATACTTCTCACCTGAATCATCATCACAATCATCTCCTTTGACAATCTGCCCCACATTCAAACCAAAACATCACTGCATATCTATACTGCATTACCTGTTTTATACATATACATACATTAGTCACTGTGAGACAAGCCTTAGTCTAGAGTTAGAGTTGCTGGACTCCTCTACGACATCACAGGTCAGACTTTTGCATGCCTTGCTCTTGGTGTGATCTAGGTTGGTAGACCACTCCTCCATTTGTGCACAATCTGTTCGATTGTGGATAGTGGACTCCAAACTCTTTAGAAATAGTTCTGAAACCTTTCACCTGAAGAGCATCAGCAGCTCTTTCTCTGAGGTTCCTCAGCCTCTTCTTCTTTGCTGGTGCCATTGGGCCACCAGGTCTTATGGGTGGTTGTTAGAAGTCCTGTTTTTTGGAAATGTTATTTATTGCTGAGACAAGCAACAAAAACTCTGTACCTGCATTGTTGAGTTGAAATGCCAAACACAGTACAGTCACATCAGTTTGCAGAAATGAATTCAAAAGTCAATCTAGACAGAGTCATGGATTAAACTGAATTTGTGTGTGACATAGGGTGGTCTCTGGGTGGTCTTTTGCACCTCTCTGTAGTGTTCTTGCATGTACATTTGTGCTGAATTGGCAACATTTTAAAGTGAAACTGAGTGTGTGGTTTGGTCCTTTCCTGGTAAAGGGTGAGAATGTGTTATCGGCTGCCTGCAGAGGTGTTTGTGGTGAGCTGGGTGCGATTGCAGGTACAGAAGCCAAATGTGGCCAGGAAACAGGACAGATGTTGATGTTACTTACATGTACTCTTCAGCAGAGACACACTGACAGTTTCACTCTGCAGGAGATCACATGCAGGTAAGAGCTGAAACACCTGCTGGTGCTTAAAAGCTAATAAAAGCTAAACAAGCTTAAAACGAGGAGAGAGGAATGTAGTTATTAAATATTAGTAGTTTATTAGTTGATTATTAGTGGATTATTAGGGGATTATTAGTAGATTGTTATGCAGGATTATGATATAATAATGTGATTAAGTGATGGTAATGCACATTGTAATGCTACACAGTAGCAGCCCCTGTTTCCTGTAGTGATGTAAGGTAACCCTGTAAGCACATTACAGCTGCTGACTTAATAAGACTTATACTAGCACCGCTCACAGGTGTCAAGTTCAGCCTTACAAGTGGGTCGCGTTTGGTTTCACAGGTTGGTTTTAAAATCCTTCACTACAGCTAGCAAGACGTGACTGACGCGACTGCCAGGTTTTGCTGTCAGTGCCAAAGAACCTCTGTTTTACAGGGTACCACTGATACTGTCCTCATAAATGGTTTAAGAAAACAGTTTATTAATGCTTATTTTACCACTATAAAACTGTTAATAATCTGTCTTAACACATGGGTAACACTGAGCAGGGGTCTCTGATGAGTTAGAACATTGTTTGTGTTTGTGTTTATTGATGGCTTTTTGTGTTTGGTAAACAAAAATAACTACAATTATAAATAAACTAAAACATAATAAATAAATTAATTTATAATTCAGATTGAGAGCAGATTGCTTCTCTTTTTATATGGGTCTTGTATTGTTGAGGAGGAGTCCGGGGCACACTTTTAAAAATATGGTGTGATCAGAAGACCATACTGAACAAACTGCACCTCATATAAAAGGATGAGGTTTCAGGAATATAACGTGAGCAACTGAATAGTAAGTGTGCCCCAGTCACAGGTATGCTGTGTGGGGTAAAACATCACACTGGATTGTTGAAAAGCAATTCATTATTAATTTTATTGTTATTATTATTATTATTATTATTATTATTATTATTGCTGCTGTTTTGTTACTACTGTTGTTGTTGTTACTGTTGTTGTTGTTTTGTTACTACTGTTGTTGTTGTTACTGTTGTTGATGTTTTCTTATGATGATGATTATTATTATTATTTACTTCCTTAAGAAAAGAAATGTTATTTATCTTTAACCTATGATTATTAAATGATTAAAAAAACAATAAAAAAATATTAAATTGCTGGGTCAGTCCTGGAGCATGCTAAAAAGGGTCTACAACAACCAGAAACTCATTCAAGCAATCATTCACGTAAAACATTTTAAGCATTTAAATGAGATTAAAATTTTAAATATATAGTAGGTTTTGTGTAATGATAACCCAAAATCCCTGTGATAATTTGCCCCATACTGCCATAGTTCATATACGTGGTATAAGTTAGCTTAGCACAGAAACATATTTTCCATTATACCGAGCACAAATGTACAACTGTGAAGATTTTAACAGAAGAAGATTATTACCAAAATTTCAAATTTTGGTTTCAAAAATTCAAAATTTTTGTTCCAACTTTTTACTCCAGAAGGTGTAAAATGGTGAATCTGTGGTCAGCTTCAGAGCTTGTCCTGTCTTTCCATGAAGGAATTTCACATCGGACCATATACATGCACAAAAACTAGTATTCCATAGTTTGGGAACGTTAACAATGTGACAACTTACCCCTGTGACAAGATGCTCTGCTTTCCTCCTCCCCATTTGACTGCCAGATTAGCTGGAACACTGACTATACAGAACCAGACAATTCAATAACCGTAATGATAAGAAGAAAAAAGCAAAAGTACAGTGATTGAGAAAAAATGATGGAGAGCCTTATTAATAGCATAAGACAAAGAAACCTACAAGGAGATCTTTGAAGTACAGTGATTGAGAAAACTCCATCCTTATTAAATCATAAGACACAGAAAAGGATCATTACTGGAAACCTTTATACTGGAAAGTGTTACCGACTGGCTGAGTGACAGAGTCTGGATCATCAGTCGTCCAACCACCATCAGAGCTCACTGGAGGAGGGGTTAGATTACATGGCAAGAGTGAAATATTAAGATAATCCAGAAGTAAATACATCTCCTGGCGTGATTGGTAGCCTGCTGCTAAAGTGTTGCCATAAACGAAGGGGTAAGTGTATGGGCAGAACAAAAGATGAATAGACAACACATCAAGGAGTGCAGGTCAGTACGGATGTAGGTAGTTTGGTGGCTGTAGGTTCAGAAAATGATGGAGTTTGGGTGCAGTTGGAAAAGAATGAGACTCTTCCGTGCCTTGCGTGTATGTGAAACAGTTGGTCGAGCAAAGTTACAGTAGATAACTGTACTTTTCAGCCCACAACAAACATTTCTGATCAGACAAGTATTCTGCAGTTGGAACAGTCAGTATCTTGAAAACAGCAGGACAAAAAAAATCTCTCGACCAAGAAGAAGAAGAAGAATCAGTTTAATGTGTAGTTTTATATATTCACCTCTTTTAACCAGAATGAAGATCTTACTCGCTGTCGCCGCTCTTCTGGCTGTGGCTGGTACAGCCAGTGTCTCTTTGGAGGATCTGGAGTTCCAGGCCTGGAAACTGAAGTTTGGTAAGAAATCTTTTAAACTATTTTAAACAAAATAAAAAAAACACAGAATCTACATAAATAATAAAAAAACTGAAATTTAATAAAAAAATGTTTACTAAGTCCCTTCATTACAGCTTTAATTCATTTCAGGAGATTCACTTTCTGTTCAAAATGGTCTGAACAAACTTTGGAATTAGCCCCAGTTAATCCCAGTTTTACAACAGTACAGTACAGAACTGTGGACAAGTCAACAAGCATCACTCTATTTCTGAAGAGATTAGAATACAGGAAAGAACACTGGACTAAAACAGTCGTGCATGTGTTTCTATGTTAGGGAAGACCTACGGTTCAGAGAGGTTTCAGGAGATGAGGAACAAGTTTCTGGAAGCATGCTGGCTACCAGGGCAATCAAGAGATCTGGCTGGATGAACCAGTTTAGACATGGTGGTCCTGGAACACAACATGCTGGCTGACCAGGGCATCAAGAGCTACAGACTCGGCATGAACCAGTTTGCAGACATGGTCAGATCTCCCCCACACAAATAACCACCATACCTGTATTATTAATGTAGAACAGTCTATACCACAATACCTACATTTAGAGCTTAAAGTTATACACTCCACCTAATGAGAAACTGTAGAACAGACTCAGTCTATACCACAATACCTACATTTGGAGTGAGTTATAGAAATCCAGCTCCGCTTCTCTTTCCAAAGACAATTCAAATAAAGATTCTCCACCTCTGATAGGCTGTTCAGAAGTACAAGGGCTGCCTGAGATCCTTCAATGGGACCAAGACCCGCAGTGCAGCTCCATTCCTCCGACAGTCAGAGGGCGCTGCTCTGCCAGCTGCTGTGAACTGGACGAAGGAGGGATATGTGACCAGTGTTAAAAATCAAAACAGCTGTGATTGTTGTTGGGCCTTCAGCGCGGTGAGTTACAGCCAGCTCTTTAGAAAAGAGACCTAAGGAGAGATAAATTTCTAGTGAGAATCTCAGTTTAGGCACTAACGAGGAATGTGTGACGATTTGAAAGAGCTGTATAGGTCCTGTTGCACATCTGTGATCATGTCCGCCACCCTCTACCACAATGGTTGGCAAACTACTAATGGAAATGAATGAGTTACAGAAATATGAAGCCACTGGCAACATCCCTTCTTTATGAAACACTAAGTGGACGCAACCCAATGAAACGTGGAACAGGATACCACTGCATGCACACAACTTGATTATCTTGTTCCATATCCCTCCCAACTTGAGGTTGTTGCTGTAATGTCTCCTTCCTGTGCCTTACTTTAAGTCACTGCTATAACATAACAATCTTGGTCCCTTATTTTACCAAGTTGTGGCCACTACCTGACTATCCTACACATTACTAAGCTGTGGCTCTCACTTAGTTATCTCATCCTCAAGCCTCATTAAGTCACCGCTATGACAGACGTCTCTCATCCCTGTGTAGCCCTCTTTTGGCAGAGAGGGTGTAGTTTTTTATTTAACCTGAGCTCGTGGGTATGGTTCTCACCAGTTAAGTTATCTGTATTACCCCCTTAACTTAACCATTCGTATCTAACCTGTTAGTGTGCCATGCATACAGTACATCCAATGAGTGGAGTCAGACACAAAACATAGAAAACAGCATTTTGTATTATGAAACTTAAACTTGTCTGTACAATAAGGTTGAGGACCGGTCACTCATTCAAACATTAATACCCCTTTTTTTCCCAAAAGCCGGCAAAACCAAATGAACAAAATAACAAAGGTTGCAGGCCTGTTTAGTCCCGTTGCAAAACGCAGAGGAATCCGTTTTTCAGTGGCAATTCGTACTCACAAGTCTGTTTTGTCCAGCTCAAGCTCACCCGCAATGTCCTCACGTGCACTCACGAACAATCCACAGCTCCTCTGGTTTCCCCGCTGGATACTGACTGACGAGTTGAATGCTGGCCAAACTGAAGAACCTCAAGGCCTGCAGTGGCTAGAGGCACTAGCATGTAGCATACACATCCCGTGCAGGCTGCTCCAACACCGCAAACGGGTAGTCCACGGGCCAAGAAACTTCCTTTATAACCGGAAAAATGGCAATGCTTAAAATAAAAAAATCACCGACGGCCCGACCAGGGACACCAGCCGCTGCGACAGATAGCTAGCTACACCAAAATGCTAACGGTGCTGCTACCCGCCTACGCACAGAAAAAAAACGTCCTCGGCGACGAGTTGTCACGCATATGGGCGATTCCAAAAACCACATAAAACCTGATGGGTCACAGCAAAATTTATCCGAAGTAATAACCAAAACCAAACTAGAAGTCTGGAACATTAACAAGCTAAGCTAGCTGCTAAAGCTCTTCACGGTCTGTCCGTCACAACGTTCTCTCCCCTTTGACTGTGTGTGCTCTCCCCTCTGCTACCTGATCCCGCCCCCTGGCTACTCTCCTAGGAGGAAAGGAATGGCTGACACTCACTCAGCCCAACTATAACTGTATCTATACTATAACCTGCACACACACTGAACCCCAAAGCACAACACTAGTACCAGGGTCATGATTTCACCCTGGGCTACACCTGTGCCTATGTTATGTCTGAAACATAGGCACAGGTGTATCTAATGTATTTAGTCCCTGTGTCCAAGTCATGTCCAGATTTTAAAAATATCATTCCCATGCCTCATCAAGTCATGACTTTTACAATCACCTTGCTCCCACATCTAACTCGTTTTTGTCCTCCAAGTTGTAGAACTAACACTTTACTGTTGGGTGCTGATCTTAAGGCTACATGACTCCCACATAAGCTTATTTTGATAACTGACATTACCCTACATAAATGTTTATTAATGCTTATTCCAATAGGCATCATCTGTTATAAAGGCTACTTAGATCAAAATGAGCAAACATGACCTTAATAACAAATGACACCTATTGGAATAATCATCTACAGTGTTATGATTGTTGCTATGATGTAAAGATCTTGTTTTACATCATACTATGTTTTATCTTCTTCTTATTGCCTTACTAAGCCATGTCTTTCTTTCAGGCAGAGGCGCTAGAGGGTCAGATGTTTCGGAAGACAGGAAAGTTGGTACCCCTTAGTGTTCAACAGCTGGTGGACTGCTCATGGATGCAAGCAAACACTGGCTGTGGAGGTGGCAGTGTGGTGAATGCCTTCAAGTACCTCATGCAGAGCGGCGGTCTGCAGGCAGAGGCCACCTATCCATACATGTCCAGGGTGAGCTCAGGCTTAGGAGAGGTTTAATGGCCAATGGATTAATATTAACATTCATTTATGTCATGCTGTCTGTGGCTACAACCATCAGCAATAGGTGGACACAACCCAACATGTCATTTAAGTGGCTAACTCTTTGAGATATTAATTCCAGCTGCAATAAAAACATCAAGATTGGTCATAAATTCCTTTGACACTTTTGGATCATTAAAAAGCCAAGTCTGTGATGAATCAGCATGTAAATCAGTTAGCTCTGACATAATGTAACGATAAACAGACAAACCTCGAAGTGAGGTGAGCTAAAGCAAATGCTGGTTTATAAGGAGTACAAGAGATCAAACTCAGGGTGACGAAATTACAGTGAACATCCCGGAAGGGATCGGAACGAAGCCAACAACCTCCGACAAGTGGAAGATCAAAACAAAGCGACCAAAATCATCAGATTGGGAACACATGGAGATGGCATCATAAGGAGATGGCTGATGGCTAGGGTAGTTCGGAGTGTCTGAGGTAGGGAAGAAAACAGAAGCATGACACACAACACCAATTATAGTCAAAACGGTAGAGGTATGCGCTACTGCGTGAACCAACAGCTGCTATGGAACTTCAAGGAGGCTTACTGGTGTCAGGGTTTCAGATTCAAGCTAACATGAAACTCTGTCCTGAAAACTGATTAAACTGAAGGATAGAAAAGAAGTGACTTAAAACTTATATTAAACATTTGGTTAGCAATAGTGCTAGCTAGTGCACTAGCCATTATGGTAGCTAGCTTTTGGGCATACTACAGGCTGTCACGCTTCCGGGCTTTCCTGCTCCTCCCGCTCTCACGAACTCCACTTCCCAGAGGACATCGCTTGATGACGTCAGCTCCATGTGCTCGCGCACGGACGTGCTAATTCGTTCGCGATCACCTGAGTTTTACTCAGCTGACCCAAATCTGTTTGTATTTATAGTCCGGGTTCCTAGATGCTCTTCGCGAAGCTTTGCCTACCTTGTAGCAATACTGAGCGTTCTTCTTTCCTGTATGTTATTCTGGTTCTGACTCTCTTTTGGTTCTTGACTACCCCTTTTGCTACTCCCCTTTATCGGCTAATGTTTGTTATCTGGTCTCTGAACTCTGCTCGGCTTTATCTACCTCTCTTAAGCTTTTCCCTTTAAACTTGGTTGCCTTCACGGACTGCTTCCTCCTGTGTCCGACCTGTGCCTGTCCCTGACTACGCTTTCTTCTTATTCTTGGTCTGGTTTGTCATTGTTGCTTAGCCTGTGTTTTTATAATATCCGGAGTCTTTTTCCTGACACAGGCTAACAAACTGTTTCACTTTGTTGTGCTTCTTTCCTTCAAACTGCACATTTAATGCATGTAACACTTCAGTTTTCAGCCTGACAGGTTTTTAGAAGGGGTTAAATTTAGCATTAAAAACAGAGTTAGTTCAGGAGGACGAGGTCAAGCTTAGCCCACAGCCTCAAATCACCAACGGTCATCTGTTAATGACTCAGCTGATCAGCCGCTATCCATACGATTGGCTAAATTAATTAGGTGGGGTTTTTAAGCCACGTTTCCCTGCCCTCTTTGCAACTCGTCAGAAGTGCCGAGCTAAGATCTAAACCAAAGACTCAGAACTGGACTTATTCTGAACCTATTCTGTTCCTGTCTTTCCTCAGGAGGGGGTGTGCAGATTCAATCCAAGTAAAGTGAGTGCCACCTGCAGTGACTTTAAGTACGTGCCTAATGGAGACGAGATCATGTTGCAGAGAGCCGTGGTTGCAGTCGGACCCATCTCTGCAGGCATAGACACCCCTGGAACCTTCAGGCTCTATCAGTCAGGTAACTGGGAGAAACACAGTCCTGCCTTACTCTTCACCAGGAGCACCTGCTGGGCCTGGGGAGATCCATGGCTTGCCCAGTTCACTGTAGAACTGAGGGAAATGATACTATCTTGGTTTCACATGTCTTCCTGCTCAGCATCAACCATCTCCTCTACATCTGTAATGTCCTGCTAGCAGAGAAACATTTTAACTAGCTCATATGTATTTCAGAAGCTAAACTGGCTTCTGGCATAAAACCAAACCTAAAATACCTGACCTGAGACTGACAGGCTAGTCAAATTTACATTTACGGCATTTAGTTGACACTCTTATCCAGAGCGACTTACAAGGTTAACCACATTACAGGTAGGCCAGTGTAGTGTTAGGAGTCTTGCCCAAAGACTCTTATTGGTGTAGCACAGCATAGTCACCCATACTGGGATTCGAACCCCAGTCTCCCACGTGGGGTGGTGGCTATTTGGTGGGTAGTGGTGTTATCCGCTGAGCTACACCAACCAAATATGTTAATGGGTAATATGGGTAAATATGTTAATGTCTTAACATATTTACCCAAACGGCTTCAGGCTCGGGTTGGGCAGCTTTTATAAATTAGTACTGCTTTATATACAGTAGCTGGAAGGTTTAACTTAAACATGTAAGTAAACTGGCCGTTTTGCTATCTGATGTTAAATGACCATGAAATTTAAAATCAGTCAGCTTGTTTACCTTTAAAAGCTCAAATTACTATAGCTTTACAGTGAATTATATTTGCCTTTTGAACCTTTTCTAAGTGTTTGTGATTCAGTGATTCACCAGTAGCCCTTGTCAACCCTTGAACCGGTCCTTTTCAGGCTTTGTAGAATCTTGGTGCTATTCGGGGAACCAGCCTGAGCTTGCACCAGGTTTTACAGAAACCCAGGAACGTCAAATCATACAACATCAATGTAAACAGAGGGCACTGCACAGTCGTAGTAAACAGTATTAACAAGATGGTGGAGCGTATAGAGTACCTGTAACCTGTGCTGTTGTTCCAGTATATTTACTTTTGACCTAAAATTAGGTGTGTGAATCAGAACGGTGCCGGTTTCACATTGGTGGCCTATAAAAAACACATATATCCGAAACTGTCTGTTTTCAGGTGTGTACGATGAGCCAAAATGCAGCAGCAGCATCCAGACCCACGCTGTGCTGGTTGTTGGGTATGACACTGATTGCAGTGGAAGACAGTACTGGCTGGTCAAGAACAGGTGAACAAACAACAACATATTGGAAACATAGTTCCCGACCTCCTGCAGAGAATATGGAAAATCCCCACAAATATGGCCAAGTACTCTAAACCAAAACTCAAACGATATAGAAAACGTATCAGTACGAAGTGTTTTCTTTAACCACACTTTTGAATATATTTGTTTTGGTTAAACTAAATGTGGATATGACCTCCCAAAATATACCAGCAAATAAACGAGCACACTGACATATTTAATATAAGCTTTATTCATTCATTGTAACTTTGGATGCAACATAAGTAACAGGGTTAACTTATAACAATGAGTTCACTGAGTTTATTAAATAGTGTTTTTAATTTACCCAACATTTCAAGCTACATTCAAAGTTAATATGAAACTGATGCTGTTTTTAACATGCATAATATCCTCAAATGCAGATTATTTGTTAAGAGGAGCTTGATTTTGCAATAACATGCTCAATAATATGAACATACAAAGAGTGTCCTCATTTAATGTTTATTAATGTATAAATTAAAATGGTTCCTTTTTTAATTAGCATCAGTGCTGATATCAGGATATGACTCTCTGCATTACTCTGGATATAAGATCCCTCATGCCAACTGGTTTATAAATCTCACTGTTTCGCAGCTGGGGTACTGAGTGGGGTGAACAAGGCTACATCAGGATGTCCAGAAACAAGAATAACCAGTGTGGCATTGCCACACTAGCCAGCTACCCTGAAGTTTAAAGGTACGTCTTCATTACATTATATTTAATCCCACATAGACCTGTTCAGTTCTTTATATGAGTTTAGTTTCTACCAAAAATTTAAAATAACATAATAAAATCCAAAATACCAAATTTTGCTGATACATTTTCTGCTGATATAGTTATGCCCCTTCCTGTATTGGGGCCTTGACATGACAGAAAGTCTTGTGTGGTCTAGGGATCTTTAGAGCTATGCCATCTGGAGTAGTATGCTCTTGGTAGGCTGTCCCAGGGTGAATAATTCTGGAGTGAAAACCCAAACCAGCACGATCCACAGTCCCCCATGAGAACAGGGTGTAGTATGCAATGGCTCGTAGGCAATTAGGCCCTTGGCGGCAAGTGGAAACTGGCTCTTGACATGTGAAATGTAACCCTATAGTTTGTTCTCTTCTCCATGCATAGTGTTAGCTCTGGAACCAAACTCCTTGGCTACCATGCAGTTGGAGTTTGTCCTGGTGGATAAGCTGGTCTCATTGTGAATGAAACTAAAAGGGAGATAAACTCCAACTGTATGCTTACACACCAAGCAACAGTTCAGAGTTGGTGAAGTTCAGGAAAAGGTCCCATCTGCAGACTCTACAGTTTTCAATGCTCACGTTGGCGGTGACAGGAAAAACTGGGAGGGGGTGACTGGAAAGGACAGCCTTCCCGATCTGGTAAATTGTGTTGTCTGTACTAGTTGTGGATTGTCCATTACAACCACCATGTTCAAAGTGGTACCAGAGCTCCTTGGGTTAATGGTCAGTGATCGACTTTGTAATCGTTTCATCTGACTTGCTTTGCTAATCATCTGATGGTCGTCATCTGGTGGCGAGTTGGCTCAGATGGTGGTCAGACCTGGTAGGCTCAAATGAACAGATAGGGTGGACTGCAAATGACTGGCAGAGGCCTCTGTACAGAAAGGTATTTGAACTCATACCTCTAGGAAAACTTCTTCCACAGCTAGTAGAATCTTCCATAGCAGGTAGGGGACAAAGAGTCCTAATGGACAGTGTTCAAAACCAGCATTGTGGAAGTGGTACAGCTCAGATCAGGGAATGAGTTAAAATAGGCCATAGTAAATTATATCTGGAATTATAATACACCAACAAGCACATCAGCAGTACTGAGTTTTATTAAATTGTGTTTTTGTACAGGTCGAGGAAGGTCAGAACCTGGATAAACCTTTCTGGGAGGCTGCAGTAACTATGCCTGCTAGTCTTGCAGGGCCAGATGTGATCCCGTAATGTAAACACATGTGATAGGACAGCTTAATAAACTTTTGGTGCTTGAAAAAATGAAGCTAAAATCAACTTAGTAAAGTTAGACACTCTCTAAATCCTGCCTCACTACTGCTCCAGTCTGTCCTCGTTTAATCCATTAATACTTTCACCACACATCTACATGCTAAACAAGGTGCTTGGTTAATTATGTTCCCTCTGTTTGTTCCTACACTAGTAAGTCTGCATAGGTCCAGACATTAAGCCTACAGTTTCTGTTGTTGTCCTCTCATGTCCTGGTTAAGAGATCACGTTTGGCCCCACATGACCGCTTTACTGCTTCATCACTTCATCATCACTATTAACAGATTTACCTCAGAAATAAACTGACTTTAATTTATTACAAACACTGCAGTTCAGTAAACATTCCTAATGGTCCTTCTACAGTAGATGTTTATTGCTTTTACATTTTATTACATATATGGCTTTAACTTCCCCCTCGCTGTCTTCTCCTCACATGCTGAAACTATCAGATTTTACATATATCGCTTTCTTGTTGACTCAGCATCGCTATGATTTATTAATCTGTTAAACATGTAAACCTGCTAATTCTAATAAAACTGCTGCATGTACACAGATGTGTGTAATACAGATTGTGGTGTGTATTTATTCTGAAATCTCCCACTACAGCTTTACTATTTACTAATACACCACCCTGGATCTGCTCTTATAACCCAGCTCCCATACTCCTAAAGTACACATTCAACATATCTATCTACAGCACCACTTCAACACCGATACGTGGGTCATTGGACTACACCCATTTCTACAGTTACACTACACCCATTTCCAAAGCTACACGACTATTTCCATAGATACACTACATCCATTCACAAAGTTTTGCTACACCCATTTCCCTAGTTACACTACACCCATTACCCTAGTTACACTACACCCATTCTGTAGTTACACTACATCCATTACCCTAGTTACACTACACCCATTTCTATAGTTACACTACACCCATTTCTATAGTTACACTACACCCATTACCCTAGTTACACTACACCCATTTCTATGATTACACTACACCCATTTCCATAGCTACACTATGACTATTTCCATAGTTACACTACACCCATTTCTATAATTACACTACACCCATTTCCGTAGCTACACTATGACCATTTCCATAGCTACACTACGACTATTTCCATAGTTACACTACACCCATTTCTGTAGTTACACTACACCCATTTCCATAGCTACACGACTATTTCCATAGATACACTACATCCATTCACAAAGTTTTGCTACACCCATTTCTATAGTTACACTACACCCATTACCCTAGTTACACTACACCCATTTCTATAGTTACACTACACCCATTTCTATAGTTACACTACACCCATTACCCTAGTTAAACTACACCCATTTCTATAGCTACACTATGACTATTTCCATAGTTACACTACACCCATTTCTATAGTTACACTACACCCATTTCCATAGCTATACGACTATTTCCATAGATACACTACATCCATTCACAAAGTTTTGCTACACCCATTTCTATAGTTACACTACATCCATTACCCTAGTTACACTACACCCATTTTTATAGTTACACTACACACATTACCCTAGTAACACTACACCCATTTCCATAGTTACACTACTCCCTTTACCAGACGTGTGGACTCGAGTCACATGACTTGGACTCGAGTCCAACTCGAGTCACTAAACTGATGACTTGTGACTTGACTCCCATCGTTACTAACTACTTGCCGACTTGAACTTACCCTATATACCTTTACTGACTTGGAACTTGGAATCGTACATTGAGCTTTAAAGACTCGAAAAGACTTTGACAACCCTCCTTTAACATAATGAATAAGTAAAACTGAATCAATATAACTGGATCGTTTTATATTAAATGTCGCTGTAAACTCTAGGGAGCTGAGGCCGCTCAGCCCAAATGATCCGTAACCTAGCAACAAGTCGCCGTAACCGTGGGCAGCCAATCACGGGAACTTTGAGGGTGGCGCCAGTGTTGAATTTGTGCGCAGAAGACGAGCACATGATCCCAAAATAATCCTGTTCAACTACAAAGATTATAATGTAGTAAATAAAAGAAGAACTGCGTAATCAAGACCATGTGTAGTCCAAGATCACAGATGGAGGTGCAACCACTTCAAACTCGACCATTTTGGCTGCACAAAGAACAGGAAGTCGTGTGCTGTGTATAGTTCGCGTATAGCATGTTAGCAGCTAGCAAACGAGCTTCATAATAATAAACAACAGCGAATTTAAAACAAAGCTGTTGTCCTCTGTTCTCCTCTCTCCACAGAACCGTCACTGTGAGAGTACTCATATACTGAAAATTAAAGTGTTTAGGAACCACAGCATCTCAGCCACGACGTGGTGAATTAGCATAGAGCAGAAAAGTGTCAAACACAGCAGTTCACACATGCTGTTATATATATATAATGGGTTTAGAATGTGATGTCATTAAAAATTCCTGTAGGTGGAATGTGTTCAACTACTTCGTTATAGTGTGGTACCTCGTTATAGTGGCCTTCGAGGCCTTCACAGTGTATTGTGAATTTAGATGTCTATAGGTCCAGTGCATTAATGATGAATAAATGCCAAATGGATTTGGAAATATAAACTGAGCATTCCTTTATGAAAATGATGCTCCTGGTTTGTGTCTGAAAATGGTTCTCCATCACTTTTTGCTGCATTCATGCTTTTTCATATTAAGTTAAAACCAAATGTCATATAACGTGATGTCAGTTGAAGTACATATATGCTATGGAAGTGCTCGTTTCCCCTCTCTGTTTCCTGAGAAGGATAAAAAACTCTCAAGGTATCAGAAGTTACTTGTTTACTGGAAGCTTCCACTGTGATAGTTACTGGTGGAGGAGCTTTAACTTCCCCCTCGCTGTCTTCTCCTCACATGCTGAAATTAGCATGTTTCCCACGAAAAACATGCAAGGGTTGGACAACGTGTGCAGGTCTGGTATGGTTTGTGGCTGCATGTGACTGGCACCTGATTCCAGATGTAACACGCTCAGTATATAAATAAGAGACCCTGAGCTAATAACCAGACGAGCATGCAGACCTAAACCCATACAGGGGACTGCAAGACATACAGAGAACTACAGACAGGTATGTACCACATAGGTTTGTTTTCATTCTTTGATATGTATATGTAGGATATATATTATATTATTTTATATGCAAAAAAATACATTTTTACAATATAATTTTAATTGTTCAGAGTGCAGAGTGTTTCTATTTATAGTTTAAATGTAGATGGATAATTTAATTTACCTAATTAATAGAAAATACTAATTTAATTGTGTTCTATTTTATTGCTGCTACTTTGCAAATCCTTGGTTTAAATGCTGTTAGTTATTGGAGTTTTGTTGATCTTCTGTATTAGCAGGAAAGTTCATTAAAACAGTGAACTTTTATAAAAGATAATTCATCTTTATTGTTTATTAACAAATGGATAACAACCTCAAGCTAAATAAGCGGATAGCTACATAGTTATCAATTATTTGAATTTGTTTCAATAATCAGTAGTATATTAGACTATCAAAACAGAATATGTAAGTTCACTAGACCAAAAATCTACCTAACACCGTATAATATATAATCAAAGTTTCTGGATGCAGACCACATCAGTTCAGTCACTCTTACTTCAAAGAATTGTGCAGTTGGTCCAGATTTGGTGGATGCCTTCCCTGCCACAATTCCAGGGGGGGGACCCCCTGTTGACTGGTATTTTAGACACTGCTGGTAGACCCGTATGACTATACACTTCCATACACCTGCAGATTCAACTACTTCCTTTTCACTATGGTTTTTGGTTTGCCCAAATGCAAGTGTGTCTATGTGTAGTAGTAACAAGTTCCATATCTTCTCTGTTCAAAGAAAAACATTCAAAAACAGACTTTTTTTCAATTTGGACAATGGCAATGATATATATTTGTAACAATCTATCTCTATAATAATCTATATGAAATCTTTTCCATAGGCATTATACATATGTAAGTAACTATACATAGTAAAAATAATAATAATAATAATAATCATAATAATAATAATGTCCTATATGTAATATTTTATGCTACGTGAGGAACACTGGGACTAAGTCAGATAGGCGGTTCCTTTGTGTTAGTGTTCTCTGGTTACTGAACACAGAGTGTTAAGGTTTGAGCTGTTGTTTAAGGATGTGAGTAACAGTGAGGGGAAGTGACTGCAGTATTTATCAGATTGACTGAGCTGATCTTCTCTCATTGATCTCCCTCCACCACACAAGTTTCTTCTCACTCTGAGCAGAATGAGGGTTTTACTCGCTGTCGCCGCTCTGGTGGTCGTGGCGGAAGCAGCCACCCACTTGCTGGAGGACCTGGAGTTCCACGCCTGGAAACTGAAGTTTGGTGAGGATCTGTATTTTACTGTTAATGAATTATTAGATTTGTATGAAGCTCAGTAACAGTCTGAGGAACCCTAATCACGCCCACACTCCGATTCAGACGCTGCCTTTTTCCAGTGCCAGTTCTTTCCGGTAATCAAAGAGCAGATGTAGGCGGCATGGAAAGCTCCTTCATCTGCAGTTTCACTCTGTGTCATTCTGAGCCGTGCTCATACTGAGCTTTCTGAGCTGCCTTTGTTCTGCATTGTCTTAAACTCTTATACTGTAACATACAGTCCACCACATGCATACTTCCCCCCTCTGTCTAATCCTGATGTGTATGTCTCTGTGTAGGTAAGAGCTACCATTCTGCAGGAGAAGAGTCTCGGCGTAAGATGACCTGGCTGGACAATCGTAAGAAGGTCCTGGTGCATAATATGCTGGCTGACCAGGGAATCAAAAATTACAGACTCGGCATGAACCAGTTTGCAGACATGGTGAGCACTTCTTGCTCCTGGTGGTCATATAGATAATATACCTCCACAATATCCAACCATCTTGTACCTTTTGCCTTCAACGTTTCCTAGCCTAATGATCTTTTCCAGATGGTTATTCTCAATGTGTGTCCTCATTTTGGTTTTCTGGGCTGTGAGTGAGAAGTGAAGCCATCCATTTATTTTCTTTGTCGTCCAAGGAACTTTATTAGCACCCAAGTTCACAGGGATCTAGATTTTTACTCCTGCTTGTTATTTATTCATCTTTCACCTTCAAAAAGGACCACAGAGAGAACCAAAGTCTGGACAGCTCTGATCTTTGTAGAGACAAATTGTTAAATCTGAAGATCTTCTCAAACTCCTTATCCTAACAAACCATGTTGTATTCCTTGAGTACTGGATCCTCTGTCTAACATTCCCATATCTTCTCCATCAGCTCTTTCCTGTCATCATGACCCTAGTCTTCTTCACATTGAGCTAAAGTTCCACCCTTTCTTTTGCCTTCTTTGTCAGGACCTTTAGGTCTTCCAGATTTTGGACTGTGATTATTGTATTACCTGCACATCAACGGTTCCCCAGCCAGTCTTGAATCTTGACCATCTTCCTCTGTTTATATATTCTGAATACAGATGGATCAGGTTAGCTAATAGTACACAGCTTGTTTTGTTAGGAGTTGTTAGGTTTTGTTTGGCTGAATTAGACCAGTCACATTAGAATTAGAAAAGAGTTCTCTAGAGATTTGGTCTCAGAGCTGACCGAACTGGAGGAAAGTGTGACTAGCAATTTAAATATCTGTGTGTGCTTGTTATATCAGTGTACATTAAATATAAAGATGATTTTGATGGACCTTTGTTGTTGTTTTTTTTGTTTTTTTTTGATACAGCCACAATTTGTACGACGATTAGTTGGACACAATCTGATTGATTGACAATGACAGTATCATTCTGCAGAGCACTGGTTACTTATTAATCAACCTTTATGCTACAGATAATTGATTTTCTAGCTGTGAAAAACTTTATATAAAGATGTTAGAAAATACAACACTGTTTAAGCCTCTCGCCATCTCTCCAACAGGACAACCAGGAGTATAGACAGAAGTTCAATGGCTGTCTAGGTTCCTTCAAGAAGACCAAGAACTACAACACAACAACATTCCTCCGATCGGCATGGGGCATTGCTCTGCCTGATACCGTGGACTGGAGAGAACAGGGCTATGTTACCGGCGTAAAGGACCAAGGTTATTGTGGATCCTGCTGGGCCTTCAGTGCGGTGAGATACAGCTGGTTTCAGTCTTTGGCCTCTTAGTGGGATAGATGCTCATGTTTACTTCTGAAAACCATCATTAGAAAAAAAATGGTGTCCCTAAAAGATATTGGCATTGTAGCTATTTCCAGACCCCAAAATCAAATGACAGTGGTGAACCATTTCATGATCACGTCCTTCTTTAGTGAAGAACCATTGTGGCTATAGAAGAGTCTCTATAGCTTCAGCTGCAATCCACTTCAATCAACTAAACTAGCTAACCTAAATAGCATTAGCAGCCAACTGCAAAAACCATGGAAACATCTATTTGTTTTGGTTGACAGGCTTGTCATTCAGACAAGGGCTAATGAATGCAGCTAGCTAGACAGCACAGAAAAGGGCTAACCACTGTAACACATGCATGTGCTAACAAGGAAACAATAAATTGCTTTCTGAAGTATTGAGTGTGAAATCTCAAAATTCAAAAAAGGCTACAGCCAAGGAAACCAAGGTGTACCCAAACTTGACAGAGATGCTCCTGGGAACCTGAACTCTTTATCTTGCGGAATGTGAATTAAAGCAAAGTTTATCATCTCGCCTTCCCTTTATATCTTAGACGGGGGCGCTAGAAGGTCAGATGGTCAGGAAGAGTGGAAGTCTGGTGTCCCTCAGTGAGCAGCAGCTGGTAGACTGCTCCAGGGCATTTGGGAACTACGGCTGTGATGGTGGCTTGATGGACCAGGCTTTTTCATACGTGATGAATAATGGTGGCCTGGACTCTGAGCTGTCGTATCCCTATGAGGGTGTGGTGAGTGGACAGTGTCCAGGGAACAATCAGAAGCTAAGTCAGGAGCTAGAAGCTGTTATTTTATCATAGCCATATATCTGTCTGTTTTTTATCTATCTATCTATCTATCTATCTATCTATCTATCTATCTATCTATCTATCTATCTATCTATCTATCTGTAGGATGATATATGCAATTTTAATCCAGCCACTGTAGCAGCTTCCTGCAGTGGCGTTGTGGACATCACCGAAGGAGACGAGGAAAGCCTGCAGGAAGCAGTGGCCTTGGTTGGACCTATTTCTGTGGCCATAGACGCCAGTCAGGAAAGCTTCCAGCTCTATCAGTCAGGTAATGCTTACATGTCACTAGCAGCTAAAGCCACAGGCACACAGCATCAGGGTAAAGTTTGGACGTATTTACTCATCTTTATTTAACTTTACAGTTTTCCACATTTTAGAATAATAATAATGACCAGAAATATGAATGAGCACATATACGAATACAGTGTACTGAAACTAATCCAGACGCTTCTCTTTTGTGTCTTGCTTAGTGCACTGACATTTCCTCAGGCAGCTTCATGATGTTTTTCCAACAGCATTGAGAAACATTGTTGGCTGTATGGAAATATTTCAAATCTAAAACGTCTGATTCGGAAATAACTTTACATTCAGCTTATAACTAAATATATAGGCATGCCGTATTGGTGCCACACACTTCATTAGGGTGACCATAATGAATTGTTCTTTGGGCAAGATGTCAGCATGGGGCAGATTGACACCTGCAGTGCAAAAAGAAGATACATGTGAGAAAAAGACGACATATGGTCACCCTATAATAGTGTTTGAACATGTTTGTTAAGTATTGAGTGATTGTGCATGCAATATCTGAGGAACCATCTATTAACCAGCTAAAATACCACAGCAACTAACTAGCCACACCCCTATAACCACCTGACACCTGACCGGAATACCCTAGCAAATGACCTAGCAATACCCTAGCAACCACCTGGTACACCTTAGCAACCACCTAAGAAAGCAACTGCCTGGCAACAACCTAGCAGCCACCTGGTATACCTGAAACCCACTGACACAACATCATATCACCCACCTTGAGATTGCTTGGGATGCAGAAGCGCTGTGATTTCCTCTCCAAGTGTACATTACTAATAAGCTGATGTCTGGCTGATTGATTGACTGTAGGTGTCTATGACGAACCATACTGCAGCAGCACTGATCTAGATCATGGTGTCCTGGCTGTTGGTTACGGCACTGAGTTCGGACAGGACTACTGGCTGGTCAAGAACAGGTAAACAAACCAACAAGTAGGTAATCAAAATAGAAACGGTACGCAGATGTCAGAAATTTCCCAAATTAAACAGGAAGAGCTGCTGTATTAGCAATGAGCATCCTCTGAGTTTGCTAACATTAGCAGCTGAAGCTAAACCCAGTTTCATGAATCCTTTACTCTCCAAATGAAAATGAAGATCCACCAGCACTATGATACACCATGAAGAGCTCCAGAGTGTAAACTAGGACAGTGTGATGTGCTGTTCCATATGTTTGGAGTTATGACTCTTTAGAGAGCATTACTACATCAGAAGACCAGCTAGGAGAAGCTAACAGTGCTAGCACTTAGACTAGCCGCCACAGAACGAGTGTTTCTGCTCATATTAACACGCGACAGAGGAACATAAAAGTTGTGTTTGATTCTCCATACGGTTCCGTGTTAATGTAGATGCATGTGTGTGTGTGTTTGGAAGGGTGTAGAGGAAGGGGAGAGCAGTATATCGGTTTAGCACAGTCATTGAGCTCAATATCCTGGTTTATCTCCTTTAGGATTAGTACAGAGTCCTGTTGTATTATAGCATCTCTACCTGTGTTCTCCATGGTAAAAAGTCCTGACCCTCAGTTCGCTTAAATAAGGCCTTTAGACTGGCTGTACACCTGAAGTTTATTCTCTTGAAATAGTTTATTACAATGCAGAAAAATAGGCGATAATATAATGTATTATTTTTTGTTTAAATAAATATTTTAGAAATGTCTATTTCACAACAATGGTAAGGCATATCATATTGCAAACCAATGTTTTTTTGATATGACTCCAGGCCAGCGGTCCACATGAGCAACTAATTAAAGCGTGAATTTGTTTTTTAGCTGGGGTACTGGATGGGGTGAAGAAGGCTACATCAAGATGTCCAGAAACAAGTATAACCAGTGCGGTATAGCTACACAAGCCAGCTATCCAGTGGTCTAAAGGTGCGTTTAAAAACATGTTGTGGAGTGCTTGAAAGGTCTCGAAATGTGAGACACAAGTGGTTCTACCAAAAAACATTTAATGAAGAATAAGTAAATGTTCTGAAAAAGTCCTGTCCTTAATCCTACGGTCACTTTACTGACTCATGACTTAACAGGACCATTCAATTCTTGTCTGTGCAGCTTAGTAAATACCAATGCCAATGTATTTTTATTGATGTCTGCATTTACTTTAACCTATGTTATGAATATAATAAAGCAGTTATTTTACCAAATGTTGGGTTTTTTACAGATGTGAATGGACCACCCCCTCTACGATTTTCCTAAGTGTCACATATCCCTCCAGTTCAGTCTGGTTCAGAACTCAGATCACATGACTTCCCATTTGCAGCTGACAGCCTATCCCAGATCCTCCTCACCCTATTACTGTTTGTTTACACCTGATTTTTCTCATTTTGGTTCTGGATTTTTGGCTTTGTTTTTGACTTTGTCTCTGGATCGCCCTTGGTGTTTGCCGTGTTACCGACCTTTTGCTTGTTTCCGACTATGCCTTTGGATTGTTCTTTCAATAGATCTTTTAAGCTTCACCTGCTTGTCCAACCTTCGCCCGAACGCTAAGGAATTACCAATAAATATGTTTACAGAATTTGTGTAAAATTGACCGCTGTAGCTGAAACTAATCAATAAGTACTGTGATTGCCATAATGTGAACGCAAAAATGAGTGTATGGAAATAAAATTATAAGCATTAAAAAGTGGTTCTGTTTTTAATATTTAAAGAGCTATTGTCCTACATTGTTATTATTCTTCCACAGCTTTATGCACTAAAACAACCATTCATTTCTGCATGACCCTTTTTGAGCTGTGTCCTAATAGATTATCCTATATCACACCTTATTAAAAAGTAGTCCAGGCATAAACAGGCTCCTTATTACTTGAGAGTGGGTGAGCTTTTTAGAATTTAGAACCACTTTTGCCAATAAGGTATGCACACAAAGGAATTTGTCTTCCACATTTAACCCATCTGTGATGTGAAACACCCAACAACTTTTGGAACAGGGGATCGAGTCAGTGACCTTCCAACAAGCCTTGTTCCTTAACCTCTAACCCACAGTACAATACCTAAAACTTTTTGGAAGTCTCAAGACATGTCTCAAGACATGCTAAAATGTTTTGTTGGTCTTTTGGAGAAAATGTGTTTGGGTCCTTTTTCAGACTTCCTGGTTAATAGCATGATAATAGATCAGAAATCTGTGTCTTATTTATTTATAGGTCCTTGACTATTGCAGCTCAGCCTTCAGTGCAGTCCATAAATGTCAAAACTTGAGGAAAAAATGTGGAAAAAAACAACCTTACTATAATGCTAATTTCTGCTAGCGCCTCAATGAGATTCCTAGTAGGGTGCTAATGCTGGTGCACATGAACATTTTTGTGTACATTCTAGGTTAAACACAGACATCTGAAGTTTGTTAAAGATGCTCCATGTGTTTTATGTAAAGTTTTTAACAGACATTCATCTCAGGTCCAATCAAACTTTATATACACCACTTTTTACAACAGGCACTGCTGTAAATGATCCACCACCCACATAATAGCTGCTCTGTGGTGCTTCTGTGGTCCTATACAGAGAAATAGATTGACTGCAGTCTGGAACTGTAAGAACTACAGAATGTCCTATATGGTCAGTGGAGCTGATAACATGGACACTGAGTGTAGGACGAAAGACTGCATCGCCAAACAATCCAGTAATTTATAAAGACCCTGTGGTGTGTCCTGTAATGAGCACCACCGGTGTCTTCAAACGTGTAATAAATGTGTGGTTGGTGTAGCTCAGTGGGTTACACCACTACTCAGGGTGCCACCTCTACATGTGGGAGACTGGGGTTTGAATCCCAGTCTGGATGATTATGCTGAGCTACACCAATAAGAGTCCTTGGGCAAGACTCCTAACACTATGTTGACCTACCTGCTTTCTCACGAGGAGTGGGCCATGATACCCGTGGACAGGTGCAGCAGCTTAATTGAGAGTTACAGTAGTCGCTCGCCTGCAGTGATTGCCTCAAAATGTTGTGAAACACAACATGTGGTAAGCGTTCCATCATTTTTGTCCTCATGTGTATATATTTATTTCTTTTTGCAAGTGAAGAAAAACAGAAGATTTCTTGTGACTTTCATAAAAACATGAGAATCATATGAAACTGAGGGGTCAGAGGTCACTATATCACAAGACTCATGAAAACAGAACCCAGAGGCAGTAAACAGTAACACATTTGGTTCTTATCTCAGTTTATGGTCTCTGCGCTGTACAGCCTACAATATGCAGTGTCATGCATGAGCAGCAGGAATCTGAACAGCCTGCCCAACAACATGCACCCAAATCAGGCCTCAGGCTCCCGCTAGTGTTATTAGCTATGCTCATATAGTTTAGCTACTGTTTATAGATGATCATACAGGGTCAAACACCACATCATCAGCTCTGTTAGAGATGCGAAACATTTCCACACTGGGAGGATTTAAGACATGCAATTAGCACAATGCTAAAGCTAATAAGTTGTCATTACTAGATAGTTTTATTAGGCTTAAAGCTCTGGGGCTAAAGCTAAAGAAGCAAACTTTAGACACCAAATAGTTTTAGCTGGGGAACTACACTTCTGAGAAATATGGTTCTTAGTACTTAGTATTCTACATAGAACATGTTAAATGATTCTTTGCATGGTTAAATAAGATTATGCGCAAGGTTCTTCAGACTGAAAATGCATTATAAATGGTTCTTAATGAAAATCGTTCTACATAACACCAAAAAGGGTTCTTTACCAAGGGTTCTTTACTAAGGAACCCCTGAAGAACCATATAATTTAGCAGTGTACATTAAGAGGAGTTATATGACCAGGTAATTAAGGCTTTTCACTGAGCTTTCAATGTAATTACAATGGTATAAGAAACCTATAAGAGAGGTTACCTCAGAGGTTGGCCTTCAAAACGAACACTATGTTTCTTTATTTACAGTAAGGAGAAACTAATTGTCAGGCACAATATTTGAATACACAGTGCTGTGAAAAAGTATTTGCCCCTTTCCTACACATATTTGTCACACTTGAGCATTTCCGAACCCAGATAACCACAACATTAGTTTTTTAAAGTAATATCACTGAAATTTACCTCATAGTCATTGCTGAGCCTCAAGGACTCCAGAGAACAGCAGTGAGAGCCGGTATCCACAAATGGAGAGAAGCTAGAACAGTGGAGAATCTTCCCAGGAGAGCCTGACCTACTAAGACTTTAACAAGAGTGCCAGCTCATCCAGGAGGTCACAGTAGAACCAGATAAACATCGAAAATCTAAACTCCAGGGACCACAGGCCTCAGATCAGATCATATAAGGTATGATACAAGGTTTTGTTCTAACTGTGTGTTTGTGTCTGTGTGTGTGTCTTTGTGCATGCCTGTGTATGTGTGTGTGTGTGTCTTTGTGCATGTCTGTGTGTATGTGTGTGTGTGTGTGCGTGCATATGTGTGTGTGTGTGTGTGTGTGTCTTTGTGCATGTCTGTGTATGTCTGTGTGTGTGTGCGTGTGTGTGTCTTTGTGCATGTGTGTGTCTTTGTGCATGTCTGTGTATGTCTGTGTGTGTGTGCGTGTGTGTCTTTGTGTATGTCTGTGTGTGTGTGTCTTTGTGTGTGTCTGTGTATGTCTGTGTATGTGTGTGTGTGTGTATGTGTGTGTGTGCATGTGTGTGTGTGTGTGTGTGTCTTTGTGTATGTCTGTGTATGTCTGTGTATATGTGTGTGTGTGTGTGTGTGTGTGTGTGTGTATGTGTATGTCTGTGTATGTCTGTGTATATGTGTGTGTGTGTGTGTGTGTGTATGTGTGTGTGTGTGTGTGTGCGCGTGTGTGTGTCTTTGTGTATGTCTGTGTATGTCTGTGTATATGTGTGTGTGCGCGTTTGTGTGTCTTTGTGTGTGTGTGTCTGTGTATGTCTGTGTATGTGTGTGTGTGTGTGTGTGTGTGTGTGTGTGCGTGTGTGTGTGTGTGTGTATGTCTGTGTATATGTGTGTGTGTGTGTGTGTGTGTGTATGTGTGTGTGTGTGTGTGTGTGTGTGTGTGTGTGTGTGTGTGTGTATGTCTGTGTCTGGGTATGTGTCTGTGTGTGTATGTGTCTTTGTGTATATCTGTGTATGTGTGTGTGTGTGTGTGTGTGTGTGTGTGCGTGCGTGTGTGTGTGTGTCTGTATTTGTACTTTTTAGAGCCAGCTTCTCAGGAGACATCACTGCGCCTCTAACGGTTATGTAATAGCTTGGGTTAAACCAAATAAAGCCACTATAGCCTCATTCAGGTGACCAGGACCTTCACCTCTGCACACACACGGTCACAGTCTCAGAGGAGGCGATGGTTTGGTATATTAATCTGGGTTTATTACAGCAATTCCTGAAAAACTCATCATTTGGGCTTTATTGTTAGCTTTATTATTCACATCATCTGCAGTCAGCTGAGCATCAGCATCATCAAACTGTCTGTCAGACTGCTTAGTCATGCATGACAATCATAATTACAGAGTATTGGAAGTTTTCCAATACAGTACACATCCACCCGAAATTAAAGTAGAAAATAATAATATTAATAGTTTAGTAAATCCACCAAGGATAAAGTAATCCAGTCATAAAAGCTCCCACACAGAAAGTTACTACATGAGGTGGTTATGAATGCGCTGCCTGATGCCTGAGACGCTGTTTTTGATAGTTTGGAAAAGATTTCAGCCTTAAACTCTATTCATGGTGGAGGGATACATGCTGCAGGGCGCTGTGAGGTAAAACAGTCCCCCCCAAAGAACTTATAATTTCCAGATTTTCCACGTTTTCCGTCATCAATATTCCATACACAATCAGAGACACATGCGGGTTCACTGGTGGTTTAGATTTCATATAATATACATTTGTGGTTCTTTAAGGGTTCTTTAGTGAAAGAAATGGTTCCACGGTTCCACATGTTAGTACCATGAGATCTACATAGAACCATTTCATGCTTAAATGATTGTCTTTGTGTGTGAACTATTTGCTTGGATTGTTGTTTATGGTTCTCTATAGTACCTAGAGAACCATTTCACCATGCATAGAAGCTTTTAAGCAGGCGCATGGTTCTTTGGGTGTTCCTTGAAGAACTATTGCCTTACTAAAGAACCTTTGAAGGATCAACTTCTTTAAGAGCAAAACCTGTACAAAGTACAAAGTACAAAAAAACATACAAAGTAAATGGGACTCCTAACAACCAGCGGGAAGACCCAGTAGACCCACCAGCACCATCCCCACCAGATAAACAGCTTTCACCTCTGAGAGAGAGGAGAACATCAAGCTCCACTCCTGCTTCAGATCTGAGAACATCCACAGGTGTTCCTGTCCATCCTTCTCATGTGACTGTGTGAGAAGACACCTCAACACTATGGAGGTCTGAAAGGAGGTGTAGCTGTTCATGAAGCTTCTCTCTGAGAAAAGCAGACACACACATCCAACAAAGAAGCTGCTGGTGTTCTCAGAACAATGGGTTGACCACCCTAAAGTCCAGAACCTCAACACCACTGAACATGTTTGGTGATGTCTGGATGGTGAGAAGCAGCAGAAGGTGCTCAGGTTTACTGCAGCTTCCTTCCTGCACCAATAAAACAGCTGCAGGTTTCTTTCTCAGGTGACCAGGTGACCTCAGTCCTCAGTGAAATGTGATTGTTAAGCACTCTGCGGGATGTGCTTTACGACTGCGTGTGACAGACACCTGATCAGAGCGACTCTAGAGGAGTATAAAACACCAGAACACTCAGACAGATCTTCACCCTTCTTCTGATCTCTCTCTCACCAACATCAAAGCTCAGACGTCGCACAGGTGAGTCCTCAAACATATGCAGAGCTATTTAATCAGATAGTGATGAGACTATTGAAGAGACAAAGACTCTGGTATGAATGAAAGATGACTGTTACTATATATTTTATATTAACTTTATTATAAAGCCGCACGCAAAACATTTAACCATCTGTGTGGCAGACATGCCTAATCGTCTTCTACAGTACTGCTGCAGGAGTCGGGATTTTCCCATTTAAACACCTGGAAAACCACCTTCCGGTGATGTGTTTTGAAGGCTGACTGTTACTACATGTGAGCCTTAAACCAGTGTATGTGTCAATGCTAATGTGACTTATGACATAATGGGAATGTTCTGATTATTATAACTACCATGACACACAGACTAAATGCCTCGACACATATGCCACCACTGTCACACTGTGATGATGTCATATGTTGCACTGGACCAGTAATGAGCATGTTCTAGCTAAAGCTGGAAAGAGTGAATGATAGAACTGTTAAATGAGGCATTCAACTTGTTGTTCCTCATTCAATGGGCGAGAGACATAGATCAATGGAGAGAGAGAGAGAAAGGTGCCGCAACAAAGATGGCTGCCTATTAGTAATTTAGTATTTGGTCTATTTTAAATAATAAAAAACGTCTTCTGCTGGTTTAGACAGTATATGTGAACCATATAGGACATGTATGCAATATTAAGTCCCACATGTCTGCACGGGGCAGTCGTGGGCTGGAGGTAAGGGAACCAGCCTTGTGACTGGAGGGTCGCCAGTTCGATTCCCTGAGCAGTAATGACTGAAGTGCCCTTGAGCAAGGCACCTAACCCCTAACTGCTCCCCAGGTGCTGTGGGTAGGGCTGCCCATTGCTCTGGGTAAGTGTGCTCACTGCCCCCTAGTGTGTTCACTAGTGAGTGTGTTTGTGGTGTTTCACTTCACGGGTGAGTTAAATGCGGAGACTAAATTTCCCCACTGTGGGATCAACAAGGGGTCTAAAGTAAAGTTAGGCTTCCCTAGTTTTAACCCAGAATGCACCTTCGAAATACTGATGTAAAGTCTTTGCATTTCAGATATTTATAGAAATGTATCAAAAGTTGAATGTAATATTAACTGGGAAAGATGAAACACAATGCCCTGCATTACACAATGTCTTTTCTGTACTCTGTGCAGGATGAGGGTTCTGCTCGCTATCGCCGCTCTTGTGGCCGTGGCCAGTGCGGCCAGTGTCTCTCTGGAGGATCTGGAGTTCCATGCCTGGAAACTGAAGTTTGGTGAGGATGAACTGCAAAGTTAATTTATCATTTGTCAGAGTTTTTATCAAAGGGTTATCCAGTTGCTAAAATGTGTTGCTCTGGAGAGCATGCTCTTAATTCAGTTTATCAGCTACCTATCAAACTTTTCACTGGCTGGATCTGGAGTTTTACAGCAGAGCGAACACTAAACTCAGAGTTCACACTGATTTGTTGAAACACCTTCCACTAAAATAGCTATTTCATTGTTTACAGTGACCTCTAGTGATCTAAGAGAGACACCTCACCTATCAGACTACTGTATATCCAGACTGACAGTCTAACTGAACTGCATGTGTTTCTCTTCAGATAAGATCTACCATTCTGCAGAGGAGGAGTCTCAGCGTAAGAGCACCTGGCTGGCCAATCGTAAGAATGTCCTGGTGCACAACATGCTGGCAGACCAGGGCATCAAAAACTACAGACTCGGCATGACCTACTTTGCAGACTTGGTAAGAAAGGCGAAGACGCATCTGTAGATTTGATCACAAGTCACCTCCGTTTGAGATCCATAACAAAAAAGACATAAGCAATAGAACAAAGACAAGGACAGAGATACAGAGATGAGCATGCATGGTAACTGTAGGTCAGAATGTGGCCACAACTGAGGTGTGAATAGCAGTTAGCATAAACATATTCCATAAAGTAAAAATATATAAATAATAAATAAAAAGAAGACCTGAGTGCAGATTGATCTGGAGGTTTTGAAGATGGACAGACTGGTGACTACCAGTTTCTGGAGTTTATTAGCACCATTAGCCTCACAGTCTCTGCGCTAAAGCTAAAAGTCAAACCTGGATGCTAAACATGTCTCGGTTAATCGACTACATCTGGGGTGATATAGTGGATGCACTGAAGCCTGCAACCACTATAGTCACAAACTTTCTTTATTACAGTGCTCAGTGCATTACAGTGCTCAGTGCATTACAGTGCTCAGTGCATCACAGTGCTCAGTGCATTACAGTGCTCAGTTAAGACTATGCGGCCTCACAAGTGGAACAACAACTCACGTGTGCACAAACCGCACCAGCTTTAGCCCTGTTACTCAGTTGAGTAACATGAGTTCAATGCAGTGGGTGCATCTCCTAACATCCCTTAACATCTCCTAACCTCTCTGCCTCCAACAGACCAACCAGGAGTACAGGCTGCTGTTCAAGAGCTGCCTGTTGTCCTTCAACAGGACCAAGGCCCACAGCGCATCCACCTTCCTCCGTAAGATCTGGGAAGATCCTCTGCCCGCCACTGTGGACTGGAGGGACAAGGGCTACGTGACTAATGTTAAGGACCAGAAGAACTGTGGATCCTGCTGGGCCTTTAGCGCGGTAAGGGAGCGCAGGGAAACTAGAACCAGACTTGGAGTTCTTGAGCAGAACTCTAGTAGACCAGCGGAACCCAAGAAATAGCTGTTTACCTTCATTCTTCACTATATCTCTCGACTCACCACAAGCACTGCACCCTGAACACACCTGGTGTAGATCCTTCATACTAGGTTGAGGTTCTTTGATCCTTAACTTAAGGAACCTTCATTTGAAAGCTTCTATAAGGAACCAGTAGTGGCTACTTTATGGCATTGGCCCTTAGAACATTAGTACTTTTTTTGTTGTTCCATTTGGCACCATACACACTTTTAAGTGTTTGAGGTTCTTTAGCAAAGAACATGGTTCTACATAGAATCATGCACACTCAGAGAGCCCTTTGGGTGACCTTTTTAAAGGTCACCAGCTTGACATGATGGCAATAGCAGAACCCTTTTTGATGCTATGCATAACTATATTTTTAAAGGTTCATCAAACCACTTAATGTTCTCCATACACTGTTAAAAACATGGTTCTTTAATGGTACTTTGGCAAAGACCTTCCCCACTGCTGTTATATCTTTAAGAAGTGAATCTCCCAAAGTTCCTTTCCAAAGACCACACTCAGAACATAAACCATGTTACCGCAGCCTCTTTAGTTCTTCTCTTCTTTTCCATCTCAGACGGGATCACTGGAGGGTCAGACCTTCAGGAAGACCGGGAAGCTGGTGTCTCTTAGCGAGCAGCAGCTGGTGGACTGCTCTGGCCAATACGGGAACTTGGGCTGTGGAGGTGGCATGATGGACCAGGCTTTTGACTACATCAAGGCCAACAATGGAATTGACACTGAGGACTCCTACCCATATGAGGCCGTGGTAAGTTACCCACAAGGCTTTTAGGAACGCCCTCGTGGTTCAGCTAAGGACTGTTGGCTGTGTTAATTGTTCAGACTGTCCAGAGCGATGATGAGCTGTTGCTGTGTGCAGACCTTTAGTGTTTGGAACACAGCCAAACACTTACAGTGCAGTTCTTCTTATAACCTTCCAGGGCTGATTGAACCACAGACAGCTGTACAGCTATAGTCATCATGCTTCTAAACCACTGTTCATCTGGAGCCACAGGAGATCAGTTCCTGGAGCTCAATAAATTAATATCTATAATTTAACTCTATTATATTCTAAAACCATGCTAGTCTCTCAAATATCATCAAAGTTAACATTTGTATGCCTGTACATATTAACTGCTATTCCAAAGTATGGAATCACAGCAATATGAACTGTTTTTTTTTTTTTTACAATAAAACTTTATTATTTAAATATTACAAACAGTACAACAGCAGGCATGCTTCTATGTTTTATTTAATATATTTTAAGAAAAAAAATAAGTTATCAATAATATTTAGTTTTTATTTATTTTTAAATATAATATATTTTTTTATTTTTTATATATTTATTTTATTTTTGTAAATTTTTCTGAGAATTTAAATATTTTCTGAGCTATCTGATCTCCACTTCTGAAATATCATGAAATTCCAGAATTTAATTTTATTGGGACTTTGTCCTACAGCTTTTTGCTAGTTTTGGAATGTTCACCATTCTGGACTCCTCTAGCATTTCCTCTTCATCTGAAGCTGTTTATGATAAACAGATTGCAATCACTGAATGCATTAATCTGCAGCCTGATTGTTTTTAGATATCTGAAGACATTTGAACAGCAGTGTATGATTGTCTGTAGTGGTGGAGTTGTTGAGTTTAGCTTGACCGCTGTATGTCTCCACTTTGCAGGATAAAGACTGCAGGTTTAAACCAGAGAGTGTGGGAGCCACCCTCACTGGCTACGTGGACATCACCCAGGGAGATGAGAAGGCTCTGCAGGAAGCCGCGGCCACCATTGGACCTATTTCTGTGGCCATAGATGCTGGACACATGTCCTTCCAGCTGTATGATTCAGGTAAATGTCACCCACAATGACCAGCTGCTCATGTTTCACTCATGGGACACCTTTCATTCATGTGGATTTGACTTAAATGTTGATGTAACATTTGTTTGTTTGATTGATTGATTGATTGATTGATTGATTGATTGATTGATTGACTGTCTGTAGGTGTCTATGACGAGCCTGACTGCAGTAGCACTGATCTAGATCACGGCGTCCTGATTGTTGGTTACGGCACTGAGGGTGCACAGGACTACTGGCTGGTCAAGAACAGGTAAACAAGCTACCACAGTAAATGTACCACATTCTAGATAGATTATATAGGAATGTTCTAGAATTGTAGGAAGCTGACTGAGTACTAGCTAAAGTTCTACTGGATGTCATCCAAAAAGACAAACATCCAAACCAAACCATACCAAACCATTTCTACAGTGGAACTGAGTTAAGTTCTGTATTACAGCTGGGGTTCCAGCTGGGGTAACAGCGGTTACATCAAGATGAGCAGGAACAAGGACAACCAGTGTGGTATCGCCACAGCAGCCAGCTACCCACTGGTCTAAAGGTGAGCCCAGGTTTATTTAGGTGCTCCTATATGCTCATATATGGTATATGGTATATATCTATGCACCATATAGAAGCATGTTGTAGCTCCACAGTTACAGACTGTAGTGCTTTGGAATCTGCTTCATTCTAATGCTGTATGTTTATGTTCAAACAGGTTCTGTGTGAGAAGGTGGCAGCAGGCCGAGCAGCTGATTATCAGAAGTGAGAAATCAGCCGTGCTGTTAATCCTCAACATGTGCTCCTCAGCATTACCTCAGGGAGAGACTGTAAACAGGTCTCATATTTACTGGACAAGTCATTTTACGAAGTTGCTCTTTATAAAATGACTGATGTTATTAAATGAAGGTGGTTCTGTTTTGTAATCCTCTCCTGTGTGAGTTGTGTGAATGTGAAAATGAAAGTAATTTGGGATCAATAAAAGAAGGAAATGGCAATAACAGTGGTGGTTGGAGTCTTTGGACTGAAAGTAAAATATTTAATAGTCATGCAGAGTGCAACATAATATATATAAATAAATAAATGCAGGATATAAGAAATTATAACCATAAATAAATCTCTATTGTTGGGTATAAACTATAAAACAAACCGTACACATGTACAATTTAGTGTAATTGCACTGATATATGCTGGTACAAATATATATATATATGTATACAGGGGTTGGAATATGAAACTGAAACACATGTCATTTTAGTGTGGGAGGTCTCATGGCTAAATTGGACCAGCCTGGTGGCCAATCTTCATTATCTGCACATTGCACCAGTAAGAGCAGAGTGTGAAGGTTCAGTTCAAGAGGTAAGGCAGGTAAGAGCACAGTTCTGCTCAAAATACTGCAATGCACACAACATTATGGGTGACATACCAGAGTTCAAAAGTGGACAAATTGTTGCTGCACGTCTTGCTGGCGCATCTGTGACCAAGACAGCAAGTCTTTGTGATGTATCAAGAGCCACGGTATCCAGGGTAATGTCAGCATACCACCAAGAAGGACGAACCTCCACCAGCATCACGTAGTGACCTGGCCACTATCCTGCAAGAAGAATGGCTTAAAATCCCTCTGACCACTGTGTAGGACTTGTCTATGTCATTCCCAAGACCAACTGACGCTGTATTGGCCTAAAACCAGGTGTTTCAGTTTCATTGTCCAACCCCTGTATATATATATATATTGCCCAGTTACTGGAAGATATTGCACAGACATTGTATAGATATTGCACAGTTACCAGTTACATACTGATAACCTTGGCAGCCAGAGTTCAAGATGCATACAGGTGATATACAAGTAATGTATAGGTGATATACAGTACAAGTAGTATACAGCCGATGTACAGGTGATGTACAGGTGGTATACAAGTGGTTTACAGGCGATGTACAGGTCACGTAAAGGTGGTATACAGGTGATATACATGTGATGTACAGGTCGTATACAGGTGGTATACAGGCGATGTAAAGGCGATGTACAGGTCACGTAAAGGTGGTATACAGGTGATATACAGGTGATGTACAGGTGATGTACAGGTGGTATACAGGCGATGTACAGGCGATGTACAGGTCACGTAAAGGTGGTATACAGGTGATGAGATGCAGCAGCAAACAGTGTGGAGGAGTGGACCATGTATCCTGAATGACTGGAGCCCCCCAGCAGGCAGAGCTGTAGAAGATGGCTGATGCCACCACAGAGTCATAAACAGTGTGGGGGAGTGGACTCTGTATCCTGTAGGACTGGAGCCTCTCCAGCAGGTGGAGTCTGCTCTGGTCTTTATATACGGTGTTGTCCGACCAGTCCCCTTTACTGTTCAGATGAACTCCTGGGTACTTGTAGGTTCTGACAATCTCAATGTCCCTTCCCTGGATGTTCACCAGTGGTGGGTGAAGAGAACTTAATCCTGCAGAAGTCCACCACCAGCTCTTTGGTTCTGCCAGTGTTGATGTGGAGGAAGTTCTGCTGGCACACAAAATTCTTTGTCCCCAAAAAAGTCCACAAAATTCTTTGTTCTTTCTCTGTACTCTCTTTTGTCGCCATCCGAGATGTCATCAGAGTATCTCTGTAGGTGGCAGGTTGTGGTGTTGTGGGTGTACTCTGCAGTGTAGAGGCTGGAGAGAAAAGGGGAACTATTCCCTGTGGTGCCTCCATGCTGCAGATTATTGTGTCTGACACACAGTCCTTATGTCTGACATGTCAAATGCAGGAGAACATAAAGGCAGCTGTTCTCATAACTTTTTATTTTCAGATATTTTCACAGGTTTCACACATCAATATCATAAACATGTTGATAAATATAGACAGAGGACCATCAGGAAATACACACCATCACAAGATCATTTTACTGTGTTAACCTATAGTACTCTAGCAGTATGGCACTATGGCATGTATGAAAAGCAGTTTAATGAAAGGATGACTATATTGTATAAACCACATACCATTTTAATGGGGGCTCTGATATATTAAAATGTCCTTAATAATAAGCATTTACATTTACTAGAGTGCATGAACTGCCAGAGCTGAGAATGGTCCACTACCCACAAAAAAAAAAACAATTAATATACATATATATATATTCCAAACAGGACTTATTTCATTAATTTACCCCCACAGGACCACCACCTAGCAGGTATTATGTGGGTAGTGGACCATTCTCAGCTCTGGCAGATATATATAGATAAAAGGTATGGGGAGACAGGCCTGGTTCATTGGTAGGGGTATGGGGAGACAGGCCTGGTTCATTGGTAGGGGTATGGGGAGACAGGCCTGGTTCATTGGTAGAGGTATTGGAAGACCGGCTTGGTTCATTGGTAGTGGTATGGGGAGACAGAACTGGTTCATTGGTAGAGGTATGGGGAGACAGAACTGGTTCATTGGTAGGGGTATGGGGAGACAGGACAGGTTTACTGGTAAATGTAAATATATATAGCTAGTTGTTCATCAAACTAACTACTTTAGTTTAGTTTAGTAACTTTAGTTTACATTAGCAAACACTAGTTAAATAACTGCCGCTAACCCAGTTGGCAGCTGTACTGCGATTTCTTTCTTTTATTAAAGTCTAACTGTCTAACTGCGTACCACAGCCAAGCCATAGCTCTTTAAAGAGCTGACTCGTAAGCTTGGGCATGTTGGTGAAATATGGTTTGATTAATTATCACATGTTTGAGGGGATAATTTATTAATCATTTAAGAAATATATAACTGATATACCATAGACGTAATGGCACAGTGAGGCTAGAACACAGGAAATGACCAGCATAAACAGCCCCCAAGGTCAAGGGAAGTGTTTATAATATCTAGGAGCAGGATTTAATTTACAACCCAGGACTAAACGCAGTCAGAGACCACTTCATCTACTGTTCTAAGACTTTAGGCTGGGGGCCATAAACACATGGAGGAGTGGTTTGGTGTGGAAGACCTTGACTTGCCTGAACAATAGGAAACAAGCAGTGGCTAAAATCCCAGTCTACAGAGAATTCTCCTCGGAATTGAGCCAGGGAAGGCATCCATCAAATCTGGCCCAATCTTAATATAAACGCTCTGAGCACAAAGACTCTTTGTTTAAAGAGCAGTTGTTAAATTTCATTTCATTTACTTAAATACCTACAGACCAGTGCACATGTGCTACACCCTACGCATCTCTAAATTCAACCTTCATGATTGATTGGCCAGCGTGAGACATCGTTCCCTTCACAAAAGCATGTTTTCCACTATACTCTATTGAACTCCCTGTACCTTCACCTCTGGTAAATGGGCCATTGTTAACATACATCTGTTTGAATAGATTTTCATCACATAAAGCACCTCCTGTATAAATGCCAAGAGCAAACCAGTTTTTGAAAATGGTGTGTTCAAAAGGCACAGAGAACATGACGGCCAGGTCGCCGACAGAGTCTTTTTTTTTGGTGACCATTTGGTACATCAGGACTCCGACAGCACCGCCAACGGAAAACTCGTGTTTGGAGAAAGAGCACACTTCTTTGGTGTTCTTTGCGATTACAGGTGGTGGAGGATGGACACAGCGTCCACTGCTGGTGTAGAACCTGGAGAATATACAGATATAAATATAATCATTCATAATAGAATACACATCTGTATCAGGTCATAGGCCATAGGTCAGCCAGGGTGTAAAAGAAACAAAATATCCAAATGCAAAAGTTTTCACAAAAGACATCTGTCCTCACTTTGGATTGGTTAAGATGTAGGTTTTGCTGTAATTGGCGATTTCAATGGTGACGTTTCTCTTCGTTCCTATACCATAGGAGATTTGGTCAATAGTAGAGCCAGAGAAGGACTCCCCAGTAATAACATCATCTCCTGTACCAGCCATTGCCTGAAAAAAACAGGAAACAGAAAATCCCAAAGTGTGTTTGACCAGTCGGAGTCATTTCATATTCCATAATCCCAGGATTTTAATTTGACTGTAGTTTTTAGGAAATGGAAAACCTTTTTGGAAACTTTAAATGTAGACAGCTGATGTTTAAAGCTGTGGAAAGTTTTATCTCTAGGAAGGACAGAATTCTGTATCTACTAGAAATGGCTTCAGGGTCATTTGGACAATTTGGATTTCACATTAAACAAAATGTACTAATCAAACAATAAGCACCAGTACATGACAGAGCCTGTAAATATAACTTTGTTGAAACCTGTTGTATAGAGTAGGTGCTATCTCAGTATCCAGTATTATGGTCGTTATCGCTATTTTGTCTAAGATTATTTGTTACCTGAAATCTCTTTATTTAAAAATCAATTGCAATCTGGCGATTCATAAATACTGTATGTTAAATATGAGTATATATTGATTGTTTCCCCCCAATGAAATATATGATTTTTTAAATAAATTTTGATCATGCAATAAAAATTAATTGGTAGAGGTATGGGGAAACAGGACTTGTTCATTGGTAGAGGTATGGGGAGACAGAACTGGTTCATTGGTAGGGGTATGGGGAGACAGGACTGGTTTACTGGTAGAGGTATGGGGAGACAGAACTGGTTCATTGGTAGGGGTATGGGGAGACAGGACTGGTTTACTGGTAGAGGTATGGGGAGACAGAACTGGTTCATTGGTAGGGGTATGGGAAGACAGGACTTGTTCGTTGGTAGAGGTATGGGGAGACAGAACTTGTTTGTTGGTAGAGGTATGGGAAGACAGGACTGGTTCATTGGTAGAGGTATGGGGAGACAGAACTTGTTTGTTGGTAGAGGTATGGAAAGACAGGACTGGTTTATTGGTAGAGGTATGGGGAGACAGGACTGGTTTACTGGTAGAGGTATGGGGAGACAGAACTGGTTTACTGGTAGAGGTATGGGAAGACAGGACTGGTTCATTGGTAGAGGTATGGGAAGACAGAACTTGTTTGTTGGTAGAGGTATGGGAAGACAGGACTGGTTCATTGGTAAAGGTATGGGGAGACAGGACTGGTTTACTGGTAAAGGTATGGGGAGACAGAACTGGTTTACTGGTAGAGGTATGGGAAGACAGGACTGGTTCATTGGTAGAGGTATGGGAAGACAGAACTTGTTTGTTGGTAGAGGTATGGGAAGACAGGACTGGTTCATTGGTAAAGGTATGGGGAGACAGAACTGGTTTACTGGTAAAGGTATGGGGAGACAGAACTGGTTCATTGGTAGAGGTATGGGAAGACAGGACTGGTTTACTGGTAGAGGTATGGGAAGACAGGACTGGTTTACTGGTAGAGGTATGGGAAGACAGGGCTGGTTCATTGGTAGAGGTATGGGAAGACAGGCCTGGTTCACTGGCAGAGGTATTGGAAGACAGGCTTGGTTCATTGGTAGATGTATGGGGAGACAGGCCTGGTTCATTGGTAGAGGTATGGGGAGACAGGACTGGTTTACTGGTAAAGGTATGGGGAGACAGAACTGGTTCATTGGTAGAGGTATGGGAAGACAGGACTGGTTTACTGGTAGAGGTATGGGAAGACAGGACTGGTTTACTGGTAGAGGTATGGGAAGACAGGACTGGTTTACTGGTAGAGGTATGGGAAGACAGGGCTGGTTTATTGGTAGAGGTATGGGAAGACAGGACTGGTTCATTGGTAGAGGTATTGGAAGACAGGACTGGTTCATTGGTAGATGTATGGGGAGACAGGCCTGGTTCATTGGTAGATGTATGGGGAGACAGGACTGGTTCATTGGTAGAGGTATGGGAAGACAGAACTTGTTTGTTGGTAGAGGTATGGGAAGACAGGACTGGTTCATTGGTAGAGGTATGGGAAGACAGAACTTGTTTGTTGGTAGAGGTATGGGAAGACAGGACTGGTTCATTGGTAGAGGTATGGGGAGACAGAACTTGTTTGTTGGTAGAGGTATGGAAAGACAGGACTGGTTTATTGGTAGAGGTATGGGGAGACAGGACTGGTTTACTGGTAGAGGTATGGGGAGACAGAACTGGTTTACTGGTAGAGGTATGGGAAGACAGGACTGGTTCATTGGTAGAGGTATGGGAAGACAGAACTTGTTTGTTGGTAGAGGTATGGGAAGACAGGACTGGTTCATTGGTAAAGGTATGGGGAGACAGGACTGGTTTACTGGTAAAGGTATGGGGAGACAGGACTGGTTTACTGGTAAAGGTATGGGGAGACAGGACTTTTCATTGGTAGAGGTATGTGGAGACAGGACTGGTTTACTGGTAGAGGTATGGGGAGACAGGACTTATTATTGGTAGAGGTATGTGGAGACAGGACTGGTTTACTGGTAGAGGTATGGGGAGACAGGACTTTTCATTGGTAGAGGTATGTGGAGACAGGACTGGTTTACTGGTAGAGGTATGGGGAGACAGAACTTTCATTGGTTGGGGTATGGAGAGGCAGTGCTAGTTCACTGTAAGTGTAATAGAGCTGTTTTAGACAGGTAATAAAGAGACCAAGTGGTTCATTGGTAGATATTGGTATATATTCAACCTGTTACTCTAATATCTACTCTGTTATTCACAGTAAATGTGACTTTCTTTATTCGATGGTAAAGATTTTTTTAAAATACTATTTTAAAATCTGCTTATTTTCGGGGTCCTGAGTATTGGTAACAGGGTTGCACCAAGCATAGCGCACAACAAATAAAGCTATTACCTAAAAAGTATACTTTTGATGCCTGAGCTGGACAAAATTTCCTGTGTGTTTAATCAAAAAGTGTTCAAAATTAAGGGTCAGTTGTTCACAACTTCTGATGCCTAAATTGTTCACCAATTCGGGAATGACCCTAACAGACCAATCATTTAATATTGGAAAAACCCTCCCAATAAGGCACCCATGTAAGTAGTAAGGCTGGGTACTATGGCAAAAAAGTTACCATGATATATAAATACATATTAATACAAATACATATTTTAGCCAACACCAGCTCTCAATGCTCTTACTGCCATGACACCTGCCTGTTGAAGAATGGTTCTAGATGCCAGCACTCTGGTCTGGGTCAGAGGGTGGTAAACAATGTCTAATTGTCTACACAAGACCACAGCTGAACTTCTGTTCCATTGGTCAATAACACTACAGACCAAGCCTTCAGAATGGACTGATCGAACAGGGTGGTCCCTGATAAGTCCATATCCTTAAGCTTCATTACAAACAGGTGTTTGTCATAGAGAAAACTTTTAACCCGTTATAACGGACACAGGTAGCTCCAGCCACCAGTCTTACAGACGCAATTAGACCCTGGCCCCCTTTTTGCACTGGCATAGAGTGACGAGTCAAGTGTTGTCCAGTCCAAAAGAAATCAAGTTCTCCTCTGGAGCTCTCTGAGCAATGAGTCTGGTGTCCTTTTTCCTGTTACCCTCCAACAGAACTTCTCTCCCTATTCCATAAGCTTTAAGTGTGCTATACAGGTATATGTGATCCACACTGTCAAAAGCATTTTCTACAAGTCCTGTAAATATAACATACAGAGGTCTATCACAATGTGTACCAAAAAAACAAATGATCCATAATAGCAAAAACCAGGCACACAATAGATCTAATCAACATGACCTACTGAGTACATACCCTATGTTGCCAACAGTATTTACTTCCTCATACAAGTAATTGAATTCAGGTGTTCCAAGCATTTCCATGGTCACCGGTGGTTAAAACACAGCACCTAGACATGCAGACTTCTCCTTCAGACATTAGTGAAAGAATGGGTAGCTCTCAGGAGCTCAGTGAATTCCAGTGTGGTGCTGTGATAGGATGCTATCTGTGTAACAACTTCAGTCGTAAAATTTCCTTCCTAGTAAATATTCCACAGTCGACTGTCAGTGGGTTTATAAAGTGGAAGTGATTGGGAACAACAGCAACCAAAAAATGGACCACGTACAATGACAGAGCAGGGTCAGCGGATGCTGAGGGTGGTCACCAAGGTCATAGAGGTCACCAACTTTCCTACAGAGTCAATCACTACAGACCTTCAAACTTCATGTGGCCTTCAGATCAGCTCAAGAACAGTGTGTCAATCACTACAGAGCGTGGAACAGTGTAAAGCGCCAAACTTCTAGAGCAATGTGGTCTGGATTTGAAGGTTACCAGGAGAACAGTACTTGGCTGACTGCATTGTGCCGAATGTAAAGTTTACAATGTTTGGTGGATGAGGGATTATGGTGTGGGGTTGTTGTTCAGGAGTTGGGCTCAGACCCTTAGCTCCAGCGAAAGGAACTTCTAATGCTCACCAGACCAAGACATTCTGGACCATTTCATGACGGCCCCTTCCTGTTCCAACATGACTCCACACCAGAGCACAAAGCAAGGTCTATAAACACATGGATGAGCGAGTGTTGTATGGAAGAACTTGACTGGCCTGCAGAGTCCTGACCTCAACCTGATAGAACACCTTTGGTTGCTTCTGTCACACTTTTTTTGTCACTTTTTTTGCTTCTATTGTTTGCAACACAAGTCTGTCAATGGATTTCTGAAATGGATGTCTGACATTGTGCACACAGTAGAAACAAAGATTAATTTTACAGACAACTGGCTTCTTGACTTGGATGCAGGGTTGGATTCCACACTGGTGCCATGACCCGGATTGCACTTCTTATCACTATGCTACGGATAATTGACCCCTTCGAAGCACACTCTAAAGCCTGTAGATAAGCCTCCTTATGATGCTACAGAGGGGAAGATCATAGTAGAGTTTAGGCCTGTACTAAGACCTGCCTCTGTAAGCCCATGGTGATAAAGCACGGTTCTTAGATGACTGAAAGAGCCCTAACAAATGTGATCTAGATTTTATAGTGCAAAACTATATCCAGATTTAAGACATGAACTATCTTCTGAATGCCAGGTTAGTGAGTCAGGACCAGATTCTCATAATCATGAACTACTTAAATTACAATGTGCTCAGTTGCTAAGGACAGCTGCATGCTTAGCTACAGGACGAGTATATGTAAAGGTCCAACAAATACCTCTTAGTCCAGAACAGCTTAATAAACTTAGTAAGGATTTTAACTATCCTTAAACTGTAGGTACTGTGCCTTTCATCAGCCTGTTCTGTCATATGAGACAAATATGATTATAATATATGATTTGTATCATCTGAATGAGGAGTTCATTTTAATGCACTGCTGACAGAAAGGTACAGGAATTGCACAGTGGGATAGTTGCTTACCTTAGGGGAGTGACTGTGGCTTTTATTACAGCCCATGGGTCAGATTCTACTTCCTGGTCCACGAAAACTGAGTGCAAACAGGAGAAGGGTGAATCTGTACCTGCCTGTACTACCTGATTCCTCAATGTTCCTTACCACATGACTATCTATGATTATCATGATAATGACCTAGATAGTTTCACAGGGCCCAGCCTATTACATCAATGCTGGTTTGGTGCCCTAAGTGAAATAACCAAACAGCTGCTCATCACAGGTATTGACGGGAAAGGCAGGACCTTGTAACCTTAACGTCAGATTGAGAAAGTGACCTGTATAAATCATTCTCCTAAAAGTGCATGTAGCTGTAACTAGCTGGAACAAGAGCAGAACATTTACTACTCAGTTCCAGGGCAAGCACCGATTGCTCTAGGCTAATACCCACTTTAATGCCTTGTTTTTCTCACTGCACATCGCACTGGAGCACAATAGCATTCCAAAGATCAGCGCCACGCCTCAGCCACAAGCAGGCAACTTGCTGTGTCTGTGCCAGAAGTGTACAGATCCCCTGACTTATTTCATCTTAGTTTCATTTTACAAAAATGGAAAAACAACAACAACAACAACATCTTCCCTGCTGTTAAAAGGGAAATGGGATATAAACTGAATTCTATTCATGTTGCCAGCAACTGCGCATTTACAAATTCCCAAAACCGTTCTACAGGGAACTGGACTGAGCCATGGATCTTTACAGACCCGGCCCATGCCCTTATACTCAACCTCCTTCAGCACCTCAATCTCTCCTAGACCCTGCTCAGGTGCTTGTGTCTTATTCTTGTTCAATACTTCCTGTTTACAGCCAGTAAAACCTCTTGTGTCGGTCTTTGTCCGAGCTGCTCAGTTGAAATGTTCTTCATCTAGATCATCTTTTGTAAATGATTTCTGAAAATGCTGGTAAAACAGTGGAAATGGCCGTAATAATAAAAATGAATAAGTAAATAAATAAACACTGAAACACAGAGAGACTGTCCGTGTCAACATTTGAACGGAATCTTTTCCAGAACATCCGTGACGTCTTTCAGAGCTCAGCACAACAAGTTAATAAGAGTAAGAGTAAAGGTCCTGCTTGTTATGTAATGAGGACTTCAGATTTCAGAACTACAGAAAGCTTTCTCCTAAGACTTGAAAATAAGAATGAAAAATCCTGAAGAAGTGTTTTATTATCGTCTGAGATGAGACTGTGAGACTAGAGTGAGTTGAGGGCTCTGTAGAATGTTACTGCGGGTTATTTTTGGTTTTTCTGACCCTGTGTTAAGGACTTACCTTTCTGAGGAGCTCTTCTGGTACCTGCTTGCAATGAATCTTTCCCAGGACTGACCAAGGCCAACTCTAGGGCCAGGAGGAGGGAGGGGAATGGGTGGGGCAAAGGTTTCATTTTATTTTATTACTGTTTACAGTACAGTAACACAGTCACTTTTACTTTCCTTATGGTGTAGCCATTCGGTTTTAAGACTCAGCAAAGAAACTTATGGAACATGGTGATCTTCCAGTCGTGGGCTGGAGGTTAGGGAACCAGCCTTGTGACCGGAGGGTCTTGAGCAAGGCACCTAAGCCCCAACTACTCTGGGCAAGTGTGCTCACTGCCCCCTAGTGTATGTGTTCACTAGTGTGTGTGTGTGTGTGTGTGTGTGTGTATGTGGCTGTTGCACTTCACGGATTGGTTAAATGTGGAATACAAATTCCGCTGTGTGAAAATCTGGCTCAGTGGTAAAATGGCTCAAAAAAAATTCTACTTGGAGAGTGATTGACCTCACTGATTTAGGAACGCTCCTGATCAGGAAATGGAATATTAGTCCATAATAATAATAAAAAATAACAAACTTCAACAAAAAAAGTTTGAGAAAGCAGATAGCACTTTATGTATGTATGTATGTATGTGAATACAAGATACCTCAGTAATTAGTGCATTAATAAACAATCAATCAGGAAAATATTCATTAATTAATCAGCTACAAATAAATATGTCACGTATAAACTATAATAAGATTTAATTACTTGACATCAACTCAAGGACTCAAGGACTTAAGGAGACTTTGTCATTCACTTCACATGTGGTACATGAGGTGGAACGAAATTATAGTACTCAAGGATCCAGTTACACCCAGACAGCAGTGCTTAAATAAAATACACATAAATATATAAAAAAATATAAGAAAATATATATAGAGAGAAAGAGCAGCAGGAAATTGAAAAGGCAGCAGCAGAATGTGTTTAAAGTGACTAGTGTCCTCAAAGTGTCGGTGCAGTGGTTCCACTAAGTGGCGTTTAGAAGTCTTACAGCTTCTGCAATGAAGCTGTTCCTCAGTCTGTTCGTTTTACACTTAATGCTCCGCAGCCTCCTGCCTGAGGGGAGCAGGACAAACAGTGAGTGTGCTGGGTGAGTGATGCATGTATTAATAAATGAAGATAAAAGTAATAGACATTGCATTGATCAGGAAGTGGTGTGTTAATGAAGCATGTAAAAAGGCAGCATGTGGACCTACTGCTGGAATTTCTGTTTTATTCTCTTCATGCAGTTTATACTGTATTACCTACATCATACTACAATGTCACACGGTTACAACATTAATTACCTGTCAATTTTTTTTAGTTTCAGTAAACCTGTAAACTGTTTTTAATAATGGAATGAAGCTCTTTAACTGGCTTTACTTCGCCACCAGGTGGCAGTAAATATATCACATGCCCCTACACTGCTGGTTTGAAATGAGTAGATTCACATGACACGACTGATTGAAATACTAATTGTTCAGACCGTGCAGAACGATGATGAGCTGTTGCTGTTTGCAGACCTTTAGTGTTTGGATGGCAGCCAAATATCCAAATTACCTACAACCTTCTAGAGCTGACTAACCCACAGACAGTTTGTATACAGAACAGAGCTGCTGAAACACCAGCAACTCAAGGTTCTAAGCACTTTTGTAGGTTAGCACAAGAGAACCATAGATAAGCAAGTTGACCATGTGATTTGGAGGAAGCAGGATACTGTACCTGCGCAGTAGTCCTTACTTTCCTGTTATGCTGTAAATGTAACTACTGTTCATTTGAAGTCAAAAGGTATAGCACTGATCGCCAACAAAATATCTGCACCCAGACTGAATCAACCTAGGGCTCTGGGAATCAAGAGTAGGGCTCTGGGAAGTAGAATGGTACTGCGTGCTGCTAGTGTGGATATTACTATAGCACCCTGTTGCCGGCTGTGGATAGAAAAAGGGATCAGCGACATGAAGGATCTGAGAGATCTACACAAACCCCGGAGGGGAGAACCGACGGATTGTTCGACATGTGTGGAATGACTCAACAGCCACGAGTACAGACATTCAGCGAGCAGTGCCAGCACCATCGGCAGATGGCTCCACCACACAGGACTACATGCATACAGACCGTTACAACAACATCACCAAAGACTGCAATGGTGTCGTGCCAGATTGTCATGGAGTGGCTCCGAATGGCAGCGGGTCATTTTCAGTGACAAGTCCTGCTTTTGTCTCGGTGGAGACGACCAACAAATCCGTGTGTGGAGGCACCGTGGTCAGCGCCAAGATGAACGGTTTGTTGTCACACGTCCAGAAGGCCTGGTGTCACTCCACCTCCATCCCATACCGCACCATCTGCAGGAACTGTGTGAGGATATTCAAGCTGCATGGGATGGATTATCACAGGACACCATTAGGAACCTCTACACCTCTATGCCGAGACGTCTGACATGTTGGGTTAGCAAACACAGCGGCACAACACCATACTCAGAGACACTACTTCTGTATGTGTAGCTCAATAAATATTGATCATATCAGTCTAAATCTGTCATCATTTATTGTTCCTGGTAGCCTTCATCTTCCTTCCCAACAGCACTGCAAACCCACACCTCCTTCTGGGTGAAGATGCTCTTTTGATGAAGAGTGTATTTCCCAGATCTCAAGGAAATGTCTAAATGTAATTGAATATATCTGATTCACTCTAAATCATGCTAGTCTGTCATTTATTATTATTTGTCATATTATCATTATTATTTGTCATCTGTATGCATATACACATTAACTTCCATTCATAAAAGCTTGCCATCACATGACAAATTAATATATATATATATTTTTTTATTATATTTACAATATAACTTAAACAATGTGGATTTAAATATTACAAGCAATTCAACAACAGTTGTGTGTGTGTTTTTTTTTGTTTTGTTTTTTTTCTCCACATAAACGTTAATACATTATAAATAATGTTTTTTTTTTACTTCAAAATCATTCATCTGCAGCCAGATTGTTTTTAGATATCTTAAAACATCACTAGGAAGCTAAATGATTAACAATTAACATAACATACCAGCAGATTTTTACATTTTTATTCAATTCTCAATAACTCTTAACAGAGAAAACTATAAACAGTGTAATACTATCTATTTAATAATGCTTCAGTAAAAGCAAACCAGACTAATGTTTAGAGATCCTCACATTGTTCAGCATATTCATATAGATTTTTAAAAATAGAAACACTCTTTTTGTGAAAATATATGCAGTATTTACTGGCAGATGTGCATTTATGCCTGTAAAAATCCTATATACAATAAGAATCAGTACAAATAACCATAAACATGGATTGAATGTGTTGGATGTGTAGGTATATATAGGTAAAATAATACAGATTTGGTTTTATCACACTGATGTTTATTAGCTCCATTACCAGACTTAATGCAATGGAGGATTCACAAAATGAACTATGTATTGGCCAGCCTAGGCCAATGTATGTTCTTGGCTCAGGTCAGTTAGCCTATTGAGTTTTGGTAAATCCAGTGAGGCTACTTATGCATAATTTCAATCTTAATAATTGAGTGGCCAGAGGAAGACATCGTTCACAGCAACTGCTTTATCAGAGTGTGTTATGGTACTTCCTGTACCTTTCCCTCTGTTGAATGGACCACTGCCTTCATACATCTGCTTGAGTAGATTTTCATCACATGGAGTGTTTGATTCATAAAGGCCAAGAGCTAACCAGTTGCTGAAGCCAATGTGCATAAAAGGCACAGAGAACATGATGGCCAGTTCAGCAACATGGTCTGATTCATTCTGGAGGATTTTGTACATCAGGACCCCCTCCACACCAAAGGTAGAGAAGCCGGTTTTGGAAAATGAGCATGCCTCCTTCGTGTTGTTGTTGATGGTGGGCTGTGGAGGGAGGTGACAGTATCCATTGAGAGTGTGTATCCTGTTACACAGAAAGAGAGAGCACAGGTCTGTAGCAGGCAGACAGGTAGGAAGGTCATATGGGGAAGAGAGACCTAAAGAGGAAATCTAGCCACAAGTGGCAGTTCAGGGGTCCATGCACAGTTTTACAGATAGGCCTATGAGATTCTAAGCAGCCTGTATTGACAGTTACTTTTACATGCTACAAGAAACTCGGGTAAGCTTTAGTGTGTGTGTGTGTGTGTGAATGACTTTAATGTGTGACTGACCATATATTGTTTATTTATTTACATTTATTTAATTTCATTTATTCTGGATAATTTCAGGTAATGATTGTTTTATGAAGTGTTAAATATGGGCCAATTAGCAACCATGTAACATAGCCTAGAAAACATCTGAAACGTGATAGCCACAAACCTAGCGCCTGGTTAGCAACCCTAGAAATCATTACAACCACTTCCACAACCACGTACCAGCACTCTAGCAGCCATCTGGAACGCAAAAATAACAGGTTGGGATACGTAGCCTAGCACCAGCCTAGTGACAAACCAGAAAAACCTAGCAACTGCCTTAGCAACCATGATCCTAAATAAACTTGTAACAACTGCTTAGCTACACCCTAGGAACCACTTGAAATACCAGAGCAACCACTTAGCAACACTGAAACAACCACTTAGCAACATCGCAGTGGCCATCGGGAATTCCACTGCAGCTATCTTGCTCCTCCAGATCTTCTGAACGTTCTCTCTGATAACGTGTTCAGGGTTTCTTTGAGCTGCTTTAAGAACTGAGTTAAGCTGTGGATGTTAACAACATGTGAAGGTTCCAGAGACAGTCAGTTTTGCAGGTTAGCAACCCAGAAGCCCATCACAGTCTGTACTTACCTCGGATTGGTTAGGATGTAAGTATCGCTTTTATTGGAGATTTCAATGGTGACGTTTTTGCTGGTTCCTATATTTTGGGAGATGGTGTCGACATCGGTTCCCAAGAGGGACACACCAGAAATAACAGCTGATGAGGTTTTAATGATATTCAAAGCAGCTATTCCCATGGTAACAGGACAGATTCCCTGTTGAGAGTGAAAAACAGTGTAAACCATCATTATAATGTACTCATGTGTACACTGGTTGTCTTTATGATAACAGTGTTCAGCAGTATGGCTGATTGTTTCCTGCTTAGCTTGGCAAATATGTGGCAGCAGCAGAGGTGAGACAATCAGTCTTCATGCGGTGTTAGTCCTTGAGTGACAGGAGATGATTTAGCACATTTATGCGCATTTATGTTTATGGGCCCTCAACACCAAGATCATGGTTAGTGAACAGAGGAAGCTTTGGAACCTTTCTGTGTGGAGTTTGCATATTCTCCCCCATGTCCACATGGAACCGGTGTTCCGGTTTCCCCCCTCAGTCCAAAGACATGCAGTTAGGTGAACTGAAGATGCTAAATTGACCCCCTAGGTGTGAGCCCAGTGATGGACTGGTGGCCTGTCCAGGGTTTTTCCTGCCTTCGATCCTGTGAATGCTGGGATAAGCGCCAGCACCTCTCAGGACCCAGAAGGAGAAAGCGGTTTACAAGGTGAGATAGTGAGTGTTCAGTCCTGTAGGCGTCTGAAAGGCTGGATCGTGAAAAACTCCTAATTGTCTTGTAGCTCTTTGTCTTCTTCCAGCATAATGGTCTTTTCAGTGATCTGGTTCTTCTCAGAATGTGTCTCTGGTTATCTGGACTATGAGTGAGGTGAGGCTCCAGTCGTTTGTTTTATTTGTCATCCAATGAACTCTAAGAAGCCTTAAACGACAGCCATGTTGAATTGTCTGGTCTCTCATGTCTATGAAGAACCACAGAGACCACCACAGCCTGGACAGTCTGTCCTGTGCTTGTAGAGACCCCAGTCATTGCATTTGAAGATCTTTGCAAGCGCCTTAATCCTTGTCCTGCTGAGTGCTGACCTGTGTATTTCCAGATTGCAGGATCCTCAGTGGTTACTAACTGATGTGCATAGATGTATAAATAGAGGAACTACAATAGAAAGATCTTCTGTTCTGTGTTTTGAAAGATGCTGAAACTCCAGGTAGGATTTTTACTGCTTACCCTTAATAAAACTCTGAGACTGAAATCAGCTTAATGTTCACCAGCTTCTAGTTCATAATTCAATTCAGGTGCTGGCATTCAACTTCTTATCTGCCAGCTTTTTGTTTCCCATCATCGCATTCCACCTTAAAAGCTGCAGTAAAAGCAAGAGAAAAGACTTAACAAGTCTCAACAATAAATGATGATAGATTTAGACTGATATGATCAATATTTATTGAGCTACACATACAGAAGCAGTGTCTCCCAGTATGGCATCGAGCCGCCATGTTTGCTAACCCAACATGTGAGACGTCTCGGTATGGAGTTGTAGAGGTTCCTAGTGGTGTTCTGTGATACTCCATCCCATGCAGCTTGAATATCCTCACAAAGTTCCTACAGATGGTGCGGTAGAGGTGGAGGTGGAGTGATACCAGGCTTTTTGGACATGTGACAACAAACCGTTCATCTTGGTGCTGACCACTGTGCCTCCACACATTTATGGGTCGTCTCCACCAAGACAAAAGTGGGACTCGTCACTGAAGATGACCTTCTGCCATTCTGAATCACTCCATGCCAGTCTGGTATAACACCACTGCAGTCTTTAATGACGGTGACGTGGTAACACCGCACACTTTCTGTGTGCATGTAGTCCTTGCGTGGTGCAGCCGTCTGCCAATGGTGCTGCACTGACAGGATGACACACGGAGGACGGCACTCCTCGCTAGATGTCTGTAATCATGGCTGTTGGGTCAGTCAGGTACAGTTCGTAAGCTGTAGACAAACACTTACCAGCGGCTGACTGGTGCTTAGCCTTACTGGTTGGTCATGTTGGGGGAGGCCACAGCTGTCATCCTTTGCCTGTGTGGAAATAAAGAATATACCCTTACGGGCATCACTACAGGTTCATGGAAGGGGCCTGGAGGTCTGTATTAGGGGGGTCTGGGTGCATAGTCCCAAAGGAAAGTTTTTTAAAGGCCCCAAAATGTTAATCATAAACTTTTAAAGCAGCAGCTGATATTTTATAGTATTAATGTTATTAATAATGGGGATTAGGTCAAAGTGGCACACAGTACAGCTGACTCTCTGGGTAGTTTGTATTAGGCCCGAGTTAGTATGGCTTACAAACTGTCATGCTTCCAGGTCTTCCCAGCTTCATCGCTCCTCCAGACACTACCACATGTCCCCAGTCTTTGAATCACTTCCGCTCCAGGTCACCATAATTCTAAATTCAGCTGTTCCCCATTACAGGTCTGTAATTAAGCCCCACACACTCACACACACACATCGCAAAGTTTTGCGAAACCCTCATTTGCAAATCTGAGCATTCTTTCTATTGTCTTGTTGCTCACGGGTTTGACCTCCTTCGTTATTCTGACCACCGATCTCTTCTTTGACCACTTTGGCTTTGTTCTCTTGTACCTTTTGGCTGCTTGATCTCTTTTTGTGTCTTGACCATCCTTTCTGTCCCTCCCTTATATTCTGATTGCCTCGCTGTACCCTGACTTGTTTGATCCCCCATGTTTAATAAAACCTATTGACCTTTAGTTCTGTGCGCATTGGCCTAAGTTTTTTGTCTGTGACACACACCCAATTCATCCACTGACAACAGACTCTCAAAGATCCTGTCCAGCAGGCAGATCGTCTCTTTCTTAGATAACCTGTAGATGCTCTAATACTGTAGATGATCTAGAACAGCCAAGTACAGATTATGAATGGGGATTTAGTCAGTGAGGTTGACTGAATTCCATGATCTTTGTAGTAAATATTAAATGTTAAGTTCAATTAAATTTGGTCATTAATTTTAATGGTAAGCTTAAATACTTCACTTCTCAGTCACTAACCTCCATCAGATGTGCCTCTTCACACCTTCCAGGCTCATTCAGCTTCTTGCTGTCCATCGTCTCACCTGTTTAGAAATACATCAGGTTATTAGATTCTGATTGACAGTAACTTTAGGATATACTGGGAGGTCAGTCGGTTTTTGAAAATATTGTCCTTTGAATCATTTAAATAGTCGTCAACGTTGTCACCTCCAAACTTCCATCTACAGGTTTAGAAATTCAGGGATATTAAGTTGACCTTTTTACTGACATTTAACATCACTAACAATTCTGTACAGCAAATCCGTTCCAAATACAGAAGAGAAACTTAGAAACGAGGTGGGAAGCCCACCCCAAAGCAGTGGCGGGGGGAGCGGAGGCTATGTGTCTTTCAGGAGGAAAGCTCAGAATGATTCTCTACAAGGAACTCAATCACTCGGTCTCCATCTACAGCAATTCTCACATTGTGTCTGTCTATCTATCTATCTATCTATCTATCTATCTATCTATCTATCTATCTATCTATCTATCTATCTATCTATCTCCTTCTCTAGGGCAGATTAATTTGCTCCTGTTTTACTGGTCAAATCAGGTCTGATCTGCTGATCAATGAGGGGCTCCTCATTTTCTACAGTGTCTGAATTTCAGTTTAGTTATTTACCTGTTACAGGTAAAACACAAACACATACAGAAAGTATAAAGTATACAGTACATCACAAATACAGAGTGCTGATATTCCTGGGATGGAGTGATAAAGGGGCATACCTGTCTCAGGAGGTTATGCAGTAGGGTAAGTAGGTCTCCCAGTAGGGTATGTAGGTCACCTAGTGGAGTATACAGGTCTCTCAGTGCTCTGTGTTGTGCTGTGTTGTGTCTTATATAGTAATCATGTTCTATACTGGAACTGAAACCCCAGTGGAAGAGGAGGGTCTTAAATCTCTTAGTGCAGATGAATTCCACTGGTTGCCAGTCCTGCTCCTGGAGTAACCTTGTTTTGGTGCTTTCCCTGACCTAGCATGGTTCTGGTTTTCTTTTAGCACAGCTCTAGCACTAGATTTTTTAGAGCGTAGAAATGTTGGGAAACTGAAACAAATGGCATCGGAGTGATTGAGAAATGATTCAGATGTTCTTTCCAGTGGTGGTGATGGGAACCCGGGGTCATGTCTACAACACAATTATAGATATTTTATGTATAAGGATTTCTGATCAAAGTGATATTCTGGAAAAACAAGACTCGTTTACTATGTACACTGTATACTTAACATATGACTAAATAACTTGCATTTTTTTACATAATGATAATTTCTGTATTTAGGTCTTATGGGTCTTTTGTGACCTATTTTCCAGTGTTTTAAAAGATGCTCTCTCTGGATTATCTGGAGAACACCTTTTAACCTACCATATCTGAGTGTAGATGTTGAATAAACTCCAAACAAATTTTCAGAAACACATTTTCACCATATCAGTGAAGTAACTGTAGTGAAGCATACCTTGAATACATTGCAGGTAATATTGTGACGATGTTCTGTTAATACATTACTCACATTAAGCAGACATTTTGTTAATATTAAATTAAATAGTCTTAGTATTTTAGTGACATTGAACAAAACCCAACACTAACTCTAACCTCAACCCGAAATCTAATCCTAACCCTAACCTCAACCCAATACCCAACCCTAACTCTAACCTCAACCCAAAAACTAATCCTAACCCTAACCTCAACCCAAAACCTAATCCAAACCCTAACCTTAACCCAGAACCCAACCCTAACTCTAACCTCAACCCAAAATCTAATCCTAACCTCAACCCAAAACCTAATCCAAACCCTAACCTTAACCCAGAACCCAACCCTAACTCTAACCTCAACCCAAAATCTAATCCTAACCTCAACCCAAAACCTAATCCTAACCCTAACATCAACCCAAAACCCAACCCTAACTCTAACCTCAACCCAAAATGTAATCCTAACCCTAACCTCAAACCCAAAACCTAATCCTAACCCTAACCTCAAACCCAAAACCTAATGTTAACCCTAAGATCAACCCAAAACCCAACCCTAACTCTAACCTCAACCCAAAATCTAATCCTAACCCTATCCTCAAACCAAAACCCAACCCTAACTCTAACCTCAACCCAAAATCTAAATCTAACCCTAACCTCAACCCAAAACTTAATCCTAACCTTAACCCAAAACCTAATACCTTTCTCTAACCCTGAGCCTAACCCTAAACTCAGTCCAACTGTAAGCCTAACCCTTGCTCATAAGAAAAACAAACTTAAACAAAATGTCGCACATACCAAACTATCTAAGTTGGATTTTGGAAGTGTACAGTGTTAGCTGCGGCTGAGATCTGAATTTCAACTATGCACCTCTCGCAATGAGCTCATGAATAATTAGATGAACTCTACTCTGATTGGTTGTTTTACAGTGTGATGTCATTACGATCACACAGAAGCATCATGTGGAAATAGCCAACGTTCCCTATTCTACCTACTGGCATTCCATCTGGACATCAACACACAGTAGATTAAAGTTGTTCCTCACTATGGAACTCTCAGTTTAAGATGATCTGCTTCAGCTAGCAAACACGGATACAATCACACAGCATGGCTGCTACTTACAGGCTGCTGTTGGGGTTGTGATGCTAATAAAGGTAGAGCTGCTCCTCTCTCCAGTCTCTTCAGGGTCAAACTCTAAGCAGAGCTGCTCCATATTGTCCAAGAGCTTGTCCAGAGTGAAACACTGGATTAAGAAGCCGAGAAAAGGGGAAAGGAATTACTAGTACCAACGTCATCTTCCCAGCCTGGAACGCTGGATTATTCCGGATAGTTTGGAAAAATGCATTCATGTAGTTTAATCAGTTCATTTACTGACAAAATCGTTAACTTTATTATCAGCAGATTTGAGCATATTACGAGCAGTGTGAAGGGTTGAGCAGAGGGAAAACAGGGAAAGAACTAGGAAAGGAAAGCGTGTGGTGGAAAGTGAGCTGTAAAAACGAGATCAAAAAACAGAAGTGTACATGAAGCCTTGGTCCATTTATTCGCAAAGTGTGAGGAACTGACTGAGACCAATCTGCTAGATAAGCATCTTTGCTAAAATCTCTTAACTCGTTGCCTTTCCCAAAGGGCAAAAGTACTTCCCCACTTTTCCATCCATTACATTCATCCAGTATCTCTCTGGGTCAAGCAAGGAAAAGAAAACACTAACAATACAGAAAGAGAGAGAGAGAGAGAGAGAGAGAGAGAGAGAGAGAGAGAAACTTGGAAAATAGAATGTGGAGAGAGTAAATAGGAAGGAAAGAGAGAAAGAAATGTAGAGAAAAAATAGGAGAGAAAAGGAAAGAAAAAAGAAGAAAAGAGAAATACAGTGGTGTGAAAAAGTGCACGTAAACCTAAACTGGTTGGGCCACCCTTAGCAGCAACCACTGCAATCAAGCATTAAATTGCAATGAGTCTTTCACAGCGCTGTGGAGGAATTTTGGCCCACTCATCTCTGTCGAATTGTGCAATTCAGCCACAATGGAGGGTTTTTGAGCATGAACTGCCTTTTTAAGGTCATTCCACAACATCTCAATTGGATTCAGGTCAGGACTTTGACTAGGCCACTCCAAAGTCTTCACTTAGTTTTTCTTTAGTCATTCAGAAGTGGACTTGCTGGTGTGTTTTGGATCATTGTCCTGCTGCAGAACCCAAGTTCGTTTCAGGTTGAGGTTATGAGCAGGTGGCCAGACATTCTCCTTTAGGATCTTTTGGTAGACAGCAGAATTCATGGTTCCATTTATCACAGCAAATCTTCCAGGTCCTGAAGCAGCAAAACAGCCCCAGACCATCACACTACCACCCCCATATTTTACTGTAGGTATGATGTTCTTTTTCTGAAATGCTGTGTTACTTTTACGCCAGATGTAATGGGACACACACCTTCCAAAAAGTTCAACTTTTGTCTCGTCAAGTATTTTTCCAAAAGTCTTCATCAAGGGGATCATCAGTATGTTTTCTGGCAAAATTGAGCCTTAATGTTCTTTTTGCTCAGCAGTGGTTTCTGTTTTGGCACTCTGCCAGTTCCCATTTTTGCCCAGTCTTTTTTTTATGGTGGAGTCATGAACGCTGACCTTAACTGAGGAAATGAGGCCTGCAGTTTTTTGGATGTCTCTTGTGACCTCTTGGATGAGTCGTCGCTGAACTCTTGGGGTAATTTTGGCCGGCCACTCCTGGGAAGGTTCACCACTGTTGCATGTTTTAGCCATGTGTGGATAACAGCTCTCACTGTGGTTCGCTGGAGTCCTAAAACTTCAGAAATGGCTTTATAACCTTTTCCAGACTGATATATCTCAATTACTTTCTATCTCATTTGTTCCTGAATTTCTTTGGATCTTGGGATGATGTCTAGCTTTTGAGTAGCTTTTGGTCTACTTCGCTTTGTCAGGCAGGTCCTGTTTAAGTAACAGAACAGGTGTGGCAGTAATCAGACCTGGGCGTGGATAGAGAAATTAAACTCAGGTGTGATAAACCACAGTTATGTTTTTCACACAGGGCCCTGTGTGTAGGTATGGATTTTTTTTCTCCCTTAATAATAAAAACCTTTATTTAAAAACAGGATTTGATGTTTACTTGTGTTGTCTTTGACTTATATTTAAATTTGTTTGATGATCTGAAATATATAAAAGAAGAAAAGCTAAATACTGCATACAGACAGATAAGGACAGGAAGAATGTGGCTTAAGAAAGAAAAGAGAAAGAAAACTAAAGAGAGAGAAAGAAATAAAGGACAATAAATATGGACAGAGATATAGAAATATCTATACAAAGATAGTCCATGCATCATAAATAAGCTGAATGATCAGAAATGGTATTTGATATCCTTATCACTGATGCAGACTGAGGCTGAGCTGCTAGTGCTGTGGAAGGGACAGTCAGGCTGCTGGCATTTCTCAGAAACTGGACACACCATGTGGGAACGTCTGTCGGTGGAACCCGAGTTCCCTGCAGACACTCATTCTGAGAGCAGTAGTTCCTCCTCAAACACAGTGCAGAGGGAGAAACAGAGCCCCCCCACCGCAGAGCCACTCCTCTACTGCAGAGGGCAGCCCCTCTTTCAGTTCAGCCCCTGCCCTGAGCCCACATCCCCTCAGCACAACCGCAGAGGACAGCTCACACATAGAAAACATATTCGCCTGAATATTAACTGTGGATACATGACATGGTTTAGTGTTTAGAAAGATTTAATATTAATAAGTTAATATTATTTTTTTTCTGTACTAATGAACAGAAAAATATATTTACATGAGAAAAATATATATTAAAAATAAATGTAAATGTAAATCAAGATATTAATATATTTAAAAATATGTAAGTTAAATAAAAAAATACATAATTGTTGTTTTTTATGTGTTGTATGTGTATATGAATATTTAATCTACTAAATAGAGTTATATTAATATTGCAGTACGTTTCATTGTATATAATATTCCCTCACTGGACCCTTCTTTAGGTACACTCGACTAGTACTGGGCTGGACCCCCTTTCTGCCTTTAGAGCTGTCTTATGTGGTGGCATAGATTCGACAAAGTTCTGGAATCTATAGTAACATATCATGACCCAACTGCTACAGATTTGTTGGCTGCACACCCGTGATGCGAATCTCCCGTTCCACCACAACCCAAAGGTGTTTTGCTGGATTGATGTGTGGTGAGTGTGGAGGCCATTTGACTACAGTTCATTATCATTGTCAGGAAAGCGGTTTGAGTTGATTTGAGCTTTGCGACATGGCCATCAGAAGATGTGTACACTGTGGTCTTACAGGGGTGGGCATGGTCAGTAACAATGCTCTAGTAGGCTGTGGCTATGCTCAATCGGTATTAAGGGGTCCACAGTGTGGACAGAAAATAACGCCCACACCATAAACACCGCTACCTCCAGTCTAAACCTCTGGTACGAGGCAGGATTGTCATGTTGCTCACGTCCTGCAGGCGGAATGCTGCAGCGGAGATCCAGACTGTAGCCTCAGCTGGTCTTCCTAGCTAACAGGAGTGGCTCCCAGTGTGGTCTTCTGCTTCTCTAGCCCTTCTGCTTCTGCTTTTTTCCCTGCACCTAGTACTCAGTCTGTACTGCATCTGTCCAGAGCCCACACCTACACACCACTATAGCACAGCTCAAAGACAAAGAGAGAAAGAAAGGTAGAGAGAGAAAGACAGACAAAACAAAAACAGAGGGACTGAAAAAAACGTACAGAGGAAAAGAAGACAGAGGTAGACCAAGAGCTATACCACCTCTGACCACAGGGTGGAGACAAAGTGCGTCACCCAGCTGCAATCAAGCCCAACAACCTACACCTGGATGAGAGGCTTCCTAAACCCAGAGACAGAGACTCACACTGCTCAGTCTGAGTTCTAGAGTTCTGGTAAACTAGCCAGCTGGTTGTCTTGGGCAGTGGATCATGAGGTACTCAAGACCCTCTTTCTTTCTCCCCTCTCACTAGTCTTTCCCTTTCTCCAGTTCTGAGTCTCTCTTGGCCTTTGTCTGCCCTTCAGTTTCCCTTACTGTTCCTCTTTTCCTTTTGAGCTCAACATATGAATAGGTTTCCACGTCTGCAGTGGTGACATGCTCGTCTCTGTCTTGTGAGTTTGAAGATGAAAATGCAGACGTGCAGAATGTACTTACACCTCCCGTCTTGGAATGTAACCGGATACCCAAGCATTTACCTGGGTGTCATTCTTCTATTTACCACAGGGGAATGTAACATGCTCATCTTGAGCTTGTGAGTGATCGCTGGTCACGGTGGGTGTTGGTTTACGCTGGTTTAACTGTGTTCACCTTTCGGGGGGCCTTGGAAGGCGTGGGCAGGCCCTGCAGGAGTGAGTGAAAATAAATACCTACAAATGCTTTTCCAATAAACTCAGAACGGTAGAGGCCCACTGAGACCTGTTTGAACCCAAATGTCCTTACCTCCTCAGATTATCCGTCTATGGATACTCCGAACGTTAATTTCAAGTTTGATGATGACCGGCTGATGTGACATTACAGCCCCTTGAAACTGAAAAACTGGTCACATTTATTGGTTTACCTGCTCCAGCCAGATGGAGGTCAAGATGGCCTGTGTGTACATCGTCAGCTGACACAGCTCAAGTTGAATGAAATGAGTAACAGACCTTTAGGGGATTTCTTTAATGAAATGTAGAACACGAGGAAGATGCCGCCAGAAGACACTTCCTGAAAATACTTACGGTGTTATGTGCTGTCTGAAAGAGAAGTACACTTACTGGTGGAATTGGATTTGAGAACTTAGAACTTCAGGTCACTGGCCACCAACAGCATCTGGAGAGCTACCTTCCTGCAGACCCTAATCTACCCCACCTGTTCCATCCAAGAAGTCCCTTCAGACACTGGAGCTGAAACCTGCCTTCTCCAGGAGGAGGGCTGGGAACCAGTACCTTACTCAAACTGAGCACTGTGCCTCCTACGTGTCACCTGGAAATTCTGACCTGATAAGACCTTTCACAACAACACTGGCAGTGTTTGGTAGAGTTTTGAGATAGATCACTCCAATTAGAGCTGTTTTACAACCCTGCCATCTGTACACCTAAATAAATATCTTGGTCTAAAAGCAAGCACAAGAGGGTTTCCTGAACTAAGAGGGAAAGCGGGAAACCCTGGGAAGTTTACTTACAAATGAAGTTTCAACCCCAACACGGTAAAACCATAGTGCTTTACCTTCACATCAGAAACAGCAACAAACTGAAGCATAAGTGTGTCAGTCTGTTGTCAGTACTTTTGTCAGGCTGAAGAAAGGTGTCAGAACTGCATGGAACTGACAGACTGGTATGCGACTGATGATGCTACAAGCTGCCTGGATGAATGCACTGACACAGACATCCTACATCAGCTTTTATGAGGACATCTGTGTTCCCACCAGCACTCACATTAAATATATAAAGGATAAGCCCTGGTTTAATGCCAGACTGAAGCAGGTCTAAAGAGGTAGCGCAACAGGGGTAGGAACACTCTGGACATCAGTAACACTGTGCAGTGCAGAATGTCAGTGTTCCCACACTGAATCTTATGATTCCATTCAAAAGTATTGAGGTCCAGATCTCACGGTGCTGATGCAGGTTATTACCGTGTACACAGATACTCAATAACTACTAGTGAAGAAAACAGCATGCAGTTTAATATTCTCTTTTACAGACTCAATGTTTACAAAAATAAATGTTTATAAAAAGGAAAGAATCATAACACAGATGTGGACTGGACACGTTATTCAGGATTCATATTGGTGGTACAGAATTCATACTGGAATGTAATCAGAAGTGATCAGATGAACTACCTATTGAACAGTAACTGCTTTGGGACTGCTTATCCCAAAACTCAACCTTAATAACTGACCGGCCAAAAGCAGACATGGTTCCCTTCACAACAGCTTGTTCTCCAGAATATTCCATCACACTTCCCAAACCTTTTCCTCTGGTGAATGGACCATTGCAATAATACATCTTATTGAAGAGATCATCATCGCATGAAATGTTTGGTTCATAGATACCAAGAGCAAACGTGTTTTCATAGTGGTTGTAGTTGTAAGGCACAGAGAACATGATGGCCAGTTCACCAACGTTGTATGTTCCATTCTTGCGGATTTGGTATGTGAGGACTCCCACAGAACCGCAGGCCGTGTGTGGAGTTTTGGAGAAGGAGCATGCCTCTTTTGTCCTCCTATTGATGGTAGGTTGCGGAGGGAGGAAACAGTATCCACTGGTGGTGTGGGTCCTGTAACTCAGAGAGAGGGATTAGAATGATGCAGTATAGTGTAGAACACAGATCAGACATACAGAGACCCTACACTACACACGGCTTCAGAGGGAGACTCGAAGGATTCTGAGCAGTTTGATGATTTTAGGAGCCAGTCTGTTAAAAAAAGCTCAGCTCTAAAACACTTTGGCTGTTTTGATGAGGGTTGTTAAAGTGCATTGCCCTTCAGATCAACTCTACTTCAAAGCACTTGTCCGGTCAGTCCCTATCCAGCATGAACCCTTACCTACCTGACCAAACCTAGTTCAATTATTTTAGCAGCCAGTTTAGAACCAGAAAGTCCCAGAATTCACTTGCCTCTTCTCAGATTAGTTTCACCGACTGTGTTCCTGTGTTTGGGACTGAGAGTGGATCGTTTTGTTCTTGTGTAGTTAAGCTTGTAGCTGTCATGTGATGCGTCACAGTATAGTCTCTGGTTTTACAGCAACCTGTTTCTTCCTTGACCGTAGCGGTGAAACCTGTACCCACCTTGGATTTGCTAAGATGGATGTCTCACTGTAATTGATGATTTGAATGGTGGCGTTTCTCCATGTTTCCATGTTGCGGGATATTTGGTCAACACTGGTGCCGAACAGGGACGCACCAGCAATAATGGCTGTTGTAGGATCCATTACCTGTTGGAAAAAAACATGTCCATTAAAACCCATGCCCTTTAAACACGACTCATAAACCTTCATTAATATTTAATAATGGGATTTTTACCTCAGAAGCACAAAGCGTGCCGCACATTAAAAAACTCTAGCAGGTGAGAGATTTATAAACCCTTGTCTCTTTCATCATGATTTCCATTATTATAATGGTGTTTCACTTTGTGGCTGATTGTTGCTTGTGTAATTTTCGTCTTAGTGTAAATGGAATAATGCCTGTGCTGAATTTGAGCCCATTCAGTCAAAAAGGTATTTGTGAGATACTGATGTTGGACAGGAAGGTCTGGCTCACAATTCATGTTCCAGTACAGGGACACAGTCATGTTGGAACAGGAAAGGGTTCTTCCTTATTTCACTAGTCCTTTGTGTCCATACCTCCATTTTTCTTACCAAAAAAAGAAAAACTCCTTGTCTAAGACAGGCAAAAAAACTAACAATACATGCATCAGGCAGTTTTGCACCCTCTACAGACAGCAGCAGTAATAGATTTGGTGCAATGGTAAAAATATGGCTATGAACAGTTGAATGAAACAAAAACTGTGAGTATTATCTTCAAGGTGAGAACTGATCAGTAAAGGCTATAAACAGAAAATATTTTCAAGTTTCAGTGACTTGAGATCTACCCCAAGGCTTTAGAAAACAGAAGTTGTGCGCATTTTGGTAAATGGATGTGTTTCTGAAATTAACACTTAGTTCATGGAACGTCATTTCACAGACAATTGTGCAGTTCACTGTAGTCTGAGCATCTATTTTGCTCTGTTATAGTGTTTGTTTATTGCAGTTCATATTTCTTCTTTGAGGTGTTATTGATTCTGGTGAATTTATGCAGTACTGTGCTTGAGTTCTGAACAGCTTGAGAAGCAAACCAGCATAACATTCATAAACATGAGAATGTGTTTCAAAATGAACCTGAAAATTCAGAGAAACAACACCTAGAAGGTCAGTTAAAGAAGCTCAAACAGCTTCTAGCTAACCTCGCCACTCAGAATACACGCACCACCCTATGGAGAAAATGTGTTTCTTTCAAAAAGAGGGGGCTTGTAAAAAGAAAGAAAATGTATGTCCATGTACAACCAGTGGACAATTGACATTTGTGATGCATGCCAGCAGCTCAAAACAGACATTTCAGAGAGCCAGTTGGCCATGCTGGTTGATGGTCTAGAGAAGGCAAGAAATTAGGTTGTGGGCATTTATGACTAAATTAGGCAACAATCATCCCCCATTGTAGCTACAGCACCACAGACAGATATGTCTTCCCTTGCAAGACAGCATAGCCCTAAACAGGCTTCCAGTGCCAGAACCATTCATCTTCAGTCCTGATCTAATACAGTTCTTTGAAGAACTCCTTTGTCACTTATTGATAGAAAGAGTGTTTCCTGTGCTGACAAACTGTATTATCTCAAGAAATATGTGGTCCAGCTCATACAACACGCTTGGAATAAACTATCAAGATGCTTGGAATAAACTTTACCATCGCTACGGCCAACCATTTGCAATACAAAGGGCGTTTAGAGAAAGACTTGCAAACTGGCCAAAATGTCCTCTCCGTAAGGATCACACTGTTCCTCCCACAGTGTTGTGCTGAAACAGTCTTTCAAAGCCTCTTCAGTCTCCGCAGTCCATTTCTTCACTGTGCGGGTGACGGCTGGTTCTCTGTGTACAAGAGGTTTGTACACAGGCAGGAGATGAACCAGGTTGTGATCCGATCTCCCCAGGGGAAGGAGGGGTGAGGAGTTATATGCCTCCTCTATATTGGCATAAAACAGGTCCAGTATTTTATTGTCTCTGGTGTTGCAGGTAACGTACTGGGTGAAAGTAGACAGTGTTGAAGACGGAGAACAGTTGTTAAAGTCTCCAGAGATCAGAAGGAGGGCCTGTGGATGTTGAGTCTAAATCCTACTCACAGCTAGATGCAGAACATTACAGGCAACATCAGCGTTAGCAGACAGAGGGACATAGGCAGCTATCGTGATAGCATGCGATAATTCCCGTGGTAGATAGTACGGTCTCATGCTAACAGTTAGCAGTTCAATGTCCTTACAGCAGATTTGTTCCTTAATAGAAATGTGCCCAGAATTACACCATCTATCATTCAACAATACTGCCAGTCCTCCTCCTTTTCTCTTACCGCTCTCCGCTGTCCTATCCGTCCGTACGAGATGAAAGCCGCCCAGATAGACGAGCGTGTCCGGCGTTAGCGTAGTTAGCCATGTCTCCGTAAACAGCATGACGCTACATTCATGGAACTCCCTATCGTACCGGGCCAGCATTAACTCATCCATCTTATTTGGAAGAGGTCATACGTTCACCGATAGAAGGAAGAACTGGTTTGTAGCGTCTCCTTCTCGCAAGGCGTTGAGTACACCCGCATTTAAGCTTGGCAAACACACACAAACCTCGTGAAGCTTTGCCAACTTTCCATTGCAGTTCTGAGCGTTTACCTAACCCATCTTATTTTCCTGTCTTCGACCTTGTTATTCTCTCAACTTCCTCTTTCAGCCTTATCGCGGTCACGCTAACTCTGGAGGTGCGCGCGCTTATGCTAGATGTTGGTTCTGTTTGGGAGCAGGGGCCCGGAGCTATACAGTTTTCTTGCCGTGTTGCTGTGACCCCTGTTGTTGTGTTACGCTGCTGTATTGTATATTGAATCCTGTTTTGTCTCTTGGCTCAGCTTGAGTCGTAGTTCTTTAAGGCTGGCGTATATAAAAACTCTGTTCTGATTGGCTGTTGTGCTTTGTTTACAATTTGGGCTCACGCAACATGTGGCCAGTAATACTAGGTTGTAAAATATCTATCAGCACAAACAGTTAAATCTGACCTGAAGTTTCCTTATCTAACAACACCCAAGCACCGCGTGCAGTACAGCACTCTCTTTAATCTCTGGATTTCAGTTTAAAGTGTTTGACCTGTCATCATTCATACACTAACACAACACATCTGCTAGCAGCCCTCATAATCCACAGCTCTCGCTGCTACATAACTAAAGTAAACACATATACACAGATTAACAGGGGTTGAGGTGGGCAGGGATTAATGACATACCTGTCCTGGGAGGCCTGTGTGTCGATGCTTAGCGGTGCCTGTAGTAAAGATGATACTGCTTTGCCGGAAAATAAAAGCTGAAGGCGGATGTGGTGTTTGGGGGCGTTCTTGGGGCTTTCCTTGAACTAGCACGGTTTCAGTTTTGTTTGTCACTTAGTGTGGGAAAATACCTTTCTTAGTTTTTTGTGATAACTTTTTGTGTACTGTCACGTTAACTCTGGAGGTCCGCGCGCTTATGCTAGATGTTGGTTCTGTTTGGGAGTGGGCGCCTCGGAGCTATACAGTTTTCTTGCCGTGTTGCTGTTTGAATAAGGAATAACTTAGCTTTAGTTTTACTCTTGTTAAAAATGGACAGGGTTTACCTGAATGATGCGGAATAAACCTTTTGCCTTTTTTCTAAACAGAGTTATGTGGAAATTTTTTCATTTCTATGAATGCACACGAGTAAAGAAGTGGTTTCGCGCCCGTTTATCTCCAACAATTAGGTTTCCTTTTACCACTACATGCTTCACCAAACTGAGAGCTAGTTTCAGAGAATGAGGACAGAACTTTGAGTTACCATACACCAACTCACTACTTACAGAACACTAACACACTACACTTACTGAGTTACTGTACACCAACTCACTACTTACAGTACACTAACACACTACACTTACTGAACTACTGTACACCAACACACTACTTACAGTACACTAACACACTACACTTACTGATCTACTGTACACCAACACACTACTTACAGTACACTAACACACTACACTTACTGAGTTACTGTACACCAACACACTACTTACAGTACACTAACACACTACACTTACTGAGTTACTGTACACCAACTCACTACTTACAGTACACTAACACACTACACTTACTGAACTACTGTACACTAACTTACACACATACACTACACTTACTGATCTACTGTACACCAACACACTACTTACAGTACAATAACACACTACACTTACTGAGTTACTGTACACCAACACACTACTTACAGTACACTAACACACTACACTTACTGAGTTACTGTACACCAACTCACTACTTACAGTACACTAACATACTACACTTACTGAGTTACTGTACACCAACACGCTACTTACAGTACACTAACGCATTACACTTACTGAGTTACTGTACACCAACACACTACTTACAGTACACTAACACATTACACCTACTGAGTTACTGTACACCGACACGCTACCTACAGCTAACACATTACACTTACTGAGTTACTGTACACCAACAAACTACTTACAGTACACTAACACATTACACTTATTGAACTACTGTACACCAACACACTACTTACAGCACACTAACACATTACACTTACTTAGTTACTGTACACCAACAAACTACTTACAGTACACTAACATGTTACTTACTGCCGGAATATAAATGCTTGAGGTGGGTGTGGGGGCATTCTTGGGGCTTTCCATGAGCTGGCACGGTTTCAGTTTTGTTTCTCAATTAGGTTTCCTTTTTACCACTACATGCTTCAACAAACTGAGAGCTAGTTTCAGAGAATGAGGACAGAACTTTGCAAAAAGGGGAAAGAAATTCACCTAGGGGTCTACTCTGTGGAAGTGAAAGGTCCACGGTAGTCAGTGCTATAAAGAGGTCAGTGTGTTCGAGGAGGCCTCCTGGGGGCAGATTAAATGCACAAGCTTACCTGCACTGAAGCTCCCATGGTGCCCTGTTTAATTTAGATTCATTTGATTGTCCTTTTTTTCTCCTTTCATGAGTGGGCCTAGCCAAACTCTGCTTTTTATCAGTGCCTTACTCGCTGTGCTGCAGATGCTTTTATCAAATTTTTCAAATTTCCACTCAAATTCACTTTTTTCCATCTAAAGGGCTCAAGCCAATGCTTGAAAAGGTCTCTTATTTATATTCTCCCGTCCCTGCATCCAACATGCAGAAGTTATTACCCTTACTGAGTTACTGTACACCGACACGCTTCCTACAGTACACAACACTTCCTACAGTACACCGACACGCTACTTACAGTACACTAACACACAACACTTACTGAGTTACTGTACACCGACACACTACTTACAGTACACTAACACACAACACTTACTGAGTTACTGTACACCGACACACTACTTACAGTACACTAACGCATTACACTTACTGAGTTACTGTACACAGACACGCTACTTACAGTACACTAACACATTACACTTACTGAGTAACTGTACACCGACACACTACATACAGTACACTAACGCATTACACTTACTGAGTTACTGTACACCGACACACTACTTACAGTACACTAACACACAACACTTACTGAGTTACTGTACACAGACACGCTACTTACAGTACACTAACGCACAACACTTACTGAGTTACTGTACACCGACACACTACTTACAGTACACTAACGCACAACACTTACTGAGTTCCTGTACACCGACACACTACTTACAGTACACTAACGCATTACACTTACTGAGTTACTGTACACCGACACACTACTTACAGTACACTAACACACAACACTTACTGAGTTACTGTACACAGACATGCTACTTACAGTACACTAACACACTACACTTACTGAGTAACTGTACACCAATACGCTACTTACAGTACACTAACACATTACACTTACGGAGTTACTGTACACCAACACACTACTTACAGTACACTAACACACTACACTTACTGAGTTACTGTACACCGACACACTACCTACAGCACAGTAACACATTCCACTTACTTAGTTACTGTACACTTAAAAATATATATGACCAGTTTGAAGCTTTGTCTTTAAAAACAGCAACAATGTTCAGTGACTAAGAAAAATGTTTGATTCGAATCCATAATCACAAAAACCAAGATATCAGAGCAGAGAACTCTGGTTAGGAACACAGAGACTTTGCATGTGTATGGAGACCTTGACAACAACAACAGATATATATCAGATATATTTTATGATGCTGTCAAAACATAAGGAGGGCTGCACATAAAGCTTTCCTATTGGCCTGCATGACTACAAGTCCCACAATTCAACATACATAGTGGACCTGTTTGCAGGAGACATGGTCCCCTTCACATGGATACATTTCCCGGAAAAGTTGATCTCGCTCCCGGTGCTTTTGGCTCTAGTGAAAGGGCCATAACTGCACCACCTGCCTCAACAAGGAGTCGCTTGTTCTTCTGTTCTGCTGCTGTCAAGTGTTGACATTTCAACGTTCTCCTCCTTCCTCCCCCCCCACCACCAGTTTGGACCTGGGCCTGTTGTAGGCTCCATATCCGGCAGGAGCTGTGAGGACCTGAACACTTCGAGACCTACACCAAATTGGCATCACATTAGCCTTTCATGTCTCTCTGGCAGAACTCGTGTTTCTTCTGGAATGCCAGTTTCTCACTATCAAATCTAAAGTAGAATGAATCAGTTACTGTCCCACTTACAAATACTTCCCATAAAACCCTGTTCCGCTTAGAAATATATCCTGTTCACCCAGTCAAAACCACAGGACTATAAAAACCCTAACTGATGTTGAGAGCATGAGAGACCCCACATATAACGACTTCACTTATTTCTGTCTCTGATTGTTACCGGTCATCACAATCCCGCACGCACCACTACACACTTTACAGTATGCATGCCCAACCAGGAGCGCCAATCCTCAGTTCAGTCTCAGAAACTGGTTTAGCGTCTCCTGCTTCTTCTCACCATCCAGATAACATGTGTGTATAATGTGTCTGTCTCCTTTTCTCAGTGAGGAACTTCTTGAACAGCTACACCAGCTTTGAGGACACTCAGTCACTTTAAACACACTCTGCTGCTGCCTTTTTCAATTTCCTTGCTGCTCTTTCTTTCTATAGCTTTTACATATTTATTTAAAAACTGCAGCTTGGGTAAAACAGGGTCCTTGAGTACCACAATTTCGTTCCATCCCATGTACCACATGCGAATGACAATAAAGTCTCCTTGAATCCTTGAACCTTTTTTCAGACCTCCATTGTGTTGAGGTGACTTGGAAGAAGGATGAACAGAAACACCTGTGGATGTTCTCAGCTCTGAAGCAGGAGTGGAGTTTGATGTTGTATAGAACCTGCTATAAGGTGCTATAGACATCTGGACAGTAAGACCTTGAGCTGCCACCAGAGGGAGGCAGATAGCAGCTTCCTAATCAGAATCAGAGTCATTCTGAACATCCTATGTTAAGATTCCATCAGTTCACACTGATAATCCTGACTATGATACTTCCTCCGTCACTGCTGTTTACCAGGCACAGCTCTCCAACCACAACCAGTGCTTGATTTTGAGCCCCAGGGTTGAACCATGAGTCCACCATGCTAGTGCTGCCCTCCTCTTCATGTGTGTACATTCGTTTTACCACCAGTGTCACCGGATTTCTGAGTTACAGTTGAAACCAAAAGTTTACATACACATACACACATACACTATAAAATGACACATATGCATTTATTTCTCACTGTCTGACATGAAATCAGAATAAACTTTTCCCTTTTTAGGTCAGTTAGGATTACCACAATTATTTCTATTTGCTAAATGTTAGAATAATGAGAGAGGAATTTTTTTAAGGCAATTTTTATTACTTTCTTCAAGCTCAAAAGTTTAAACACATTTCATTAGTATTTGGTACTATTGCCCTTAAACTGTATGACTTGGGTCAAACGTTTTGGATATCCTTCCACAAGCTTTTCACAATAGTTGGCAGGAATTTTGGCCCATTCCTCCTGACTGGTGTAACTGAGCCATGTTTGTAGGCCGCCTTGCTCGCACATGCCGTTTCAGCTTGGCCCATAAATTTTCAATAGGATTGAGATCAGGGCTTTGTGATGGCCACTCCAAAACATTAACTTTGTTATCCTTAAGCCACTTTGTAACCAGTTTGGCAGTATGCTTTGGGTCATTGTCCATTTGGAAGATCCATTTGCGCCCAAGCTTTAGCTTCTCCGCTGATGTCTTGAGATGTTGCTTCAGTTTTTCTACATAATGTTCTTTCCTCATGATGCCATCTATTTTGTGAAGTGCACCAGTCGCTCCTGCAGCAAAACAACCCCACAACATGATGCTGCCACCCCCGTGTTTCACAGTTGGGATGGTGTTCTTAGGTTTGCAAGCTTCCCCCTTTTTCCTCCAAACGTAACGATGGTCATTATGGCCAAACAGTTCAATTTTGGTTTCGTCAGACCACAGGACATGTCTCCAAAAATGATGGTCTTTTTACCTGTGTGCATTTGCAAACATTAATCTGGCTTTTTTATGTTTCGTTTGGAGTAATGGCTTCTTCCTGGCAGAGTGACCTTTCAGCCCATGTCGATACAGAACTCGTTTCACTGTGGATAATGATACACTCTTACCAGCTTCAGCCATCATGTTCACAAGGTCTTTTGCTTTTGCTCTTGGGTTGATATGCACACCTCGAACCAAAGCACGTTCATCTCTGGGACACAGAACCTTTTTCCTTCCTGAGCGGTATGATGGCTGGACATTACCATCTTTTTTGTACTTGCATATAATTGTTTGTACAGATGAACAAGGCACCTTCAGGCATCTGGAAATTGCACCCAAGGATGAACCAGACTTGTGCAAGTCCACAATTCTCTTCCTGATATCTTGGCTGATTTCTTTCGACTTTCCCATGATGTTACTCAAAGAAGCAGCGTGTTTCAGGTGTGCCTTAAAATACATCCGCAGGTGTGTCTTTAATTAACTCAGATGTTGCCAATAAACCTATAAGTAGCTTGCAAAGACATGACATCATCATATGGGCTGTCCCAGACTGTTTAAAGGCATAGTAATCTTAGTGTATTTAAACTTTTGAGCTTGAAGAAAGTAATAAAAATTGCTTTAAAAAAATTCCTCTCTCATTATTCTAACATTTAGCAAATAGAAATAATTGTGGTAATCCTAACTGACCTAAAAAGGGAAAAGTTTATTCTGATTTCATGTCAGACAGTGAGAAAAAATGCATATGTGTCTTTTTATATAGTGTATGTAAACTTTTGGTTTCAACTGTATGTGGTCATGCTAATGTTCCTGTGCATTATAATGGTATCACAGGAATGTAAGTCTGCTATTAAACATCAACACTGCAGCAGGCTGACAGCAGGTACTCAGCCTGAAACTGAAAAAGCGGTGAGCTCCTACATTACACAGAGCATGCCAGCCTGTCTTAGTTCAGTGCAGTGCATATTAGCTCACTGGGAAATTCAAGTCCCCTGTGACTGAAATAGCATGTAAGACCTCCACCAGCACCAATAACAGGTGTGGTTGGATTTGGCATGGCCTAGACAAGTTTCTGGATGTAGGCCACATCGATGTTCAGACACTCTTACTTCAAAGAATTGGTCAGTTGGTCCAGAATTGGTGGAATCCTTCCCAGGCACAATTCCGAGGAGAATTCCCTGTAGACTGGGATTTTAGCCACTGCTGGTAGACCCGAATGAGCCTACGCTTCCATACACCTGCAGATTCAGCTACTTCCTTTACACTATGGTCTTTGGCCACGCCCAAATGCAGTCACTCCTTTTAGCCAATCAGTAACATCTGCTTTGTAGCCATTTTCCACACATGGAACGAGACATTTCCCTGCACTGTACCACTGTACTGTAGCCCCATCGTTCTTGTGCAGCGCCATCTGCAGGAGCCTGAAGTTACTTACACCATAGACACACAAGGTGACGGTGTGTTTACGCACCAAGATTGTAAGTGATTTTTGAGAAACCTGTTTGGACCCAGAGGACTATTTTGGAATGATGCACCACAGAATGATGCATGACCTCAGAGATTTCTAAGTGTTTTATGAACTGGCCAGTGAGTGGTACATGGTACTGATTGTGAGCAGTACCTCAGAGCGGATGGATATTCCTACAAACCGTGGGTTTTTTAATATGTATTTGTGGCTGTAGTTGTTGAGCTGAATGGTGACGTTTCTTTCAGTGTTAATTTGTTTGCAGCTGGAATACCACACGATCATGCAGTGAGAGAGGATACTCTCAATGGTGCTGCGGTAAAAGTTAACCAGAAGTTTCTGGGGTAGCTGAGCCTGTTTCAGCTTCCTCAGGAAGTACAGTCTCTGTTGCGCCCTCATGCATAGGTACGAGGTGTTAGAAGGCCATGTTAGATGATTGGTTATGTGGACTCCAAGGAACTTTACTTTCTCCACACGTTCCACTTCTGCTCCAGAGATGTGGAGTGGGAGGTGGTCTGACTTCTTTGTTCTCCTGAAGTCTACAACGATCTCCTTTGTCTTGGAGGTGTTAAGTACTAAGTCGTTGACTTTGCACCATCCATCCAGACATTCCACCTCGTTCCTATAGGCACGTTCATCACCATCTGAGATAAGGCCAACTATTGTGGTGTCGTCTGCGAATTTTATTATGGTGTTTGAGGAGTGAGTGGGGGTGCAGTCATTTGTGAAAAGAGTAAAGAGTAAAGGGCTCAGCACGCAGCCCTGTGGAGTCCCAGTGTTCAGGATAAGAGTGGAGGAGGTGTGGTTTCCAATCCTGACACACTGTGGTCTATCCGTAAGGAAACCCAAAACCCAGGAGCAGATGGAGCTGTCCAGGCCTAGGCTCCCCAATTTACTGACCAGTTTGTGAGGAATTATGGTGTTAAAAGCAGAAATGAAGTCCACAAATAACATCCTCACATATGTGTTCGGTTGTTCCAGGTGTGTCAGTGCCGTATGAAGTGCCATTGAGATGGCATCTTCCGTGGACCGGTTTGTTCTATAGGCGAACTGATGTTGGTCCAAATCCGGAGGGATGACGGCCTTAATATGGGACAGAACCAGTCTCTCAAAGCACTTCATGACTATTGGTGTTAGTGCCACTGGTCGATAGTCGTTCAGGCATTTCACGGCAGATTTCTTTGGAACCGGGATGATTGTAGAGGTTTTAAAGCATGTTGGAACAGCAGCTTGTTTTAGTGAGAGGTTGAATATGTTTGTGAAGACCTCCGCTAATTGGCTAGCACAGGCCTTGAGTGTCCTTCCACAAACCCCATCCGGACCTGCTGCCTTGTTGACATTCACCCTCGGCAGGGTGGACTTCACCTGATGATGCTTTAGAACCAGTGTCTGGTCCCCAACAGGTGGTGCGGTGTGATGGGCTCCTCTGTTTTGGTTATCAAACCGGGCAAAGAACTGGTTCAGCACATCAGGTAGACTGGTGTCATCACTGGCCTGCGGAGTGTTGGTCTTGTAGTCAGTCAGTGCTTTAATTCCGTTCCACATACTGCGGGGGTTGTTGTTCTCAAAGTGTTCCTCAATACGCTGTTTGTAGCTGTGCTTGGCCTCCTTGATGCCCTTTTTGAGGTTCCTTCGAGCTGCTGAGTAAGCCAGCCTGTCTCCCGACCTGAAAGCCTCATCTCGACTCTTAAGCCAAGGCTTCTGGTTGGGAAACACTTTTATTGCCTTTTTTGGAAGTACATTCTCAGTGCAGAAATGTATGTACCCCATGACTGATGAGGCATATTCCTCCAAATCTGCCCCCTGTGCAAACAGATGCCAGTCTGTGCTGTCAAAGCAGTCTTGCATCATTGAGGTAGCTTCCTCAGTCCACACTTGTACAGTTCTGACAGCTGGCTTGGTCCTGCAGATTAGGGGTCTGTATGCTGGGGTCAGTTTCAGTGAAATGTGGTCTGACAGTCCATGGTGTGCAGATGGTTTCACTTTGTATAGATGTGGAATGTTTGTATACACCTGATCCAGAATGTTGCTCTCTCTCGTGGGAAAACGCACGTTGTTGTAAAACTTCGGCATGACTGATTTCAGATCAGCGTGGTTGAAGTCCCCTGCTACAATAACAACACCATCCGGATGTGCCGATAGCTGATTGTTTATAGCGTCGTGAAGCCTGCTCAGCGCTAGCTTAGCATTAGCTTGCGGGGGGATATAAACTGCCGTGAGTAGCACCGCACTGAATTCCCTCGGGAGAAAGAATGGTCTGCATCTCAGTGTTAGAAACTCCAGATCCGGTGAACAGTGTTGTTCTATTGTGTCTGCGGCTGTGCACCAGTTGTTATGGATGTAGATGCACAAACCTCCGCCTCTGCTCTTCCCCGAAGCCTCCGTCCTATCCGCTCTGTAGACGGAGTGACCGGCTAACTCGATAGCAGCGTCGGGAACAGAGCGATTCAGCCAAGTCTCCGTTATTATCACCACGCAGCTGTTCATGTTGTTCGAGGTGATTCGAAGTCTGATCTCGTCCATCTTGTTGACCAGAGACCTGGAGTTGGCCAGAAAAAGACTCGGAACGGCTGGTCTGTAGGGGGAAGCCTGGAGCCTAGCGCGTAGCCCGGCTCTCTTCCCCCGTTTCTGCTTTCGCTCCCTGCGTCTCCTGCGGCGCCTCGCCGGGGGGATGATAACCCCATGTAGCTCCGGGGAGCGAAGGATCTCCGGTGGGATGTTTTCTGAATGAAAAGAGTAGTCCTTGTGCTGATCTCCGATACAGAGGAGTAGTGCTCGATCGTATGATCGTCTCTCTACTCCAAAAACTGGTAAACATAAAACTACAGAAAACAGTAAAAAGTTACAAAAGTTACAAAAGTGGAGAGAGCGTCGAGCCGCCGCGTTTTCACGCGCAGCCGCCATCTTGAAATGGCCCCACTGAAATGGGAGCTGAAGGGAGCTGTGGCTGCTGCCGCAACATTTCTGCGGAGATCAGAAAACAGCAATGATTTCATTAAAAAAGTAACCTACAATATTCATAAGATCCACATGGTCATTCTGACAGACTGTAATACACTACAGGAGGCGTAGGGTGCGATATGATCCACACCGTCATTCTGACAGTGTTATACACTACAGGAAGCATAGGGGGCGATATGATCCACACCGTCATTCTGACAGACTGTAACACACTACAGGAAGCATAGGGGGGGAGATAATATCCACACCGTCATTCTGAAAGACTGTAATACACTACAGGAAGCGTAGGGGGCGATATGATCCACACAGTCGTTCTGACAGACTGTAACACACTACAGGAAGCGTAGGGGGGGAGATAATATCCACACAGTCATTCTGACAGACTGTAACACACTACAGGAAGCGTAGGGGGCGATATGATCAACACAGTCGTTCTGACAGACTGTAACACACTACAGGAAGCGTAGGGGGCGATATGATCCACACAGTCATTCTGACAGACTGTAATACTTTACAGGAACTGTCTGGGGGCGATATGACTTGTACTGATACACTGAACTGCATGAAAGTAATCATGCACAGATATATTTAAATGGTAGGACAAATACGTATGGGCTAAAGAAGAATGCTTTATAGTTAGATTTGTCAATTACTTGAATAATAGTAAGTAGATCACATGGTTGTAAAAATTACTCTTAGCTCCAGTTACTATTTGTATTAATCACCTTCTCCATTGTATCCCTCTGTACGGTAACATGATCTTCCTATGAGGAAACAAAACAGATTTGTGTCTTTATGGTGCCGTTGACTGTCATAAGAACCACAAACTTGGGAAGGAAGATAAAGGGTACCAGGAACAATAAAAGATGATAAATTTAGACTGATATGATCAATATTTATTGAGCTACACAGAAGTCTGTCTCTCAGTATGGCGTTGGGCCACTGTGTTTGCCAACCAAACATGCCAGACGTCTCGGTATGGAGTTGTAGAGGTTCCTAATGGTGTCCTTTGATAATCCATCCCATGCAGCCAGAATATCCTCACACAGTTCCTGCAGATGGTGCAGTAGGGGTGGAGATGGAGTGACACCCAGTGTTTTGGACACATGACGTGTGACAACAGACCGTTTATCTTGTTGCTGAGCACGGTGCCTTCACACATGGATTTGTTGGCCGTCTCCACCAAGACAAAAGTGGGGCTCGTCACTGAAGATAACCCTCTGCCATTCTGAGTCATTCCATGGCCATCTGCTAATGGTACTGCATTAACAGGATGACTCAGACAGGACACCACTGCTAGCTGAATGTCCTCAGCTTGATAAGATCATCCCGATTACCGAAGCCCTATGATGCGACTCCAACTCTTCAACTGCTGTAATCGATTTTAAACTGTTCTCTGAGACACACTTTGCTTGCAAAGGATGCTGCTAGCATAGCAGCATGAGTCAGAATGCAAAGCATGTGCAACAGGACGACTTTATACGCTCAGTCAGGTACAACAATAAGGCGTTAAAGAATTGGTCAGTTGGGCCAGATTTGGTGGATGCCTTCCCTGGCACAATTACAAGAAGAAACCCTGTAGACTGGGATTTTAGCCACTGCTGGTAAACCCATATGACCATACGCTTCCATGCACCTGCAGATTCACGTCCTTTACGCTATGGTCTTTGGGCACGCCCAAATGCAGTCACTCTTTTTAGCCCATCATTAACATCTGCTTTGGAGCCATTTTCCACACTATACATACACGCACTATATATACACACACACAAGAACGCTGTTTAAACAGAACTCAGACCCAGGAATTCAAGGACATCATCTTCAGAAAAACATTCATTTCAGTCTTGGAATAAAATAAGTTTTCTCCTGTTAAACATCATAGAAAATAAAATGTATCTGCTAGCTGGCTATAAAGAGGAGCTTACCTGCCTCCCGGAGCACACTAGCTGTTTGTGTGCAGATGTTGGACTTTAAGTGCAGGTGCGTAGCTGGCGGTCTACCTCAATACCTCAAGCTGCTTTGGACAAATGAGTCGCTAATCCAAGGTGATTTCAAGGTGGCACAGTGTATACAACCAAATGCATTTGTAACACAAGCACAGCTACATCACTTTTATGATGCCAGTGACCATGGATATGGCACATTCAGCTGTTTATGAATCATTTCTAATGATGAAACTCTGCATGTGGATATTGTCCTTGGTAAAGCTAAAGGTGTGCCTCTCAGGCAAATGACGATCCCACATCTGGAGCTTACTGTGGCTGTACTTGCTGTGAAAACTGATGGAATGTTGGGAAAGGATTTGGAGCTAAAGGTTAAGCTTAGTGGACTGACAGCCAATCTGTACATAGCAAATGAACATACCAGGTACAGTCAATCAGTATTATTTGTATAATATTGTATAACGTTGTCTCAAAGCAGCTTCACAGAAAATCAGTTTATATAAAAGAAAAGAAAGAAAAGTTAATGTACAGACGTAGGGAAGGAAATCCGGGTCCAAGCCCCCCGTGAGCAAGCCAGAGGCAACAGTGGCAAGGAAAATCTCCCTTGAGTAAGGGATAAACACATAATTACTTACTTATCATCGCTGTCCAATGAAAAACATGTATCTCCATTTTTTTGTTGATTTTTACTTTTATGCATCCTTTCATCACAACAGCTGCAGTTTACATTGTGTAAAGATTTCATGACAAACTGAGAAACAGAAATGGCCCAAAATCACTTGGAAGGAAATCTGGTTCCATTGACTTGCATTAGAATTAACATTGGTTTTTGGCCTCTCCTGTAAAGCTGTCATTTCGGAGATACTTGTTTTTCTTTGGACAGTGATGATATATACTTTAAGGTGGAACAAGTGATGAGAGTAGTGGCATGGTGCTTAGAGGTAAAGAACATCCTTCAGGCAAACAGTAAAAAAGGAAAGGCTTCCGATCCACACCTTGTATGCACAACAGGAACCAGAATCCACAACCTGGACAATCTAAGACCCTGAATGATCTGGACAGCAGAAAAGACCATTGTTATGTTTTGTGAGAGAAAGTCTTTTCAGGTGAAAAGGAGAACCTGGAAACAGGTAAAAGGCCTGAACTCAAAAGCAGCATCTACAAGCTAGACCCAGTGTTACAAGATGGAGTTTTAAAAATAGATGGATGTTTGCAAAGGTCTGCTATGCCCACATCCAATGGTCCTACTAGAAAATCATCCTGCATGTCTCCAGATGTAGCCTACGTGAACAGTTGAAACACTTGTAAAGTCATATCCAAGTGTGTAGTGTACAGAGACGGTTTGGGGGAACAGCAGTAAACAGCAGTAAACCCTTAATGACGAAAGTGTACATGCACTTATTGGTAAAGTAGAAGCCGTCTTCTCAGCATACTGTCAGAAGACAAGCGGGAACTTGAGCCGTTAACTCCTAATCTCATTCTTCTTCTGAAATTACATCCTGTTTTTCCACCCGGATTGTTTTTAAAGTTCGTTAGACTTTTGTTAGATGCAAATGGAAAGTCCAGTATATGGCTGATCTGTTTTGGAGGAGGTGGACCTAGCAGTACGTAGCTCTGCAACAAGAATGTCTTTTGCAGAGGATGGCTCCAAAAAAGAGGGACATTGTAATTATGGTGGTGCATAGCTCCCTGGGATTTCTGACATCTTGGAGGAGCTTTGGAGTTTTTTTGGAGCATTTGGAACCCGGTATCTCCATTTTTCATTTTTGATATAATTTGAAAATGCCAGTTAACCTGTAAATAGCTGATATAAATAATCTAATGTAGCTTTTTAACAGTGATTTACATTCAAATTTAGGACTGGTTTTCCTTCACCGGTGAAGTTACACTTGTGGAGCCACGTTTTTGTTTTACGGTGACAGTATAATATTACGTTTATACTGTCACCGTAGTATAATATATACTTTGGGCTTAAGCTGGAAAGTTTTCTGAGATGCTGGCACTGTGCCATGAATAAGTCCTAACTATTGCAACATCCCAAATGTTACTTGACTCTGAAATCCTCTGGATATTCTGTGCCCATATAAATTGGGCATGTAATAAAACATTTTATTATTTAACATATTTAACATATTATTCAGTAAACTATGTCCTCCACATCCATGCTCTATCACATATGTGAGACCAGTGGCATAACATGTCAGTACAATACTCTCAGCCCATGAGGTACACAGAGCCACGACAGCCACAGGAGAAGGACTCTGCCTTCACTGCCTGAGCATTTATCAGAAACTCCTGTCCTGCTGGTGTACAGTTACAGACAGCGAGAGTGGTAGTAGTTTCCAAAGTGGCCAGAAAGTGGATATATAAGGTAGGTATTTCCAATAAAGTGTCCAGAGAGTGGATATATAAGGTAGGTATTTCCAATAAAGTGTCCAGAAAGTGGATATATAAGGTAGGTATTTCCATTAAAGTGGCCAGAAAGTGGATATATAAGGTAGGTATTTACAATAAAGTGTCCAGAAAGTGAATATATAACGTAGGTATTTCCAATAAAGTGGCCAGAAAGTGGATATATAAGGTAGTAGTTTCCAATAAAGTGGCCAGAAAGTGGATATATAAGGTAGCAGTTTCCTATAAAGTGGCCAGAAAGTGGATATGTAAGGTAGATGTTTCCAATAAAGTGGCCAGAAAGTGGATATATAAGGTAGATGTTTCTGATAAAGTGGCCAGAAAGTAATTATATAAGGTAGATGTTTCTGATAAAGTGGCCAGAAAATGGATATATGAGGTAGATGTTTCCAATAAAGTGGCCAGAAAGTGGATATTTCAGGTAGCACTTTCCAATAAAGTGGCCAGAAAGTGGATATATAAGGTAGTAGTATCCAATAAAGTGGCCAGAAAGTGGAAATGTAAGGTAGATGTTTCCAATAGGGTGGCCAGAAAGTGGATATATAAGGTAGATGTTTCTAATAAAGTGGCCAGAAAGTGGATATATACTGTATTAGGTAGATGTTTCCAATAAAGTGGCCAGAAAGTGGATATATACTGTTTAAGGTAGATGTTTCTGATAAAGTGGCCAGAAGGTGGATAGATAAGGTAGATGTTTCTAATAAAGTGGCCAGAAAGTGGATATGTAAGGTAGATGTTTCCAATAGGGTGGCCAGAAAGTGGATATATAAGGTAGATGTTTCTAATAAAGTGGCCAGAAAGTGGACATATACTGTATTAGGTAGATGTTTCCAATAAAGTGGCCAGAAAGTGGATATATACTGTTTAAGGTAGATGTTTCTGATAAAGTGGCCAGAAAGTGGATATATAAGGTAGATGTTTCCAATAAAGTGGCCAGAAAGTGGATATATAAGGTAGATGTTTCTAATAAAGTGGCCAGAAAGTGGATATGTAAGGTAGATGTATCCAATAAAGTGACCAGAAAGTGGATATTTAAGGTAGATGTTTCTAATAAAGTGGCCAGAAAGTGGATATATAAGGTAGGTATTTCCAATAAAGTGTCCAGAGAGTGGATATATAAGGTAGGTATTTCCAATAAAGTGTCCAGAAAGTGGATATATAAGGTAGGTATTTCCATTAAAGTGGCCAGAAATTTCTGGAAATACCTACGTTATATATTCACTTTCTGGACACTTTATTGTAAATACCTACCTTATATATCCAATTTCTGGCCACTTTATTTGGCCAGAAAGTGGATATGTAAGGTAGATGTTTCTAATAAAGTGGCCAGAAAGTGGATATATAAGGTAGATGTTTCTAATAAAGTGGCCAGAAAGTGGATATATAAGGTAGATGTTTCCAATAAAGTGGCCAGAAAGTGGATATGTAAGGTAGATGTATCCAATAAAGTGACCAGAAAGTGGATATTTAAGGTAGATGTTTCTAATAAAGTGGCCAGAAAGTGGATATATAAGGTAGGTATTTCCAATAAAGTGTCCAGAGAGTGGATATATAAGGTAGGTATTTCCAATAAAGTGTCCAGAAAGTGGATATATAAGGTAGGTATTTCCATTAAAGTGGCCAGAAAGTGGATATATAAGGTAGATGTTTCTAATAAAGTGGCCAGAATGTGGATATATACTGTATAAGGTAGATGTTTCCAATAAAGTGGCCAGAAAGTGGATATATACTGTATAAGGTAGATGTTTCTAATAAAGTGGCCAGAAGGTGGATATATAAGGTAGATGTTTCTAATAAAGTGGCCAGAAAGTGGATATATAAGGCAGATGTTTCCAATAAAGTGGCCAGAAAGTGGATATATAAGGTAGATGTTTCTGATAAAGTGGCCAGAAAGTAATTATATAAGGTAGATATTTCTAATAAAGTGGCCAGAAAGTGGATATATGAGGTAGATGTTTCTAATAAAGTTGCCAGAAAGTGGATATATGAGGTAGATGTTTCCAATAAAGTGGCCAGAAAGTGGATATATAAGGTAGATGTTTCCAATAAAGTGGCCAGAAAGTGGATATATAAGGTAGTAGTATCCAATAAAGTGGCCAGAAAGTGGATATGTAAGGTAGATGTTTCCAATAAAGTGGCCAGAAAGTGGATATGTAAGGTAGATGTTTTTAATAAAGTGGCCAGAAAGTGGATATTTAAGTTAGATGTTTCTAATAAAGTGGCCAGAAAGTGGATATATAAGGTAGATGGTTCCAATAAAGTGACCAGAAAGTGGATATATAAGGTAGATGTATCCAATAAAGTGTCCAGAAAGTGGATATATAAGGTAGATGTATCCAATAAAGTGGCCAGAAAGTGGATATTTAAGGTAGATGTTTCTAATAAAGTAGCCAGAAGGTGGATATGTAAGGTAGATGTGTCCAATAAAGTGGCCATAAAGTGGATATTTAAGGTAGATGTATCCAATGAAGTGGCCAGAAAGTGGATATTTAAGGTAGATGTTTCCAATAAAGTGGCCAGAAAGTGGATATAAAAGGCAGATGCTTCCAATAAAGTGGCCAGAAAGTGGATATATAAGGTAGCAGTTTCCTATAAAGTGGCCAGAAAGTGGATATATAAGATAGATGTTTCCAAT
>JAMWET010007132.1:0-47500 GCA_024036415.1 Prochilodus magdalenae
AAAACAGACACTGCCTCTTTTTTAGTACGACGTGTAATGTTGACTATCTCGCGTCGCCGTTCTTCTCCCTCAGTCTTACTGATGAGTTGAGGGAGACGGTAAGTAGGTTAGAGGTATTTTTGATTAATGTTTTTTAAAAAAACGCCCGGGTTTTGGTTGTTAAAAACTGTTATGTATATTTCAGACTATGTTTTATTTTGAAGCTGTGTTAGCAGTAGCTTAGCTGCTCTGTGTTAAATACTGAGAATGTGTTTTTAGTATGGTCTTCAGGATTTTCGGGTGGAGTGGTCAAAAATAAGAACACCTAACTGCACAGGATTACCTTTGGATTATAATTCAGGAAAAGGTCAAATATAAAATATATTACATATCTAGCATTACACTTCTACTGGCTCGTCAATGCTGGAAGGTCGGTAAACTGGAGATCAACTCGCTCACTCCTCTGCTCCAATGATGACCACTAAAACAGCAGCTTCAACAGGACAATTTCCAAACACTCTTGATATATAAACTGTATATTCCAGCAAGGCCATATGTGCAAGGACTGCACTGCAATGGGCACAGTGAATGAAGCTTTATTGATTGGAACCATTGGTAACACTTTTCAATCAATTAGACTTTATTTATTTTTGGAGGTTAGGTTACAGCATCCAGCTCTTAACTCAACATCCTTAAATACAGAGATGCAGTGCTTAAACAGAACGAAAGTGAGCAAAATAATAAACAAAAATATAGTCAAAAATAATAACAACACAATAATAACAGAATAGAAAAATCACTGATTTAATATGTCTTTTGTTTTTAAACAAGCATTATTATATGTTTTAATATTAGTAAATCTAAGTAATAATAATAATAGGTATAATCATCATCAGAAGGAGAAATGAGCTACAAGAACCATATCATATCGTAAAAATTTTATTATATTATTACTTATATATTACTCAGGATTTTGCTCATAAAAAAAGACAAGAAAACCCCAAAGATTTACATACGGTATTTATATCTCTTTTTTATTTTGACACAGTCTTGTTCTGCCAAATTCTTGTGGCAGTTAAGGATTATCAGGCCCCTCACATTCACCAGGGACTTTTCGAGTAAGGACTATTTGTGAACATTACATCTGAAAACCAGTGTCCACCAGTAAACACAATCTACAGACAGTTATGTCTAAAAACAGCTTTATCTAAGGACTACTCTACCTACAGGTAGCTCTAGCTACACACAGCTCGAACTACAGGCAGTTATGTCTTGGACAGCTCTACCTACAGGCAGTTTTGTCTAAGGACAGCTCTACCTACAGCCAGTTATGTCTTGGACAGGTCTACCTACAGGCAGTTTTGTCTAAGGACAGCTCTACCTACAGGCAGTTATGTCTTGGACAGCTCTACCTACAGGCAGTTATGTCTTGGACAGCTCTACCTACAGGCAGTTTTGTCTAAAGACAGCTCTACCTACAGGCAGTTATGTCTAAGGACAACTCTACCTACAGGCAGCTCTATCAACAGGCAGTTATGTCTAAGGACAGCTCTACCTTCAGGCAGTTTTGTCTAAGGACAGCTCTAGCTACAGGGAGTTATGCCTAAGGACAACTCTATTTACAGGCAGCTCTAACTACAGGCACTTATGTCTAAGGACAACTCTAGCAACAGGCAGTTATGTCTAAGAACAGCTCTTAGGACAGGAAGATTCTAACTACAGCGCAGCTGCTACACACAGGCAGTTATGTCTAAGGACAAATCTCTATTACGCAGCTCTATCAACAAGCAGTTATGCCTAAGGACAAACTCTATCTCCAGGCAAGCTCTATCAACAAGCAGGTTAGGCCTTAAGGACAACTCATATCGACAGGCTAGCTTACCGACACCCACAGGCAGTTTATGTCTCACAGGGACAGCTCTATGTACAGGCAGTTATGCGTAAGGACAGCTATATGTTTACAGACCATGGTCAGAGTCTAAAATCGGCAGCTACATTTCTAGCTTTGAGCTAACATAGGTTGTGCAGTGAGCTATTTGAGGAAAATCCCTTACCCATTTTATGAACCACCCCACCTACAAGTATGACTATAAACGGCCTATAACACCCTGATGACCTGATTACAGTATCCCTAATGTCCCGAAAAGTAACTGGTGGTGCCCTCAGTTAGCTGCTTGACTCTTCCAGTAAACTACAAAGGACTCAACTGTAAAATCTTTATGCCACGACTCGTTCTCATTCATTGACCAAGAAAACTGGAAAGTGGGGACTCTCTCTGAGAATTTGTGTTTTACAGTATGTAAGAGTTTGTTAGTGAGAGGCATCATAGAAATTTTCAGCCTTCCTTTGTTCCAGGCTCCAGCTCCACTGTGACACTCTGGATTTTATCCTGTGTTGGGAGACGAGCAAGATTTGGCTGAAGCACCTGTGATACATATACCAATATTATTACAGCATGATAGCCCACATTCCCCGCCAGAGCGCCCTATGTTTCCTTTTTATTCGAAGGGACTCTGCGATCAATCCAGGACCCCAGAAATTTACACTCTCCAACTTCCACTTCCCAGCAGTGCACTCCCGAGTGAAAGCCCCTTCGATCCCAGGACAAAAATGCTGATAATCGAATCTCTCTGGATTAATCAGGAAGCGGCGGTTTCATCTCTTTCAAGACGTCTTGACTGTAGTCAGTTCATCAAGAAAAGGTGGAGGTTGTAGGATGAGCAGTGTTAGGGTCTGGAAGTACAGGAGCTACAAAATAAAAGAAACAAAAACATACATCAGGCAATTATTCTCTTGTTTCTGTAGCTTGCAACCATTTCAAACCCATCGTGGGGTGCTGAGCAGCTGAGTTTTGTATTGCTGTACTGGAAACTAGTGGATTAACTGAAGTTTAATTTGTGGACATCAGGAAGAAAACCACAACCAGCAGTCACTGGGCAGCACCTTGGTAGAGGAAAATCAACCCAAACCACAGGACAAACAAGTTGTGTGTCTTTCTGGGGGAGAAGGTAGTTCCAGAGTAAGAGGGACATCGAAGGAGAAGGTAGTTCCTAGGGGAGAAGGACAGCTGGGGGGAAAAATGGTAGTTCTCGAGTAGAAGGACATCTGAAGAGAGAAGGTAATTCATATTGTAGAGGACGGGGCTGAGGGTTAAATGGTAGTTCTGTGGTAGAAGGATGGCTGGTGGAGAAATGAGTAGTCTCTGGGGTTTAGAAGTATTGGTGCTGGGAGAAGGATAATGTGTGAGTGTATAAAGGACGGCTGGGTGTAAATGTAGTTCTAGAATGAAGGGACGTATGGAAGGAGAAGGTAGCTAGAGTAAGGAGGATGGCTGGAGGAGAAGGTAGGGTTAGTTCTAGAGTAGAAGGAGCTGGTGGAGAAGGTAGTTACTAGAGTAGAAAGGATGGATGGTGGAGAACGGTAGTTCTAGAGTAGAGGATGGATGGTGGAGAAAGGTAGTTCCCTAGATTAGAAGGAATGGATGGAGGAGAATGTAGTCTAGAGTAGAATGTATGGCTGGAGGAGAAAGGTAGTTTTAGAGTAGAAGGTATGGCTGGTGGGAGAAGGTAGTCATAGAGTCGAAGGATGCTTTAGGAGAAGGTAGTCCTAGTGTACGACGGAGGCTGGGGAGAAGGTAGGTCAGAGTAGAAGGATGGTGGGGAGAAGGTAGTTCTAGCAGTAAGAAGGATGGGGGGCTGGGGAGAAGGTAGTTCTAGAGTAGAAGGATGGCTGGTGGAGAAGGTAGTTCTGAGTAGACAGGATGGCTGGGTGGAAGAAGGTATTTCTAGAGTAGAAGGATGGCTGGTGGAGAAGGTAAGTCCTAGAGTAGAAGGATGGCTGGAGGAGAAAGGTAGTTCCTAGAGTAGCAGGATGGGCTGGAGGAGAAGGTAGTTCTAGAGTAGAAGGAGGGCTGGTGGAGAAGGTAGGTCACTAGAGGTAGAAGGATGGCTAGGTAGGAGAAGGTAGTTCTAGAGTAGCAAGGATGGCTGGTGGAGAAGGTAGTTTCTAGAGTAGAAGGATGGATGGTGGAGAAGGTAGTTCTAGAGTAGAAGGATGGTGGCTGGAAGGTCGTTCTGAGTAGAAGGTATGTAGTCCTAGAGTAGAAGGATGGCTGGAGGAGAAGGTAGTTCTAGAATAAAGAGACGTTCTGGAGGAGAGAGGTAGTTCTAGAGTAGTAACGGATGTGCTGGAGGAGAAGGTAGTCCTAGAGTAGAAGGATGGCTGGAGGAGAAGGTAGTTCTAGAGTAGAAGGATGGCTGGTGGAGAAGGTAGTCCTAGAGTAGAAGGATGGCTGGTGGAGAAGGTAGTTCTAGAGTAGAAGGATGGCTGGTGGAGAAGGTAGTTCTAGAGTAGAAGGATGGCTGGTGGAGAAGGTAGTTCTAGAATAAAGGGATGTCTGGAGGAGAAGGTAGCTGGAGTGTAGAAGGATACCTGGAGGAGAGAATACAAGGAAGGACGTTCCAATATCTGCTGCCTCGACAGCAGCTAATCTCACCTGCATCAGGCTCCTCACCTACCTGAAGCATGCTACCCTTTATATTTCACTATTTAAAAAAACAACACTGGAATAGCATTGTTAGAAAACCAGGCTTGACATCGGGAAGGCCGCTGGTTTGATTCCCTGAACAGAAAGGACATAACTGAGGTGAACTTACAATACTTAACGATCTCCTTCATCTTCTCCCACACTGTGAACTTCAGGTTGCTCAGGTGATCTGCCACTTGGAGCAGTTTTCCTGAAAACTTCTCGGGATCCTGCAGTGTGCACTGGGCTCTGGAAGAACATCCAGGACTCAGTTCAGCTCAGAACCACAGAAACCAAAGAGACAGGAGATCCAGCACTCACCTTTTCACTGTATCCTTGTAGTTCTGGAACACAACGAGAGTGACTTTAGTGAATCTGCAGTACAATTAAATCATGTTCTATTTATTTTCTACATGATACAAACACAGACCACACTGTACTCACTCGTACAACTGAGACGTCTTCAGCCTCCATCTGCTCCTCTATGGCTCTGATAGTATCTGAAAGAGCTTCTAGCTCTTTGCTCATCTTCTCCATCTTCTCCTTCATCACCTGACTTTTCTGCTCCTCTTCCTTCCTCAGAGCTGCTATCCTGGCTGCTTCTTCATCTCGGAGAAACTGGTGGAGCTTCTCAAACTCCTCCTCAATCTGCCTCTCTGTGTTCTGGGCCTGAGTCTGGAGATACAGAGTAGCTCAAGTGAAGGTGAGTGTTTGGTGAGCGATGTTCAGAATCATAACCTCTTCATCCTTACCGCTATGTGTTCAGCAGCCTGGTCCCAGCTCCGTTTACAGTCCGTAAAGATCTTCTCCTTCTCCTTAAGGGGCTTCAGGTCAGCACTGAGTTTAGTCTGAAACAGATAAACAACACCAACATCTTTGAGACTGTGGAGAACATCAAGCTCCACTTCTGCTTCAGATCTGAGAACATCCTTCCTCCACTGTGAGAAGAGACCTCCTTAACACTATGGAGGTCTGAAAGGAGGTGTAGCTGTTTAAGAAGTTCCTCAACACACACATCCAACACAGAAGCTGCTGGTGATCTCACGGTTATTTGTGTAGCCCGGGGGACACTAGGACCTGAGAGCTGTTGATGGGAAAATAGGCCACCCTGTCCCCTTTAAGAATAGGGTTACGGGTTAGGTTAGGAGGTCTGGAGAGGAGATCACAGGTAAGTGTTTCCCCTCCCATTTTTTTTTTTAATGCGGAGAGTACCTGGCCTCCATTGTGCGCTATGATGACGATGGTGGCGATGGCAGGTGCTGCTGTAAGCTCAGTTTTACTTACAGTGGTAAGAGACAGGCATGTTGGCTGTTTGTAGCGGCTGTAGACGGGGTGTATAAAGGGAGGCAGCTGGAGCATTGTTTATATTGTATGTTGTTGATATTAAGTGTAGAACTGTTCCTTACCAGTCTGGTTATGTCTATTGGCTCTTGCTCTACCACAGGTATGTCTCAGTGCAGTAAGTCTTGTTGTCCTTTCCCCTCCATGTTCTAAGAGGAGGTGTGTAGACCTGTCAGGCACTCCTGGGACACTTCTCACGCCGACCACCAGAGGTCCAACGGAGCTGGAGTTCTGAAGGATTTTTGCGCCTGCTCCCTCTCACCTAGCCCCTCCCGCACCTGTCCCCTCTCACCTGCTGCCCATCCCTAATAATTATCCTCCCATTCAAATTGGCCTTCCCTTGCCTAGGTGTTTGTGGAGCATTAACTACCTTTGTGTATTTCCCACTGTTATTCCCTGTTTGTGTGTGCCTTCAGAAGTATACTCCCGAATCTTGCTCGTCCCTGGACCGCACTGTATTCGTATTTTTGGAGATCAAGACTATCTGGAGACTCGAACGTTTGAATTTTGAGACTTTGGCTTTGGTTAGGGTTAGACCTCTTCTGGGTCTTACTTTCATTGGACGATTTCTGTTTGTGTGTTTTCTGCTGCGTTGAGTTGGCTAATAAATCCTACTATGGATCCCACCCTTGTGTCTGGCCTGCCACCATTACAAGACCACAAGCGTATGTTAAATTCCCAGTTTTATATATATATATATAAATAAAGTAAATAAATAAAGTTGTGTCTCGGCAGGAACTGAGCATGACTGAATGTTGAGGATTTGTTAGGAGTTTGGTGTTGGGATTTTTTTTTTATTAAACTTTTTAGGTTTTTGCTTTTATTTCATTGTTTTGATGAAAGTAACTGTTTACATAATCCATTGTCAGTTACTGTTTTTACCACTTGGTTGTTTTGCTTCTTTTTTTTTTTTGGTTGATTTGGTTTTCAAAGATTCAATAATATTACTCACCAGAGGTCATGCTCATTTATTGTGCTCAGCTTGCTGCAAAGGGCCAGAAGGGTTCCTAGTTATTTGGTGTGGTTTGTAGTGTTATAGGTCATCTCCCACCACTTTGAATGCGAGTGGCGTAGTCAAAGGATGTTGGGTAAGAGTTGGGTAAAAATGGCTAATGAATAGAAGACTCTCTCGCAGGTGCCACATTTGGATGGTAAGAAGGAAGCAGGAAATGCTAAACCAGATTCTAAGACTGAACTTTGGAGTCTGTTTGAGAAACTGCAAGCGAGTCACCGACTGTTGCTGAATTCACAGTTGTAGCGTTAGTGCATTAACATTTTGTTCAGGTTTAGTAAAATACTGGATTACTGTTTTTTAGTTTGGCATATTCGTGGAACTATAGGCGGACTTCTCTATAATGAGTGAGCTGAATGTGTCTAAAAGCAGAACACGTTTAATCAAATACTGCCGTCCTCCAGCATTATAATCAACATGGAGTTTGGGCCTACCTTGTAGTCTTCGGCAACCTCCTTAAGTGAACAGAATCTGTGGTTGGCGTGCATGTTAGAGTTACAGCAATCCGAACACAGCGGCACCCGATCAATCATACAGAAGAGTCCGAATTCCTTACTGTGCAGGCGGCAGAGTCTTTCAGCCTTTTCTGGAAGGATCTTTGAAGAGAATTCTTCTAGAATGGCCGGTGAAGACTTTCTTCTACAAACCGGACACTCCCTGGATCCCTTCGTCTCCCAGAACTTCTCCAGACAGGATTTGCACACTCTGTGCTTGCAGTCCAGAAGAACGGGATCACTGAAGGTTTCATAGCACACGGGACAGGAGAGATCCTCTTCGGAGTGTGTTCTGCAAGCCATTTTCCTCTAACTGGCTGGCAGTTTTGGCTTTCTGTTTTTTTAACTAGATATGTTGCCGAGATGTTCCTTCCTTGTAACCGATCCAAAAGTCCCTTTGCTGCAGGCGAAATCTGGGGTTATTACTGAACAGCCATCTACTATGCTGCCAGGTCGGTTACAGACAGCATTTTGTTCTCTGACTTTGATCTACCCACTTTCAATTCCATCTGGGAAATTTTCATAAATAATTAATTTCCGTGTGTTTTATGCATTTTGAAAAGCTTCCTCAACTCCAAAAGCTTTGGATATCCATCCATCCACAGTACATAACATCAGTCAGAGATTCAGAGAATCTGGAGAAATCCTGGGGCACAGGGGACAAGGCCAACAGGCAATACTGGATGCTCATGATCTTCGGGTCCTCAGGCAGCAGTGCATTTAAAAAAAGGCCTGATTCCGTACAGGAAATCACTGCATGGGCTCAGGAACACTCCCAGAAGCCACTAATAAGAGATAAAGCTGTATCATCCAAAGACAAAGGCATATGTCAGCACGGTCTGGAAACGGCGCCGCCGCCTTCTCTGGGCCAAAGCTCATTTAGAATGGATTGAGGCAAAATGGGAAACCGTTCTGTGGGCAAATAAATCAGTTGTGGAAACCAAGGACGCCGGACCTAACGTATAGAAGAAAGAACATTTGGCGCGTCATCAAAAATCTGGAAAAAACAACCCAGAACTGCTGAGCAGCTAGTATCCTACATCAGACAAGAATGGGACAGCGTAGCATGGTTTATTAGGGCTCTAATGTCCTATTATCATTTCTGGAACAGGACTCTTCATCAGCTCAGTGTAGGTGAAGAGACTCTAGTGTCTCTCAGTCCACCAGTCTTTAATAGAAGCTCAGTCATTAGTCTGACACTGACGTCTATTCACATCATCATCAGCACAGAACACTGAAGGAGAACAGGTTCTGTTAGCTAGAACCAAGCTCTGTCCAACAGGTACAAGTTTCAAACAAAGTAACCACTGTACCCTGACTGGCGGGCTTGCTTCACACTTTTGTGGTGGACATGTTACGTTTATATCCACACATAAGCCTAAAGGAAAAACAGATCTGGCCGTAATGTAGTGGAGTAAACAGTCAGATATTGGAGATTGACATGTAGTGCCATTAGACCCAGTGCCATAAGATGTCTCAGTAGGTAAGTCGCTGACACTTTACATTAAGTATTGACTAGCTAACATGAAAACATTATTTAAAATGAAGTAATACATTAACAGTAGCTACAATGCCTAACTAGTGTTAAGTAAAAAAGTAACATTTGTTACAGGTGTACTTAACGTTAGTTAACCATTGTTAATGTATCTCTTCATGTTAACTACTTCATGTTAGTTAGTCAACACTTAAATGTAAAGACTAAACACTAAGACTGTGTAACGTGCACACACAATTGTTGAAATGAACTCTCCAAGAAGACAGCCCTGTTGGAAACTGATGCCCACGGTAAACAGCCGGAACACTACCGGTGTGTGACAATGCTGCAGAGGAAACGTTCCAGATGAAAATGAAAGAATCTCTATCTGAGATGTGAGACAGGTGACAGCAACATTCCAAGAGCTTCAAGCTATGACTTGAGGAGCAGGGTAGGTTCCAGAGCGTCCTGCGGGCAGTGTCCTGTGGGGCAGTGTCCTGTGGGCAGCAGCATCCTGGGAACACTGATGAAGGACTAGAGGATGACCAACACTGCACTGTGCAGCAGCAGATGCGCTATCGCCTCTGACTGTCCATCTACAAGGTGGAGCAGAAAGGTAGGAGTGTCTAATAGAGTGGACAGTGAGTGGACACAGTGTCTAAACACTCCAGCAGCACTGCTGTGTCTGATCCACTCACACCAGCACCACGTCAGTGTCCCTGCAGTGCTGAGAATGATCCACCACCCACATCATACCTGCTCTGTGGTGGTCCTGACCATTAAAGAACAGGGTAATACAGTATACAGAGGAACAGATGGACTACAGTCTGGAATTATCTGTGGTGTCACTCTGGAATCTTGAAGAGCAGGTGGAGTTCCTCTTTAATGTAAACAACAGCAGTTTATAAACACTCTTACAAGGACAGATAACGCTTTATGGTGAAGCACGGCTGTTTAGAATAACTCTACTGTGGCCTGTGACGTTTCCTAAAGATGTTATCAGTGCTTTACCAGCAGGAATTCCAGCACTGTGGGTGAATTCCAACAGGTGACAGGTACTGCACCACAGAGGGAACCTGAACTGAATCACAAGCTCTGTTTACATTCAACTTGGACCTGAAGTTTTGATATGGAACCCTAGAACCTGATTTTATCTGAGCATCGTCATGGTTCCAGTCTGAAACTCATTTATCTCATGGAATTATACAGTCCACCTTAAAAGCCTCTCATGGAATTATACAGTCCACCTTAAAAGCCTCTCATGGAATTATACAGCCCACCTTAAAAGCCTCCAGAGTGGAGCTGTACAGGAGGATGGAGCAGCTTCCTTACCCTGCAGTGGAGCTGATAGAACCAGGTTTATTACTAAGCAGGTTTGGAGCGATTCTATTGGTCGGTCCATCATGAATATTCACTAACCTGAAAGGAGAACTAGAGCTTTTACACTGTGCAGAAAAAGAGATCAAAGTTTTTACACCACTAAATATATATTAGAGGTGGAGATATGGAGGAGTATCATACTGTGTACATCAGGAGTGGATGTGGCCTTTAGCTGTACCTAATCTTTTGACTGAGATATTTAGGGAGAGTATAATTAAGTACTCTGTTTGTTGGACATTTTTGATTAATAAAGAACATATGATCTTAGTCCTGACTTAGTCCTGTCTACTTAAGGTTAGTACCTAAGACTGTACCTCCATGTACCTTCATAAACTAAAACTGAATAGGAGTATATAGCTAGTAGCTGGTGAACTAACGGGACAGCTGTATGTTTACTTTCAGTAAAGCTGCAGTACACGGTTTCTCGGCCAATTCAATTATATATTCCAACAAGCCATGTCATGTGACTGCACTGGAATGGGCACAATGAATGACTGTCACTGATGGAACCATTTATGAAGCTTTCAGTCAAATAGATTTATTTATTTTTACTAAATCAGTCACATCCTAAATACTGAGATTAAGAGTTTACAGAACAAACTGATCTGAAATGAGAAACAAAATATAATAACTTACAATATGCAACACAATAATAATTTAATAATAATTTAATGTTCTTAAACATTCAGACAGCTGTTTTAATTCAATAAAAAATGAAATAAAAAAATAATAAATTCTAATTTATAATTATAATCATCATTAGGAGTTAAACTACAGCTACTGGGATCATCTCACTATTGTAAACACCCAAACAAAGAGGTGAGCTTTATATTACTCAGGTTTTTACTTGAGAATTTTTTTTATATATATATGAAATAAAGCAAAAATGTACATCTGGATTATATAGCCCAGTCTGGGTAGCAAATGCTGAGCTACACCAATAAGAGTCTTCGGGTTTTAGCTTAAAGTATTTTTTAATTTATTTTTTTTATTTTTTTACAAAAAATAAATTCTGTTCTGCAATTTCATGAGGCAATTAAGGTTAGCCTGGCCCCTCATGGTCACAGTTAGTTTCAAAGTATGGAAATGGGATCTACTTGTGAAAATCAGTCTGAAAACATTAACTATCACTGCTGAAATGCAAGTTTCTGCAGTTTAAATAAACTTATTTAGTATTTTTATGAAAAATGAGAGGCTGTGTTTTTAGCTCTGAGCTAGGAGAGGCTGCGTGTTTAGCTCTGAGCTAAGAGAGGCTGTGTTTTTAGCTCTGAGCTAGGAGAGGCTGCGTGTTTAGCTCTGAGCTAAGAGAGGCCGTGTGTTTAGCTCTGAGCTGAGAGAGGCCGTGTGTTTAGCTCTGAGCTAAGAGAGGCTGTGTGTTTAGCTCTGAACTAAGAGAGGCTGCGTGTTTAGCTATGAGCTAAGAGAGGCTGCGTGTTTAGCTATGAGCTAAGAGAGGCTGCGTGTTTAAGTCTATGAAGCTATAGAAGAGGCTGGTTGTGTTTAGCTCTGAGCTAAGAGATGCCTGTGTGTTAGTGTTTAGCTCTGAGATAAGAGAGACTGCGTGTTTTAGTCGGGTCTGAGCCCTAAGAGAGTCCTGTGTGTTTTAGCTCTGAGGTTAGTGTTAGAGGCCGTAGGTGTTTTAGCTCTGAAGCTAAGAGAGTGCCGTGTTTTAGCTGAAGCTCTGAGCTAAGAGAGGTCGTGTGTTTAGCTCTGAGCTAAGAGAGACTGTGTGTTTAGCTCTGAGCTAAGAGAGGCTGCGTGTTTAGCTATGAGCTAAGAGAGGCTGCGTGTTTAGCTATGAGCTAAGAGAGGCTGCGTGTTTAGCTATGAGCTAAGAGAGGCCGTGTGTTTAGCTCTGAGCTAAGAGAGCCTGTGTGTTTAGCTCTGAGCTAAGAGAGACTGTGTGTTTTTAGCCTCTGAGCAACTAAGAGAGTGTGTTTGTAGCTCTGAGCTAATGAGAGGCTGTAGTGTTTAGCTCTGAGAGGCTAAGAGAGGCTGTAGTGTTTAGCTCTGAGCTAAGAGAGGCCTGTGTGTTTAGCGCTCCTGAGCTAAGATGAGGCCGTGTGTTTTATAGCTCTGAGCTGCTAGAGAGGGCGTTGTGTTTTAGCTCTGAGCTAATGAGAGGGGTCGTGTGTTAGCTCTCGAGCTAAGAGAGACTGTGTGTTTAGCTCTGAGCTAAATAAGAGAGCCTGTGTGTTTAGCTCTGAGGTAAGAGAGGCCGTGTGTTTAGCTCTGAAGCTAAGAAGAGGGCCGTGTGTTTAGCTCTGAGCTAGGGGAGAGAGGCCGTGTGTTTAGCTCTGAGCTAAGAAGAGAGGCTGTGTGGGTTTAGCTCTGAGCTAAGAGAGGCTGTGTGTTGTTTAGCTCTGAGCTAAGAGAGCGCCTGTGTGTTTAGCTTTGAGCTAAGAGAGGCTGTGTTTGTAGCTCTGAGCTAAGAGAGGCTGTGTTGTTTAGCTGCTCTGGAGCTAAGAGAGAGGCCGTGTGTTTAGCTCTGAAGCTAAGACGAGGCCGTTGTTTTTAGCTCTGAGCTAAGAGAGGCTTGTGTTTAGCTCTGAGCTAAGATAGAGGCCGTGTGTTTAGCTCTGAGTGCTAAGAGAGGCTGTGTGTTTTAGCTCTGAGCTAAGAGAGGCTGTGGTGATTAGTCTCTGAGCTAAGGAGAAGGACGGGGCCGTGTGGAGTTTAGCGTCTGAGCTAAGATGGAGGAGGCTGTGGTGTTTTAGCTCTTGAGCTAAGAGAGGCTGTGTGAGGTTTAGCTCTGGAGCTAAGGAGAGACGCATATGTGGTGTTGAGCTCTGAGCTAAGATCAGAGGCCGTGTGTTTAGGCTCTGAGCTAAGAGAGGCCGTAGTGTGTTTAGCTCTGAGCTAAGAGAGGCGTGTGTCGGGTTTAGCTTCTGAGCTAAGATGGGAGAGCTGTGTGTTTTAGCTACTCGAGCTAAGAGAGGCCTGTGGTGTTTAGCTCTGAGCTAAGAGATGGCTGCTGGTGGGTTTAGCTCTGAGCTAAGAGAGGCTGTGGTGAGTTTAGCTAAGGAGCTAAGAGAGGCCGTGGCGGGAGTGCTTTAGCTGCTGAGCCTAAGAGAGGCCGTGTGTTTAGCCTCTGAGCTAAGAGGAGGAGTGTGGTGTTTAGCCTCTCTGAGCATATAAGAGAGGCTGTGGTGGTTTAGCTCTGAGCTAAGAGAGGCCGTGTGTTTAGCTTTTGAGCTAAGAGAGGCGTGTTGTTTTAGCTCTGAGCTAAGGAGAGGCCGTGTGTTTAGCTCTGAGATAAGAGAGGCTGTGTGTTTAGCTCTGAGCTAAGAGAGGCTGTGTGTTTAGCTCTGAGCTAAGAGAGGCTGTGTGTTTAGCTCTGAGCTAAGAGAGGCTGTGTGTTTAGCTCTGAGCTAAGAGAGGCCGTGTTTATAGCTTGTGCTGTTCCAGCGATACAGAGGACTGAACAGGTAAAATTTTCAGATGTGACTCAGTATCGTCACTGAGCAAGAAACCTGGAAAGACTCTCTCAGTGAATTTGTGTTTATACAGTGCTGCAGGAGTTTATTAGTGGACAGAATCCATAGAATTTTCAGTCTTCCTCTGTTCCAGTCCAGCTGCACTGTAATTCTCTGGAGTTTATTCCTGTGTTGGGAGACAGAGTTAGATTTTGGTGAAGCACCTGCTATATAATAGACCGTTATACAACATTATAACCCCACATTCCACTCCTACTGTCTTACGTTTCCTTTCCTGTTCGCAGACTTCTGAGACCACTCCCACAGGCACATTAGCCAGAATTTTACTCGTCTTCAACTATCAAACATCCCAGCAGCAAGTGCACTCCAGAGTTAAATCCCTTCGATCCCAGAACAAAAACACTGATGATCGATTCTCTCTGGATTATCAGGAAGCTGCTGTTTTCTCATTCCCGAAGAGCCTCACGGTGGTCAGCTCATCAGACAGGATGTGCCAAGGATTTAGCTGTGTTGGGATCCAGAGTCACAGGAGCTACAAAAAACAAAAGGAAATTCATTAGGAGAGTTTATTTTGCTATCAGCCCAATCACAGACGGTCCGCTCCCCTCCGGGCGTCCGGCTATACCTTAAAGGTTGTAGTTTGCTTTGAGTTGAAATGCAGATGTGTGAAAATGTACTTACAGTTGACCCATGTCTGCTGTCAGGATATGAGGCTAAAACGAGCCAACGTCGCTGTTCACCAGCTTTCTAGTTCTAATGTAGTTGTGTTTCTTGTAGCTGTGGTTTTATACCAGAGCACAGCCACGGATACACTGTGTACAGTACAACACACAACACATGCTCCACCCCACGGCACCAGGCTGAATTAACCTAACAACAAACACTGAGCACTGCTGCACCTCTCAACATGAACATTACACCATACAACACCTGCCCGTCACCACAGCACCAGGCTGAAGCAGCTTTTTACTCTCCAGTTTACATTCTGTAATGATCAATGTTTTCCACCACCAGCAGGTGGCAGCAATTGTAACTGATAGCAGAGACAGGATCGAGTGAGTCATAAAGGAAGAGAATGTAAAACACCAGATGGATCTGTTTGCTGACAAAATGTATAAATAAATGTTTAAGTTCGTAACACTCAGTTCTTTTTAATGTAGTAACATTACATGGCACCAGGAGTGGTTTGAGTGAAGTCGTGAAAAGTCTGAAACCGCCTGAACCTCTGAGTTGGACTGGGAATGTGGATTGTGGACGTTTAAGCAACGGTTGATCCTCTACCTGCAGGCCATTGGACTCGAAAGTAAACCAGATGCACGTAAGACCGCACTGCTTCTTACCGTCGCGGGACCTCGAGCTGTGGAGTATATAACACATTTGTTTATGCTAGCGCGGAGGACAAAGAAAAGTTCGGCAAGGTCGTGGAGAAGTTTGATGAGCACTGTTCACCAAAGAGAAACGAGACGTTCGAATGGTATGTGTTTCGCTCCCACACACAACAGCAAACAGAGAGCTTTGAGGCCTTTGTAGCAGACTTAAAACTCAAAGCTAGAACATGTAACATTGGAGACCTTACAGACTCACTGATCCGTGATCAAATTGTGTTCGGAATGTATGACAAGAAAATGAGAGAAAGATTGCTATGAGACGCCGATCTGACCTTAGCTGGAGATATAACGATATGTCAAGCTAGTGAAGTAGCCCAGCCGCATTCAAAAACATTTGGCGAGCATTAGGGCTGCCATCTCGACGAGTCGAATCGTCAGTCGGAGACCCTTCAAGTCGACTGACAACAGTGACCTTTTTTTTCTTCGTAAAACAGAGCTTACAGAAATGCACAAGAACTTTAAGAATGTAAAAAGACATTATAATAATTATTAAAGGGGAATAATGAATATATATGTAAGATCTAGCTGGGCTGTGATGACGTGCGCTGGCGGTTCACTGTTGGAGGAAGATGAAGCTGTGAAGCTGAGAGACACGGGGGAGCAATGTTTTAGAGAAAGTCTGGAGGAGATTTTGAAGAAGAGAATCCGAACAAATTAAACCGAATTCTGCTCAACATTTAGTCAGACATCCAACACTGCTCCAAATGAGGGAGCTGACTTTCGGTTTAGACATAACGGCTGTTTGCGGTGAAGGAAAACCAGACAGAAGACGTTTGTTTTATTATAACTCCATTATTTTAGAGCCTAAATTACAGATATTTATATTTATTCCTCTACAGCTGAGATTATCTTTATTTAAAGATAAGTACAGTCACTTAATACGCCTCCCGATAAACGAGAGATAATTATTTCAGCGTGGGTAATAATACCCTATAAATAATTTAAATATGGACTAATCTGGTTTTATTTAGCAGGTCATTATTTATGAGAGATGAGAGACGAAGGGTCCTCCTGCTGAAGAAGCTGTTAGAAGCGAAATTAAAAAGACAGGCTATAAATACGAGCTGCTGTCCGGCGCTGTATCCTGTAATTAAATCAGACTCCATTTTAGATCAATCATCATAAGCCCCGCCTCTTTTAGTTCAGAAATATGTTCCTGTAACTCTGCTGACTTTCTAAATGAGGAGATCAGATCTGAACCTTGTGCAGACTGATTTACTGATTCCTAGATAATGTACATGGAGGAAAACATGTACCCTAACCCTAACCCTAACCCTAGATGCTAGAGGAATAGCATGGTCATGAATGTGGTAGCATACAGCCAAAGAAAGGGGACGTAATGATCAATGTTTTCCACCACCAGTAGGTGGCAGCAACTGTAACCGATAGCAGAGACAGGATCGAGTGAGTCATGCAGGAAGAGAATGTGGAAAGCCAGATGGATCTGTTTGCTGACAAAATGTGTCAGATGTACACAAACATACCTAATGCACAAAAGAGCTGGAGAAGAAAGATAGAAGCAGATACAGCAGAACTTACAATACTTAACGATCTCCTTCATCTTCTCCCACACTGTGAACTTCAGGTTGCTCAGGTGATTTGTCACTTGGAGAAACTTTCCTGAAAACTTCTCGGGATCCTGCAGTGTGCACTGGGCTCTGGAAGAACATCCAGGACTCAGTTCAGCTCAGAACCACAGAAACCAAAGAGAGAGAAGATCCAGCACTCACCTTTCCACTGTGTCCCTGTAGTTCTGGAACATAGCGAGAGTGACTTTAGTGAATCTGCAGTACAATTAAATCATGTTCCATTTATTTACTACATGATACAAACACAGACCCCACTGTACTCACTCGTACAACTGAGACGTCTTCAACCTCCATCTGCTCCTCTACGACTCTGATAGTATCTGAAAGAGCTTCTAGCTCTCTGCTCATCTTCTCCATCTTCTCCTTCATCACCTGACTCTTCTGCTCCTCCTCCTTCCTCAGAGCTGCTATCCTGACTGCCTCTTCATCTCTGAGAAACTGGTGGAGCTTCTCAAACTCCTCCTTAATCTGCCTCTCTGTGTTCTGGGCCTGAGTCTGGAGATACAGAGTAAATCAAGTGAAGGTGAGTGTTTGTGGAGCGATGTTCAGAATCAGAACCTCTTCATCCTTACCGCTATGTGTTCAGCAGCCTGGTCCCAGCTCCGTTTACAGTCTGTAAAGATCTCCTCCTTCTCTTTGAGGGTCTTCAGTGCAGAACTGAGTTTAGTCTAAAACAGATAAACAACACCAACATCTTTGAGACTGTGGAGAACATCAAGCTCCACTCCTGCTTCAGATCTGAGAACCTCCATAGGTGGTTCTGCCCATCCTTCTTCCACCGTGAGAAGACACCTCCTCAATGCTATGGAGGTCTGAAAGTAGTTGTTCAAGAAGGAGACACATACATCCAACAAAGAAGCTGCTGGTGATCTCAGAACAATGGACTCATCACCCCAGAGAGTCCAGAACCTCAACACTGAAAATGACGCTATCGCACTCTTTAGTCTCCATCACTGACTGTTGCTGAATTCACCACTGTGTTAGTTAGTGCGTTAGTGCATTAACATTTGGTTCAGGTTTATTAAAATACTGGATGGTTGTTTTTTAGTTTGGCATATCTGTGGAACTACAGACGGATATTATTTTCTGGAGGGTCATAGCACTTCTCTATAACGAGTGAGCTGAATGCATTTAAAATTTTATGCTGTCCTCCAACTTTATAATCAACATGGAGTTTGGGCCTACCTTGTAGTCTTGGGCAACCTCCTTAAGGGAACAGAATCCGTGGTTGGTGTGCATTTCAGAATTACAGCAATCCAAACACAACAGCTGGTGATCAGTTTTACAGAAGAGTCCGAGTTCCTTGCTGTGCAGACTGCAGAGTCTTTCAGGCTTTCCAGAAGGGTTCTTTAAAGATAAGTCTATTGGAATGTCCTTTGAACTTCTTCTCCTACAAACTGGACACTCTCTGTGCTCTTTGTTCTCCCAGAACTTCTCCAGACAGGATTTGCACACTCTGTGCCTGCAGCCCAGAAGAACGGGATCCCTGAAGGTCTCATAGCACACGGGACAGGAGAGATCCTCCTCCGAGAGCATTCTGGAGGCTATTGTATGTGGGAACGAATCTTAATTTTCACTCTCTGTTTTCAGAGACCTGCTGAGATGTTCCTTCCTCGCACTCGATCTGAAAGTCCCTCTGTGGCAGCAGAAGTCTGGGGTTGTTGTCTAAATCTTACATGGAATGTAAATGCGTTTCTTGTATGCTGCCAGGCCGGTTACAGGAAAGATTTTGTTCTCTGATTTTGATCTTTAGAACTCAAAGTTCTCCCTGATAACTGCAGGACGCAATGCAGTTCTGCATATAGGCAGAATGCATGTTATATATTAGCTGAGTTAGCTGATCTAAGTAGAGATAAAATCCCTCTCCAGTGTGAGTGTCAGTTCCACCCTTTAGTCCTCTGCTGGAGTAACAGTACTAAAGTATGTACCTTCAGATGTACTTAGGTATGTAGAGTAACAGTACTAAAGTATATACCTTCAGATGTACTTAGGTATGTAGAGTAACAGTACTAAAGTATATACCTTCAGATGTACTTAAGTATGAAGAGTACCAGTACTAAAGTATGTACCTTCAGATGTACTTAAGTATGGAGAGTACCAGTACTAAAGTATGTACCTTTAGATGTACTTAAGTATGGAGAGTAACAGTACTAAAGTATATACCTTCAGATGTACTTAGGTATGTAGAGTAACAGTACTAAAGTATATACCTTCAGATGTACTTAAGTATGAAGAGTACCAGTACTAAAGTATGTACCTTCAGATGTACTTAAGTATGGAGAGTACCAGTACTAAAGTATGTACCTTTAGATGTACTTAAGTATGGAGAGTAACAGTACTAAAGTATGTACCTTCAGATGTACTTAAGTATGGACAGTAACAGTACTAAAGTATGTACCTTCAGATGTACTTAAGTATGGACAGTAACAGTACTAAAGTATGTACCTTCAGATGTACTTAAATATGGACAGTAACAGTACTAAAGTATGTACCTTCAGATGTACTTAGGTATGTAGAGTAACAGTACTAAAGTATATACCTTCAGATGTACTTAAGTATGAAGAGTACCAGTACTAAAGTATGTACCTTCAGATGTACTTAAGTATGGAGAGTACCAGTACTAAAGTATGTACCTTTAGATGTACTTAAGTATGGAGAGTATCAGTACTAAAGTATGTACCTTCAGATGTACTTAAGTATGGACAGTAACAGTACTAAAGTATGTACCTTCAGATGTACTTAAGTATGGACAGTAACAGTACTAAAGTATGTACCTTCAGATGTACTTAAATATGGACAGTAACAGTACTAAAGCATGTACCTTCAGATGTACTTAAGTATGGAGAGTAACAGTACTAAAGTATGTACCTTCAGATGTACTTAAGTATGGAGAGTAACAGTACTAAAGTATGTACCTTCAGATGTACTTAAGTACGGAGAGTAACAGTACTAAAGTATGTACCTTCAGATGTACTGAAGTATGGAGAGTAACAGTACTAAAGTATGTACCTTCAGATGTACTTAAGTATGGAGAGTACCAGTACTAAAGTATGTACCTTCAGATGTATTTAAGTATGGAGAGTAACAGTACTAAAGTATGTACCTTCAGATGTACTGAAGTATGGAGAGTACCAGTACTAAAGTATGTACCTTCAGATGTACTTAAGTATGGAGAGTGACAGTACTAAAGTATGTACCTTCAGATGTATTTAAGTATGGAGAGTAACAGTACTAAAGTATGTACCTTCAGATGTACTTAAGTATGGAAAGTAACAGTACTAAAGTATGTACCTTTAGATGTACTTAAGTATGGAGAGTAGCAGTACTAAAGTATGTACCTTCAGATGTACTTAAGTATGGAGAGTACCAGTACTAAAGTATGTACCTTCAGATGTACTTAAGTATGCAGAGTAGCAGTACTAAAGTATGTACCTTCAGATGTACTGAAGTATGGAGAGTAACAGTACTAAAGTATGTACCTTCAGATGTACTTAAGTATGGAGAGTACCAGTACTAAAGTATGTACCTTCAGATGTACTTAAGTATGGAGAGTACCAGTACTAAAGTATGTACCTTCAGATGTACTGAAGTATGGAGAGTAACAGGAGCATGGTTTATTACGGCTCTAATGTCCTATTATCATTTCTGGAACAGGACTCTTCATCAGCTCAGTGTAGGTGAAGAGACTCTAGTGTCTCTCAGTCCACCAGTCTTTAATAGAAGCTCATTCATTAGTCTGACACTGACGTCTATTCACATCATCATCAGCACAGAACACTGAAGGAGAACCGGTTCTGTTAGCTAGAACCAAGCTCTGTCCAACAGGTCAAAACAAGCTCAAACCAAAGTGAGTGCTCAATCCTGATTGGTGGGTTCGCTTTGTGCTGTACCCTGATTGGTGGGCTTACTTCATGCTTCGTTCGCTTGGACATGTTACATTTATGTGCAACCATAAGCCAAAAGGAAAAACAGATCTGGCTGTAATGTAGTGGAGTAAACAGTCAGATATTAGAGTTTGACATGTAGTTAAAGTAAATGTCCCCCAGAACGGAAACACTTCATCACAGAGGAAAAACTACTTACATACAGAAACCAGTTACAGCTACTGAGTTACTGTTCACCACCGCGTTCAAGATTCAAGATTCAAGATTCAAAGCTTTATTGTCATATGCACAGTAAGGAAACTAGTTTCCCTGTACAATGAAATTCTTACTTTGCTGCCCACACTGGATGTCATAGAATAAAAAGTATAAATATAAATAGACACATAACAAGGATCAAAAATTAAGCATGCAGAGAATATATCAAATAAAATATAAAATGTAAACAATTTAGAATTATACAGGCTATATACATTGTGCAGGTATGTGCTACATTAGTTACATTGTAACAGTCTGTAGTAAAGTGGTGTTTGTGCAAAATGAGCTGAAATATAACCATACAAGAACAGCTACATGTGCAAAACGATGTGTGCAGCTGTATGCAGACACAACCAGTCAAGTACAGTAGTGCAGAATGATATGAGTTAGTGCAATTTTTATAAATACAGTGATGTCTATGAGGAGAGACATCAGCTCAACTGTTTAAGAGTCTGATGACTGTGGGAAAGAAAGAGTTCTTTAATCTGGTAGTCCGGCATTTCACGCTTCTGTACCTCCGACCTGAAGGTAGAAGTGTAAATAGTCCATGTTGGGGGTGGGTGGGATCTTTGATGATGGAGGCAGCTCTCCTGTGGACTCTGAGATTGTAGATGCTCTGCAGAGAGGGTTGTGCCATCTTGGTGATTTTGGTAGCAGTCTTTACCACTCTCTGCAGGCGTTTGTGGTCCTTCACAGTAGTGCTGCCATACCACACAGTGATGCAGCTGGACAGGATTGATTCAATGCTGAATTCAATTGAATTTCCTCAGCCTCCTTAAGAAGTACAGCCGCTGCTGAGCCCTCTTTAGCACATATGTGGTGTTCAGTGTCCGGGTGAGGTCATCACTGATGTGGACCCCTAAGTACTTAAAGCTGCTAACCCTCTCTACCTCAAGGTCCCGGATAAATAGTGGCTGATGAGGTCTCCTCTCCTTTCTCATGTCCACTATCATCTCCTTGGTCTTGTCCGTGTTGAGGGTTAGGTTGTTTTTGGTACACCATGCCACCAGACTGTCCACCTCCTTCTACTGTTCTACTGATGCGCTAGAACAGTGCTGTACGTGTCGTAGTATGTACAGATTCTTTACAACAGTTTACTCTAAACTGAAACCAAGACGAGAGTGGTGGACAGCAACATTGTCCCAAAGGCCTGAGTATGTGTCAGTAGAGGGTCTGAAAAGCCTGAACAGAAGACTCTGGGATACATACTACACCAGACTGAGGTGAAAATTCCAGAGAAATTCAGACAAAACCAGTGGAAGTCATATTATCGCTCATGACCTTTAGATGTCTCAGTAGGTAAGTCACTGACACTTTACATTAAGTGTTGACTTATGTTAACAATGTATCTCGTCATGTTAGTTAGTCAACACGTAATGTAAAGACTAAAGACTAAACACTAAGACTGAGTAATGTGCATATGCAAGAGTTGAGTTGTACTTCACTCTCAAAGAAGACAGCCCTGTTGGAAACTGAACTGAACACTACAGGTGTATGACAATTCTGGAGAGGAGACATTCCAGGTGAAAGTGAAAGTTCCTTGTGGAACCATCAGAATCTCTATCTGAGATGTGAGACAGGTGACAGCAACATTCCAAGAGCTTCAGGCTATGACTTGAGGAGCAGGGTAGATTCCAGAGCGTCCTGTGGGGCAGCGTCCTGGGAACAATGATGAAGGACTAGAGGGTGACCAGCACTGCACTGTGCAGCAGCAGATGAGCTATCGTCTCTGACTGTCCATCTACAAGGTGGACCAGCAAGATAGGAGTGTCTAATAGAGTGGACAGTGAGTGGACGAAGAACAGGTGGAGTTCTTTAATGTCTTTAATGTATACAACAGCAGTTTATAAACACTCTTACAAGGACAGATAACGCTTTACGGTGAAGCACGGCTGTTTAGAATAACTCTACTGTGGCCTGTGACGTTTCCTAAAGATGTTATCAGTGCTTTACCAGCAGGAATTCCAGCACTGTGGGTGAATTCCAACAGGTACTGCACCACAGAGGGAACCTGAACTGAATCACAAGCTCTGTTTACATTCAACTTGGACCTGAAGTTTTGATATGGAACCCTAGAACCTGATTTTATCTAAACATCGACATGGTTCCAGTCTGAAACTCATTTATCTCATGGAATTATACAGTCCACCTTAAAAGCCTCTCATGGAATTATACAGTCCACCTTAAAAGCCTCTCATGGAATTATACAGTCCACCTTAAAAACCTCCAGAGTGGAGCTGTACAAGAGGATGGAGCAGCTTCCTTACCCTGCAGTGGAGCTGATAGAACCAGGTTTATTACTGAGCAGGTTTGGAGCGATTCTATTGGTCGGTCCATCATGAATATTCACTAACCTGAAAGGAGAGCTAGAGCTTTTACACTGTGCAGAAAAAGTGATCAAAGTTTTTACACCACTAAATATATATTAGAGGTGGAGATATGGAGGAGTATCATACTGTGTACATCAGGAGTAGATGTGGCCTTTAGCTGTACCTAATCTTTTGACTGAGATATTTAGGGAGAGTAGAATTAAGTACTCTGTTTGTTGGACATTTTTGATTAATAAAGAATATATGATCTTAGTCCTGACTTAGTCCTGTCTACTTAAGGTTAGTACCTAAGACTGTACCTCCATGTACCTTCATAAACTACAAGCGAATAGGAGTATATAGCTAGTAGCTGGTGAACTAACGGGACAGCTGTATGTTGCATACCGAGAGGAAGTGCAACGGTTAACAGACTGGTGTAGAACCAACAACCTGTCTTTGAACGTAGACAAGACCAAAGAGATGGTTGTTGACTTCAGAAGGACAAGGCGTGACCACTCTCCACTACACATCGACGGCTCCACTGTGGAGATCGTCAAGAGCACCAAGGAGTTCACCTGGCAGAGGATCTCACCTGGTCCCTCAACACCAGCACCATAACCAAGAAAGCCCAGCAGCGTCTCCACTTCCTGAGAAGGCTGAGGAAGGCACATCTCCCACCTCCCATCCTCACCACCTTCTACAGAGGAACCATCGAGAGCATCCTGAGCAGCTGCATCACTGCCTGGTTTGGGAACTGCACCGCATCGGATCGCCAGTCCCTGCAGCGGGTAGTGAGGACAGCTGAGAAGATTATCGGTGTCTCTCTTCCCACCATCACGGACATTTACACCACACGCTGCATCCGCAAAGCAACCAGCATCGTGGATGACCACACACACCCCTCACACACACTCTTCACCACACACACCCCTCACACACACACACTCTTCACCCTCCTACCATCTGGAAAAAGGTACCGAAGCATCCGGGCCCTCACATCCAGACTGTGCAACAGCTTCTTTCCCCAAGCCATCAGACTCCTTAACACCCAGAGTCTGGTCTGAATAACTGCACACATTCAGGGACTGGACTGAACGCGCACACACACACGCACTCTCATCTTTTAAATCTGTCCACACATACCACTTAAAGTATAAAATGTTTACATGTATATCAAATATGGACATAACTGCTGCTAAAAAACAATGGTCATCATCAAAAAAAAAAAAAAAGACACAACCACACTTTACTGCACCCACTACCAGTGGGCTGTCTGCACTGTCCCCTCCCTGTACTTACTGTTTGCTGTTTCGTGTATTGTAAATTGTTTTGTGTATTTATTGTATTTATTGTTCTATGTAGCTCCTTGGTCCTGGAGGAACATTGTTTTGTTTCACTGTGTACTGTACACCACTGTATACGGTTAAAATGACAATAAAAAACTACTTGACTTGACTTGACTTTCAGTAAAACTGCAGTACATAATTTCCCAGCCAATTCAATTATGTATTCCAACAAGCCGTGTCATGTGACTGCACTGGAATGGGCACAATGAATGACTGTCACTGATGGAGCCATTTATGAAGGTTTCAGTCAAATAGATTTATTTTTACAGAACCCAGTTCTAAATCAGTCACATCTTAAATACTGAGATTAAGAGCTGATTTCAGCTGATCTGAAATAATAAACAAAATATAAAAATAACTCACAATATGCAACATAATAATAATTCACTAATGTAATGTTCTTAAACATTCAGACAGCTGTTTTACTTCAATAAAATAAAATGTATTTTAAAAAATAAAATAATAATAATAATAATCATCATATTTAAAAAAAAAAAATCCAAATAATCATCATCATCATCATCAGGAGTTGATTTAAGGTTAATCAGGTCCCTCATGGCCACAGTTAGTTTCAATGTATAGAAATGGGATCTAATTTTTAAAATCAGTCTGAAAACATTAATTATCACTGCTAAAACGCAATTTTCAAAAAAAGCTGAGAGGCCGTGTGTTTAGCTCTGAGCTAAGAGAGGCTGTGTGTTTAGCTCTGAGCTAAGAGAGGCTGTGTGTTTAGCTCTGAGCTAAGAGAGGCCGTGTGTTTAGCTCTGAGCTAAGAGAGGCCGTGTGTTTAGCTCTGAGCTAAGAGAGGCCGTGTGTTTAGCTCTGAGCTAAGAGAGGCTGTGTGTTTAGCTCTGAGCTAAGAGAGGCCGTGTGTTTAGCTCTGAGTTAAGAGAGGCTGTGTGTTTAGCTCTGAGCTAAGAGAGACCATGTGTTTAGCTCTGAGCTAAGAGAGGCTGTGTGTTTAGCTCTGAGCTAAGAGAGGCTGTGTGTTTAGCTCTGAGCTAAGAGAGGCTGTGTGTTTAGCTCTGAGTTAAGAGAGGCTGTGTGTTTAGCTCTGAGCTAAGAGAGGCCGTGTGTTTAGCTCTGAGTTAAGAGAGGCTGTGTGTTTATCTCTGAGCTAAGAGAGGCCGTGTGTTTAGCTCTGAGTTAAGAGAGGCTGTGTGTTTAGCTCTGAGCTAAGAGAGGCCGTGTGTTTAGCTCTGAGTTAAGAGAGGCTGTGTGTTTAGCTCTGAGCTAAGAGAGGCCGTGTGTTTAGCTCTGAGTTAAGAGAGGCTGTGTGTTTAGCTCTGAGCTAAGAGAGGCCGTGTGTTTAGCTCTGAGTTAAGAGAGGCTGTGTGTTTAGCTCTGAGCTAAGAGAGACCATGTGTTTAGCTCTGAGCTAAGAGAGGCCGTGTGTTTATCTCTGAGCTAAGAGAGGCTGTGTGTTTAGCTCTGAGCTAAGAGAGGCAGTGTGTTTAGCTCTGAGCTAGGAGAGGATGTGTGTTTAGCTCTGAGCTAAGAGAGGCCGTGTGTTTATCTCTGAGCTAAGAGAGGCCGTGTGTTTAGCTCTGAGCTAAGAGAGGCCGTGTGTTTAGCTCTGAGCTAAGAGAGGCTGTGTGTTTAGCTCTGAGCTAAGAGAGGCTGTATGTTTAGCTCTGAGCTAAGAGAGGCCGTGTGTTTAGCTCTGAGCTAGGAGAGGATGTGTGTTTAGCTCTGAGCTAAGAGAGGCTGTGTGTTTAGCTCTGAGCTAAGAGAGGCTGTGTGTTTAGCTCTGAGCTAAGAGAGGCTGTATGTTTAGCTCTGAGTTAAGAGAGGCTGTGTGTTTAGCTCTGAGCTAAGAGAGGCTGTGTGTTTAGCTCTGAGCTAAGAGAGGCCGTGTGTTTAGCTCTGAGCTAAGAGAGGCTGTGTGTTTAGCTCTGAGGATGTGTGTTTAGCTCTGAGCTAAGAGAGGCCGTGTGTTTAGCTCTGAGCTAAGAGAGGCTGCGAGTTTAGCTCTGAGCTAAGAGAGGCTGTGAGTTTAGCTCTGAGCTAAGAGAGGCCGTGTGTTTAGCTCTGAGCTAAGAGAGGCTGTGTGTTTAGCTCTGAGCTAAAAGAGGCCGTGTGTTTAGCTCTGAGCTAAGAGAGGCTGTGTGTTTAGCTCTGAGCTAAGAGAGGCTGTGTTTGTAGCTCTGAGCTAAGAGAGGCCGTGTGTTTAGCTCTGAGCTAAGAGAGGCCGTGTGTTTAGCTCTGAGCTAAGAGAGGCTTTGTGTTTAGCTCTGAGCTAAGAGAGGCTGTGTCTATAGCTTATGCTGTTCCAGCGATACAGAGGACTGAACAGGTAAAATTTTTAGATGTGATTCAGTATCATCACTGAGCAAGAAACCTGGAAAGACTCTCTCAGTGAATTTGTGTTTCACAGTGTGCAGGAGTTTATTAGTGACAGAATTATAGAATTTCAGTCTTCCTCTGTTCCAGTCCAGCTGCACTGTAATTCTCTGGAGTTTATCCTGTGTTGGGAGACGAGTAAGATTTGGTGAAGCACCTGCTACGTGTACGCCATTATACATTATAGCCCACATTCCACTCCTAGTGTCTACGTTTCCTTTCCTGTTAGCAGACTCTGAGATCACTCCCACAGCCCAGAATTTACTGCCTTCAACTTCAACATCCCAGCAGTGCACTCCAGAGTTAAATCCCTTCGATCCAAGAACAAAATGCTGATGATCGAATCTCTCTGGATCATCAGGAAGCTGTGGTCTCTCATTCCCGAGCCTCACGGTGGTCAGGTCATCAGACAGGATGAGCAAAGGATGAGCAGTGTTGGGATCCAGAGTCACAGGAGCTACAAATAAACATATGGAACATTCATCAGGAGAAACACCACACACAACCCCCGAGCTGAGCTGAATCAGCTTGTAGCCTCACTTGTGTGGATTAAAACAATCACTGCTGTAAAATGAGACCTCCTTCTGGAGGGACGTCGGTCTACAGTCACACAGGAGGTCATTGCAACTTAAGCTCCATCATGATTGACAGGTTAGGAACATTCATGACCATGTCTGAACAATGATTAATTAGCATAATCTCACACTAGAAACTGAGCTACTGCCCAAACTCTGTGGCCTGCTGCGGAACTACGGCCCATCCTCGGCGCTCTGATGCCGTTGCTTCACCTGCCTCGGCTGGGTGCCACTGACCTCCTGCTGACCAGTTTGACTACTATTGAGCTTCTTGTCTTGCGCTGTGAGGGGCTTCCCCTGCATCCCTATCGCCCATCCCACTATCCTGCTATTTAGCCTCCTGAGACCTTATATGAGGACATTACATTTCTGCTTCTCTGCACCATGATACTTTTTAAAACACTGACTCTTTGTCCTCATATGAGGACATTGCTTTTTGCCAAAATGTCTTCCTGTAAAAAGACAACGTTCAGTTTTTCATACTTGGTAGGTCCTACTGATCACAAATAGCTAGGAGAAATTAAAATCGCACACCAAGCAAGTCCCGGTCTCAGAAGGTCCGGGTCTCAGACTAGTCAGACATTTCTTCCTCTTCCTCAAACACACTCAACATGTCTCCTACAACACTCAACACATCTGCTACAACATTAAACGCTCCTTCTAAAACACTCCACACTTCACCTGAAACACTCAACACTTCTCCAAAAACACTCAACACTTCTCCTGAAACACTCAACGCGCCTTCTAAAACACTCAGTGCTTCTCTTAAAACATTAAACGCTCCTTCTAAAACACTAATCACTCTTTCTAAATCACTCAACATTTCTGAAACACTCAACACTTCTCCAAAAACAATAAACGCTCCTTCTGAAACACTAATCACTCTTTCTAAATCACTCAACATTTCTGAAACACTCAACACTTCTCCAAAAACATTAAACGCTCCTTCTAAAACACTAATCACTCTTTCTAAAACACTCAACACTTCTCCTGAAAAACTAAACGCTGCTTCTAAAACACTTAACACTTCTCTTGAAGCACTAAACGCTCCTTCTAAAACACTTAACACTTCTCCTAAAACACTAAATGCTCCTTCCAAAGCATTCAAAACTTCTCCTGAAACACTCAACGCTCATTCTAAAACACTCAACGTTTCTTCTAAAACACTCAACGTTTCTTCTAAAACACTCAGCGTTTCTTCTAAAACCCTCAAGACGTCTCCTGAAACCCTCAACATTTGTCCTGAAACCCTCAACACTTCTCCTGAAACCCTCAACACTTCTCCTAAAACACTAAGGTTCCTCTCGGTTCCTCTCGAGGGTTCTTCCTGTTGCTCTGAGTTTCTCCTTGCTGCAGTCTCCCTTGGCTTGTTCGCTGAGGACTTGAGCCTGAATTCTCTGTAAAGCTGCTCTATTTAAAAATAAATCTGACTTCAAGTAAATTTGGTTTGACAAAACAAAAGACCTGCTCCTATCAAATACAAACAGATGGGCTCATCAGTGGCTTTAGGACCTGCTCTCTGTCTATCAAGATGTGCCACAAGCTTCAACAGGCTTTCCCCCAATTAAGCTGCTTTATGGGCTGCAGGTAAGGTAGGTTACAAGCTGGATCTCAGACAAGAGCAGTGGGAGGAGCCCAAGGACACAGGTGCTAAAATGTGCATGCTGAAAGAAGAGCTTAACACAGTGACAAAGAACGGTGTGAACCGACCATGGGCCTGTGCACAGACAGTGCACAGACCATGGGCCTGAGTTAAAACAGTGATACCCAAGGTAAACCACTCCTCCAGTGTCAGTGTCAGGTTCTCCCTTTAGAACCCCCACTGGAGTAACAGTACTAAAGTATTTACCTTTAAATGGACTCAGGTATGAAGAGTAACAGGAGCATCCTGACTCACTCAGATGTACACAAACATACCTAATGCACAAATGAGCTGGAGAAGAAAGATAGAAGGAGATACAGCAGAACTTACAGTACTCAACGATCTCCTTCATCTTCTTCCAAACTGTGAACTTCAGGTTGCTCAGGTGATTTGCCACTTGGAGAAACTTTCCTGAAAACTTCTGGGGATCCTGCAGTGTGCACTGGGCTCTGGAAGAACATCCAGGACTCAGTTCAGCTCAGAACCACAGAAACCAAAGAGACAGGAGATCCAGCACTCACCTTTCCACTGTGTCCCTGTAGTTCTGGAACATAGCGAGAGTGACTTTAGTGAATCTGCAGTACAATTAAATCATGTTCCATTTATTTACTACATGATACAAACACGGACCCCACTGTACTCACTCGTACAACTGAGACGTCTTCAGCCTCCATCTGCTCCTCTATGACTCTGATAGTATCTGAAAGTTCTGCTATCTCCCTGCTCATCTTCTCAATCTTCTCCTTCATCACCTGACTCTTCTGCTCCTCCTCCATCTTCAGAACTGCTATCCTGACTGCCTCTTCATTTCGGAGAAACTGGTGGAGCTTCTCAAACTCCTCCTTAATCTGTCTCTCTGTGTTCTGGGCCTGAGTCTGGAGATACAGAGTAAATCAAGTGAAGGTGAGTGTTTGTGGAGCGATGTTCAGAATCAGAACCTCTTCATCCTTACCGCTATGTGTTCAGCAGCCTGGTCCCAGCTCCATTTACAGTCTGTAAAGATCTCCTCCTTCTCCTTGAGGGTCTTCAGTGCAGCACTGAGTTCAATCTGAAACAGATAAACAACAATTAAAACTTTCATCTCTAAAAGAGAGGAGAACATCAAGCTCCACCCCTGATTCAGATCTGAGAACCTCCACAGGTGGTTCTGTCCATCTTTCCTCCACTGTGAGAAGACACCTCCTCAATGCTATGGAGGTCTGAAAGTAGCTGTTCAATAAGGAGACACACACATCCAACAAAGAAGCTGCTGGTGATCTCAGAACAATGGACGCACCACCCCAGAGAGTCCAGAATCTCAACACCACTGAATGTGTTTGGGGGTTTGTAGGATGGTGAGAGGAACCTACTTCTAAGGCTGAACTTTGGAGGTATGTCTCTCTGGGGACCTGAAAATGAGCCTCATGAAAGAATGGATGCTGTAATGAAGGTGGACACCGTACAGACATGATGCTTTCATAAAGTCTCCATCGCTGAGTGTTGCTATATTCACAGCTGTGGCGTTAGTGCATTAACGTTTGGTTCAGGTTTATTAAAATACTGGATTGTTGTTTTTTAGTTTGGCATATTTGTGGAACTACAGACGGATATTCTTTTCTGGAGGGTCATAGCACTTCTCTATAATAAGTGAGCTGAAGTGTCTAAAAGTAGAACACGGTAAATCAGAAATACTGCCGTCCTCCAGCATTATAATCAACACGCATATAATCAACTGTTTACAACCATACACTCAACTGCACACCTGGCTACCTCCACACACTGTACTCTCCTACATATACACTTACACTAAGCTGTGTTTGCCTCCTGCATATGCAAACTGTACCTCAGTTCTGATATTCACTTCTGACATACAGTACAGCTTTGTACGTCTTACTGTTTATGGGCATATTGTTTATTTGTCTATTCATCTTGGTACTTCTTCTTAAATCAGCATCTCCACATGTACAGCAGGTTCTTAGTGAGGAACCGAAGGTTGGGTTCTAGCTTTACTGGCAGATACAGTGAGCGTCTGGTTCATAAGAACAAGGTCAAGCAGCCAACACACAGGACAACACAGCTACAGACTGGCAGAGGGCCAAACCCCCTCTCTACTGACCGTGATGAGCGCCACCTCATTCCAATGTCCCTTACCCACCGTAAGATGACCTCGAGTGACCTACAGAGAGACTGGCGAGCGGTGGCTGGGGTGAGACGCACAGCGAGCATGGTTCTAAAAACAGGCTTCTGGAGGTCATTAGTGATTTTCTAAATAAACAGATCTAATACAATATCTGATCTGGAGTTTGGGAGACATGCTTCCAGTAGTGTAGAGAATCAAACAGAACCAGCACAAACCCAGAACCTGCACACCTAGAGACACTGATCAGGTACAGGTGGGCTCTTACATTTTCTAGAGCTGTATACACATACACTCCACTAGAGAAGGAGCCTGATAGTGTTTCATAATATCGTACAACCCTGTACTGGTATAATGACAATGAAGTTGAATTGGATTAAATTTAATTGAATGGAGTTTGGGCCTACCTTGTAGTCTTGAGCAACCTCCTTAAGGGAACAGAATCTGTGTTTGGTGTGCGTCTCGGAATCACAGCAATCCACACACAACAGCTGTTGATCGTTCTGACAGAAGAATCGGAGTTCATTACTGTGCAGAAGGCAGAGTCTTTCTGTGTTTCCCAGAAGGTTCATTGAAGAGAATTGTAACGGAAGGTTCAGTGAAGACTTCCTATGGCAAACCGGACACTCTCTGGATCCTGTCGTCTCCTGGAACTTCTCCAGACAGGGTTTGCACACTGTGTGGCTGCAGTCAAGAGGAACCGGATCCCTGATGGTTTTACAGCAGACGTGACAGGAGAGATCCTCCTGGGAGTACGTTCCAGAAGCCATTTTCCTCTACGCTGTCGAGACGTTCCTTCCTTGCATTCAATCCCAAAGTGCCTCTGCTGCAACAGAAAGCTAGGGTTGTTACTGAACAACCATCTTACGTCTACATCTGCTATGCTCCCAGACCGGTTAGAGGCAATGTTATGTTCTCTGATTTTGATCTTCACACTTTTCCAGAGATGGAATTCAGTACAGTGTCTTAAAACTTCTCTTTAGACCTCCGCTTGCGTGAAATACTAAAGGACTTATCTTTAATTGTACTTGAGTATGAAAAGGAAAAGTACAATCCTAATTTCAACAAAGTAAAAAAATAAATCTAGATCAAAACAGAATGCAAAAATGTGCAAATCTCAGACCCATATTTAATTCACAATAGAACAAAAACACATATCAGATGTTGAAAAAATGAGACGAACATTAATAACTCATTCAGAACTTGACTGCAACAACGCAGTCCAAAAAGTTGGGACAGGGGAAACAAAAGGCTGGTAGGAAGTGGTACTAATAAAAAACAACTGAAGCAGACGTTTACCAGGCTGCAAAAAACTGCATCTAAAAATAGTAGAACAAATTAAAAATGGACTGGGGCAAAATGGAAAACCGCTTAGTCGTCAGATAAATCAAAATCTGGAATTGTTTTTGGAATCCACAGATGCTGTGTCTTGTATGTATAGAGGACAAAACATTTGGCATCATGAAATTAAAAATCTGGTGAAGGAGACCCAGGACTGTTGAGCAGCTAGAATCCTACACAAATGGGGCAACATCCTTTGGTAAAAGATGCTACACAATGGTAGACATGGCCCTGTCCCAACTTTTTCGAGATGCGTTGCTGTCGTCAAATTCTAAACAAATAATTTTCATGAAATGGTAAAACAATTTCAGAACAATGTTCCTCAACTCCAAAGGCTTTTGATATCCCTCTATCCACAGTACCTAATATCAGTCAGAGGTTCAGATAATCTGGAGAAATCCCTGGGTGCAAGGAAAATGGCCGACAGGCAGTACTGGATGCTCGTTATCTTCGGGCCCTCGGACAGCAGTGCATTAAAAACAGGCCTGATTCCGTACAGGAAATCACTGCATGGGCTCAGGAACACTTCCAGAAGTCACTGCCTGTGAACACAGTTCACTGTGCAATCCACTAATAAGAGGTAAAACTGTATCATTCAAAGACAAAGCCACATGTCAACACAATCCGGAAACGCCGCCGACTTCTCTGGGCCAAAGCTCATTTAAAACGGACTGAGACAAAATGGAAAACTGTTATGTGGTCAGATAAATCAAGATCCGAAGCTATTTTGGAAACCACAGATGCTGTGTCCTGCAGACCCAACGTGTAAAAAAAATTTATCATGAAAAATCTGGCAAAGACGAACCAGGACTGCTGAGCAATTAGAATCCTACACGAAAAAAGAATGGGACAACATTCCTCTCCCAAAACTCCAGAAATGGGTCTCCTCACTTCCCAGATGTTTACAGACTGCTGGTAAAAGAAAACGGCATGCTATACAATGAAGAATTATCATGAAATGGTAAAATGTTTCACCATCCTTTAGCATCTGATATGAATACAATATTTATAAGATTAGAATATTAGATTTTTATTTACATGTATTTACGTTTTACACAGTGTCCCAACTTTTGCTGGAATTGGGGTTGTAAAAAGTAGCATGGTTTATTACGGCTCTAATGTTCTATTATCATTTCTGGAACAGGACTCTTCATCAGCTCAGTGTAGGTGAAGAGACTCTAGTGTCTCTCAGTCCACCAGTCTCTAATAGAAGCTCATTCATTAGTCTGACACTGACGTCTATTCCCATCATCATCAACACAGAAAACTGAAGGAGAACAGGTTCCATTAGCTAGAACCAAGCTCTGTCCAACAGGTCAAAACAAACTCAAACCAAAGTGAGTGCTGTACCCTGATTGGTGGGCTTACTTACCGCTTCTTTTGTTTGGACATGTTACGTTTATAAGCCAAAAGGAAAAACAGATCTGGCTGTAATGTAGTGGAGTAAACAGTCAGATATTAGAGTTTGACAGTTAAAGTAAATGTCCCCCGGAACGGAAACACTTCATCACAGAGATACGGAAAAACTACTTACACACAGAAACCAGTTACAGCTACTGAGTTACTGTTCACCACCGTGTTCTACTGATACGCTAGAACAGTGCTGTACGTGCTGTGTGACCATGCTGGAAAGGAAACATTCACGGTATGGGTGCTACTGGAAGTTCCTTGTGGAACTATCAGAATCTCTGTCTGAGATATGTACAGGTGACAGCAACATTCCAAGAGCTCCAAGCTATGACTTCACGAGCTGGGCAGATTCCAGAGTCATACACAAGACTGGCAGCAGCATTTCAGTTGCTGAGAGCATGGCCCAATCCCATTTCAGCCCTTGGCCTTAACGCTTGTCCCGATTGGTCTTGTGATGGAGGTGTAGGGTAAAGTGTTGGAGCTACATGGTCCTTCAAACAGAGATTTTTCACAGGCATGCTCCAAACTGAGGGTTATGAGAAAATTCCCAGAAGTGACCAAAGAGATACATATCAGTGTGCTCTCTGTTAAAAAGCCGCTGTACTGTAAGATCACCACTGCAGTAGAGTTTTAAGGTCATTTTCTTCTTAACATACGTAAAAACCTCTAGCAATACGGTGATGTCTTGGCGCTACCTAGCAGAATTACCCCTTCCGCCTTAAATGGTCCAGCAGTTATGTTCTGATACCTGGGGATGCTGTACCATTTAAGGTGGAATGGAGAAATTTGGTCATGAAGTATCACTGAAGGATTCTTGGTGGAGATAATAAATAATAGTCATCCGCCTCTTTGGTCATATGATTCCCTACATTTATTCACCCTGGCACTGGTGTTTTTCACCCCAGTGACCACAAGTAATAGATGACATCTCTGGTTCTTGAAGTGTTGTCCCAGTTCACGGGAGGAAAATTTCAACTACTACCCCTTCTAATTCAGTTTTAATAGGGGAGGGTTACTAGGGGTACCCCTAGAAAACTAGGGGTAGGGGTAAAAATAAGAAACGGAATTGGGCCCAAGTCTGGGTTAAGTAGGCGTCTGTTTGTTTCTTTTTCTTGTAAGGTTTATTCTCTGCTCATCTCGCATGTATGGCTATAACATGTTAACAATTATAACGGCCCTTTAAAGACTGCTGGTGTAAGCTGCTGTTTGTAATATGTGCCTATGTGCATTAAAGAGCACCAACCAAAACTATTCAGCCAGTGGCGCCCTGTGGACATCAGTGCTTTACCAGCAGGAATTCCAGCACTGTGGGTAAATTCCAACAGATCTCAACATCGCCATGTTTCCAGTCTGAAACTCCAAATCTGACTCAAACTGACCAATCATCACCTACAACAGTGTTTGTGCCGCCTTGACCAAATGGCCTACCAGAGTGCATATGTATTGGTGGCACTCATTATAAACCTGTGGTTTGGATATTCTGATGGCCTATATGGTTTTATTAGAGGACAAGTGATGATATTTAGCTGAGTCTGTATAATACACCCAACAGAGGACTGAATTAATAATAAAACCACACTGGACTGGAAAATCTAACCACACTAATGATTCTTGCATCCAGTGTAGAACTCAATGGGTACACACTTAAAGAAACATGGCTTTCAAGGGCTCTTGAGTGAAGGCAATGGTTCTATTTAGTTATTTACATGACGAAAAATTATTCCTTGCCAAGAAAAATGATCTAGATGGTGTTTCTCATTTGTAGATTTTTGTAAGCTTATTACAAGACTTTTTTACTAATTAGTTCTATACGTTGTGTTTCCTGTTTTAATTGATTTTAGTAAGCCTAGGTATCTCACTATACCTGCAGAATCTAGGTTTTAACATATGCTAGGACAAGCCAAATATAAACGAGCCAAATATAAGAGAAAATTCATGGAAATCAGTTTAAATCTATTTAAACGTTTAGATTAATTAGTTACATGAACTCATCATAAGCATACAATATTCTCAAACCAGTGAAAAATATAGACAAGGCTACTCATGTTAAAGCTGTACTGTAGAATGAAAGTGAAGACATCAAACTCTCATAGAATTATACAGCCCACCTTAAAACCCTCCAGAGTGGATCTTTACAGGAGGATGAACCAGCTTTCCTAACCTGCAGTGGAGCTGATAGAACAAGGTTTATTACTAAGCAGGTTTGGAGCGATTCTATTGGTCGGTCCATCATGAATAATCACTAACCTAAAAGGAGAACTAGAGCTTTTACACTGTGCAGAAAAAGAGATCAAAGTTTTTACACCACTAAATATATATTAGAGGTGGAGATATGGAGGAGTAGCATACTGTGTACATCAGGAGTAGATGTGGTGTATCAGGATATGGACTGTCGGAGCTGTTAGGTGTAAGACTGTAGAGTCTTTAGGATCACATACATCCATGTGTAGTCTATCAACCATGAGATATTAGATCATTTCCTTTGTCATTTTTTTTTTCATACTAAAATGCTTCGATGCATGATGAAATGGTTCTACTGGGTGATGGAGTATGTGATGCGTATGGTTCTGTACTTCATCATGAGGTTCCTTCACTGATACATGCTTGACACTGTGACACTGAGACAATAATAGAACCTGTTTTAGTTCTACTAAGTACTCAACTGAATGTCCTACTTCCTCCTGAGTGTGCTCCTGGGTGCTGAGTATTCCCTCCAGTGTACCAGACTCAGGCCATTGTCGTACCTGACACTCTGAACCGAGGTCCATGTGTTTAGGTTTCATACAGGTTTGCATTGTGTACACTTGATCTGGCTAGTTTCAGTTCCACATTGTAATTCAGCATATGTACTAAAGAACCTTATTGGACACACCTGCGTCCTGGCGTCATCACCTACATGGACTCTGGCTCCTTTTACTTGACACTGATTGTTGTACATACAGGCATGCCTATTTCAACACGTAGCCTTGTTTGTAGTTTACAGTATGCCACTGTCCTCCCAATACTGAGGCATTACTACCAGCAGTGCCAGCTCTGGAATCGCAAAGTAAACACATTCATTATACAAACAAGATAAAGTGCATATATTCTGCCATATATCATATATAACTTTATAGTTATACTTATATACTTAATTATACTACAAGTAATTCAATTACAGTTAACTGTGATGTCTCCACCTCTCTCAACGTCTCATTTTCTACCGCTCTTATTGGTTCAGTTTCTTCTTCTGTTGTTTAATGGGTGTTGGCGGCCATTGACTCCACTTTCTGTTATTGGTCTTAAAGGCTGCACCATCCAAAAAGTTTTCAGACTGCAAATAAACTGGATCGTAGTGTAGTTTGGTGCCCAACAAGACAACTTTCCTGTCTGGATTGTAATCTAAGGCCCCTTTCACTGTGCCTATTCTGGTTCAGACCAAACTGAAAAAAGTCTGAGTGTGTGGATTAAACAAGGTAGGTGTGAAAGTCACCCTAAAGAGCTGGTAGGGCAGTAGAAGCAGTGAAGGATGAATAAAGCTGAATATCACTGAAACAGCTGATATGGCAGTTTTTCAAGGTCTGAGTCGACGTAATTTCAGAAACACCTTGTTTAATATATCGTATTATTCCTACGCTATTAAAGTGCTCTGGGTTATTTAGCAGGAAATCAGTTACTCACCTCTTTCCTGTCTGTTCACTGTGTTCATATCAACCAGTGTGTTTCATTACTAAAACCAGACAGTCAACTTCTCCCCACAGCACCAACTAGTGGACAGTTCTGGCTATTGTTAGACTAATCAAAAAAACTCTCCATGTAAGTTATCACTGTTCACAGAAAAAACAGCATCTCCAAAATAGCAACTTTACAAGAGATTTTATTTTAAGTTGAAGGAACCAGACATCTTTCTAAGCATTTTGGGCCATTTTTTTTGGTTCACCCAGGTGAAAATTAAGTATAAATTAAAGTACTAGAAATTGACTGTCATACCAGTGACAATTATTATATATTACAAGTGTAATAATTACAAATACAATATTACCTAGGTAGTATTTTAGTGTACTTAATAGAAGTATACTAAGTATACTAAGTATATATATGTGTATGTATATATATATATATATATATATATATATATATATATATATATATATATATATATATATATATATATACTGTAATATGTATTTTAATGTACTAGAAATGTAATTTTATATGTACTTAAGTATCTCTAGATCATCAAAGAGGTACAGTGAAGTACAATTAGCACTATTAAAATAAATATTAGTAGCACTAATGGTCATATTTAAGTACATATTATATAAAAATAGCACTCTCATAGTAGATTAATCATAAATGCTAGGATATATACACTAATATACTTTTAATGTACTTTTTCTTCTCTCCTGAACATTTACCATTTATTGCTCACATAATATAAACAGCAGCTGTTGTGTTCAAACCATAAATAAAAGTAAAAATTAAAAATGGAGAAACAGGTTTTCTGTTGGACAGTGTTATGCTTTACTATTAATTATTTTAATACCTGTATTATTGTGCTTAACCATCATGGCCAAGAGAAGCAGGAGTACCCAAGTACCTTACTTAAGTACTAATAATATAATAAACAAATAGTCAAGTAAAAATATAATATACATTTTTACTTAAGTAAAACTATTAAAGTACTTTGTGCTCTAAAATGTACTTCTATTGTAATTTACTGCTTAGAAGTTAGTTGTAATATTTGAAGGACTGGGGAGTACATACATTAAACACAAACACACATTTATCTAGACAACCAGGTGGGTTTATATGTCTGATTCCCCCAGACTGTGAGAGGGACATTGCTAAAAATAAGTCACTTTGTATTTTAGCAGTCAATGCTAAACTTTGAAAAACCTGAATATGACCATTCCTAAATAAAATAAGCCAATAAGGCGTTGTAATAAGGCAGTAATGTGGAGTCGACTCCCAAAGAATCGATGCTTCGACTCAAACACGTCGAGTAGACTGTCTGCCAATGACTAAAAGAGTCGACTCTAACACACTGCTCAAAGTAGCGCCCTGCACGACAGCTCTCCGCGTTTCTTTATGATTTGGGTCACAACAGACACTTTTAATGAGCAAAACAAGGGAAAAAAACGGAAACAAACAGCATTTTTCACCGAACGTTCTGGAAAAGAAGATGAAGCCGATTAGCCCCTTGTTTATCAGCCGCTGGTTCAAATGTCAGTTCCACCTTAAATGGAGCTGCAGCATCTCTTAAGGTCGTATTAGAAGCTGCGAATACGAAGCCAAAACGTCAGCTTCCTATTTTATTATTAATTATTATTACTCAGCGAATTCTCCACAGAGTTCTGACTACAGTGCTGATTTTCTCACTCCGAGTTTCCCTCGTCCGTCCCTCACAAGACTAATCTGTAAATATTAAATTTAATATGTTTATGGTTTTTTAATCTCTCCTGTGTCCCTGTATATCCGGCTCTGGAGGCTGTGTAGGTTAAACTGAAGGTTAATTGAGGAAAAACTCGGAGAGTTGAGTCACTAAATGATGGCCATGGATGCAGGCTCCTTCTGTGGCTCCTCAGCTTTCCCGCGCGCTGCGGGGTCCTGAAACTAGCCAATCACAGGCGCGCTCTGCTCCCCCTCTCTCCTCCACCCATCTACAGCCGCTTCATTAGGAATCGCCTGATTAAAAATACACAAACAAATAAAGAAATAAACTCACTAAATAAATAAATAGGGTTGTTAGAACTTGTTAGCCTGTTTTAAAACGTAGGGAGTAAAAAGTGCAGATTTCTCTTTTGAAATGCGCATAGAAGTAAAAAGGTAATAGGTCGAAGTAATATTAGAGTAAAGTACAGACACCTAAAAGTAGGTCAGTGCAGTAACGAAGAAGGAATATGAATTATGTTAGTATAATTTTTATTTTTTCCCCCTTTATAATATTCGCTTATAATAAGGTTAAATATATGTACTGTCCCAGAAAAGTAAATGTAAAGTACTGATTTAATTTTTGAAAAACAAACAAAAATATTTACGAAATATTTATTATTTATTAGTACAGTCAAGTAACTTTTTAAAACCTCAAAATATAATTATAATTTACAAGGCATATTAATTGAGACTCTATCCTGGGCAACAATAGGACATTAGCGTGCACAGGATCAGAACATCTGTATGATGAACTAGGATAGCTTTGCCAAGGATAGAACAACCTCTAGGCCCAATATGCATAAGCAGATTCAATGAAACATTGATTATTATTAATTTTTTTAATTAAGGCACCTGCCTTTTCCCCAGGTCTCCTCGAAGAGCTGCAGCACATTTACAGCAATATACAGGGATTTACGGCCTATGCTAATCATTGTACCTCAGTGGCTACTATTCCTACCACGTAGTGGTGATTCTACAGTCTGTCCACAGCAGTTCAATCAGCGTTTTTCACCATTATGTTATAAATTATCTACCACCAACAAAACATTAGTTCACTGTAGTATTATTTCTAAATATAAATACATTATAGACAACATAAAGTTCCCTGCCTTGCCTGGTAACAAGCAGCTGTCAGCTCTGCTGTCAGACTCCCCAACCTGGCCACCAGAGGTCTTACTAATAGTCCTGAGCAGCAGGCGTAGTAGCACACCTGGTCATTTCACCCTCATTACTCTGCCTGGATCTCCTTCCTTTTACACACCCATGCCTGCATTTAGGACTGCCCTTTAGATATCTGGATTTTGTCTGGTTAGCAGTTGTGCTTTTGTGAAACCAGCTGCTTATGGATTCATCTTAACTGTCTGGTCCTCAATAATCAGACATACATGTTTGAGAAGTGTTAAATATGAATGTTGGATAATTTGAACTATCTGATTCTGAAACTGCTTTTTCTCCCTATGTTCAAACATTTCAGTCTTTCATAAATTTAATGCGGAGGTTTTAGCAACAGAAGCTACCCCTTCAAACGGGCTATTCCAAAACACTGGAGCTACTCAGAGCAAAGTTACTCTCCTAATTCAGACCACCACCACCGCCTCCCTCACTGCGGTTTGTTTTGAGGCATCCTGTCTTTGGGAAAATTTAATGTGAGTTTATAGTCTTACCTCATCAAGAAAGTATTACTTAGTATTAATATTAATACATATTAATCCTTAAACCTAGAATCGTGCTTAAGACAAAAATTCAGAAAACTATTAATACTCATTCATGTAAATTTTTTCCTTAAGGATGAAAAAGGAAAAACACCTTTTTGGTTAATTGTTCATACTGTCTTGAATTTGCACCAACCACACATAGAACTGCAGGGCTAAATAAAGCTGACCTTGCGGTTCTAACGTTCATTTTCCACCTGCTTGAGAGAGGTAACATCAATCATAATAACCACCATGATTCATTACTTTTCTGGTCATTTTATCCCGCTCTAAAGCAGCTAACTAGGCTAATTAGCGAGCTAGCTAGCTAACTTGCTTCTTAGCTTATCAGCTTTAAGCTGTATACTGCTCTACATATCGTCGCTGTCCAATGAAAAACATGTATCTCCATTTTTGTGGATTTTTACTTTTATGCCTCATTTGATCACATGAGCTGCTGTTTACACTGTGTGGGAATTTCATGAAGAACGGACCAACAGAAACGCCCCCAAACTGCTTGGAAAGACGTCTGGTTCCATTGACTTACATTTAAATTAAATGAGGTTTTTGGCCTCTCCTGTAAAGTTGCCATTTTGGAGATACCTGTTTTTCTTTGGACAGTGACGATATACACGCACACTTTGTCTGCGTGTACACAGAACCGTGTAAAGAATTTTCCTGTGTGTTCATATGAGCAGAGACTCTTGCTGTAATGCTGTCTACAGAGTAATAACTCAAATTTATTGTAAAGTGTGGCATACATTGAGCTACTTCCATTCTAACTGGGTGTGAGTTATATACCCAGAAGTGTCCAGAAGCCCTCTTGTTTACAAACAATGTATTTGTACTATGAAATGAGTGGAGACCACCTGGGACAAAGGCCATTTGCCAAAAGAATATTGGACCCTAAAGACCCTGACACGTTAGTGGCCCACAAGATGGAGTTTTCTAGAGGTTATAGTGGTGAGTTGGTGGATATTGTCACTGTGTAGTGGGCTGGTCTAGACAGAAACCCAGGGCTAAATGTACACTCTATGTCCAAAAGTATTCCCCCACACATCCAAATAATTGAATTTGGGTGTTCCATGGCCACTTCCATGGCCACACCTGTCTCCATCTCATCTAACATCCACCATATGCTGGCTACTTCAATTGCACTTTACCTCACTGTTTGCACTAGCTCCTTCACCACACTGCTTTCTACTGGATCAGAGAAATTCATGTAAATAATATGCATTTGCATAAATTTCTTGCTGGTCCATCTTGCACATGTAAATCAGAGACAATAGCTCATCTGTTGCTCCACAGTTCATCCTCTAGTCCTTCATGAGTCGTGACATAAAGCTGCTCACATGGTGCTGCTGACTGCATCTTTTTCCAGTGAAAGACGGTGAAGGAAACAGGATGCAAAGTGGTTTTATTGCTTTCCATGATGCAAATAGCAAAGGTAAAATAAACAGAGGGGAAAACAAAACCAGGAAATAACCACATAACCAGTAGGACTTACGAAGAATGGAGAAACAGCGCTAAACAAAGTACAAACGATAGCTGTTAACAGACCAAATGGCAAAAGACACTCCAGAATTAAAAACTAAAACTAAAAATGCCAAACAAGGAAGAGGGCAAACACAAGGGGTATACCTACAAGGGGAAACAGGAAACACCTGAGAACAGTTACAAAGTGGGACAACAGATCAGACATAAGTGAGCGGCAAGGTGAATAGGCGGAGAATTGGTTTAGGATGCACCACATCCTATGCTTCCTATTACCCACAATCTTGTTTGAATTTCCCATTCCACCTGAAAAGATGCTGTAGCTGTGATCATAGACATTCCAATTTAGGACTGAAAGAAATTTCCTGCCATAATCAGGTAGCTTTGAGCTCCATCTGAATTTTAGGGGTTTTTTAAATCTGTTTTTGTTTAATGATTATCAAGTCAAACATCACTTAACGTTTTTCCATTGAAGAATCTGTGCTGTAGCTTCATGACCTTAATAATAAGAAGCAGAATCCCTCATTACCACATGGTGAGCAGTTAGAACCCATTGTTTTGAAGCAAATACATCCTGAATACTTAAACTTTAAGAACTGTCATTACTGAAACACAGATTTTCTGGATAAATATATTTTTTCTGTTATACATATATCTGTATATTCAGATACTGTGTGTGTGTCTGTGTGTGTATGTCTGTTGGTTAGTCATGTACTGGCTGGTGTTTCTGAGCTAAAAATGACTGAAACAAACACTACTAAAAACTCATTAATAAAACAGCCAATACTGAAACAGTCATTCCTAAATGTCACTACTGAAACAGTCACATTACTGAAACAGTCACATTACTGAAACAGTCACATTACTGAAACAGTCACATTACTGAAACAGTCACTACTGAAACAGTCACATTACTGAAACAGTCACATTACTGAAACAGTCATTCCTAAATGTCACTACTGAAACAGTCACATTACTGAAACAGTCACTACTGAAACAGTCATTCCTAAATGTCACTACTGAAACAGTCACATTACTGAAACAGTCACATTACTGAAACAGTCACTACTGAAACAGTCACATTACTGAAACAGTCACATTACTGAAACAGTCACATTACTGAAGCAGTCACTACTGAAACAGTGACATTACTGAAACAGTCACATTACTGAAACAGTCACTACTGAAACAGTGACATTACTGAAACAGTCACATTACTGAAACAGTGGTTCAACTATTATATGATACAGTCAGCTCTAGGGTTGGGTATTAAACTGTGTACTTTTAAAAACATCAACACACGTGACCTGAGGACATAGCCACCACCTCAAACCTGCAGACACACCAGCTCAAACACACTTAACCTGAGGAGACACCTGGCCAAACATTTTGTTTTGATCAAGCCTGTGGTGAAACACATGCTATGTCTGGACTGCTGATCTTGGGTTTGGTGGACAGTGGTCAAAACTACTAGTGCCCACTGGTAGTCACTTTGGGCGAGAGTCTTGTCTTGAATTGTACGTTGTAAGCATGTGACATTATCTTTGTTAATTTGTACATGACATTAGTTGATGTAAACACTGTTTGAGGTACATCCTTTTTAGGTTATGTGGCATCTTGGACTCCATGTTTTGATATGACCTTCTCAATCTGCTTGAGTTTCCTTCTGGGATCAATAAAGTATCTATCTATCTATCTATCTATCTATCTATCTATCTATCTATCTATCTATCTATCTATCTATCTATCCATCCATCCATCCATCCATTCATCCATCCATCTATCCCTCCCCTAATCCCCATGTGAAAAATGTGAGGTGAGCTAAAGAAGATCCAAATGAGAGGACCTCAAGCCCTGGAGGATCCAGAGATGTTCTATACTGACAAGTGCTCCCACTTTGCTGGCTTTGTATTTAGGTTGATGTATCCCATCACCCATTACAGGAGAAGACTGGTGAGCAAAGAAAGTACTAACTTCTTATACTTCCTAAAATAATATTCATCTTTATCAGATCCCTGTATGGTTGTTTACTTGGTCCAACATTGTTTTACAAAAACAAAAATCTGTTTTTTCAGCATAGCAGCAAATGGTGCAGAACCTTGTCAGCCACATCCTCACATACACAACACACAAAGAGAAGGTGAAAATAGCAGCAGCAGAAAAACAAAGACAAAACCTACAATACTCAGCAATCTCCTTCATCTTCTCCCACACTGTGAACTTCAGGATGCTCAGGTGATTTGCCACTTGGATCAGTGTTCCTGAAAACTTCTCGGGATCCTGCAGGGTGGACTGGGCTCTGGAAGAACATCCAGGACTCAGTTCAGCTCAGAACCACAAACACCAGAGAGACAGGAAATCCACCACTCACCTTTCTGCTATGGTCTTGTAGTTCTGGAACATAACAAGATTAAGATCGTAATTATGTAGTTAATTATTTAATTAATTAATTTATATAAAGGCGTTATGTACAAATACAGTAGAAAGGCTCACTTGTACAAACGAGACGTCTTCAGCTTCCATCTGCTTCTCTATGGCCCTAATTGTATCTGAAAGTGCTTCTAGCTCTCTGCTCATCTTCTCCATCTTCTCCTTCATCACCTGACTCTTCTTCTCCTCCTCCTTCCTCAGAGCTGCTATCCTGGCTGCCTCTTCATCTCGGAGAAACTGGTGGAGCTTCTCAAACTCCTCCTCAATCTGCCTCTCTGTGTTCTGGGCCTGAGTCTGGAAATGTAGAGTAGCTCAAGTGAAGGTGATTGTTTGGTGAGCGATGTTCAGAATCATAACCTCTTCATCCTTACCGCTATGTGTTCTGCAGCCTGGTCCCAGCTCCCAGCTCACGACCCATCTTCAATGCTCTAACTGAGGGAAGGAGGTTGTTCCCCCACGTGGCCCCGGTCCTCCTCTCCTTAACACAGTGCAGTCGTCCTGTCCCATGTGCAGAAACACCCCCACAGCATGATGCCTCCACCCCCATGCTCCACAGTAGGGATGGTGTTTTTGGGATGGTGCTCATCATTCTTCGTCCTCCAAACATGGCGAGTGGAATTAAGACCATCTGACCACAGAGCTTTCTCCCATGACTCCTCTGGATCATCCAAACGGTCATGGGTGAACTTAATACAGGCCTGGACGTGTGCTGGTTTAAGCAGGGGAACCTTCCGTGCCATGAAGGACTTTAAACTATGAGGTCTTAGTGTATTACCCACGGTAACCTTGGAAACAGTGGTGCCAGCTCTCCTCAGGTCATTGACCAGCTCCTCCCGTGTAGTTCTGGGCTGATTCCTCACCTTTCTTAGGATCACTGATACGCCACCAGGTGAGATCTTGCGTGGAGCCCCAGTCTGAGGGAGATTGACAGTCATGTTTAGCTCCTCCCATTTTCTAATAATTGCTCCAACAGCTGATCTTTTTCCACCAAGCTGCTTGGCAATTGCCCCGTAGCCCTTTCCAGCCTTGTGGAGGTGAACAGTTTAGTCTCTGGTGTCTTTGGACAGCTTATTGGTCTTAGCCATGTTAGTAGCTGGAGTCTTACTGATGGTGTGGGGTGGACAGGTGTCTTTATGCAGCTCACGACCTCCAACAGGTGCTTCTAATTTAGAATAATAAGTGGAGTGGAGGTGGAGTTTTTAGAGGCGGACTAACAGGTCTTTGAGGGCAGGAATGTTTGCTGATTGTTCAAATACTCATTTGCAGCAGTAACACACAAATAAATTATTAAAAAATCATACAGTGTGATTTCTGGATTTTTTTTTTAGATGTCTCTCACAGTGGACATACACCTAAGATGAAAATTTCAGACCCCTCCATGATTTCTAAATGGGAGAACTTGCAAAGTCGCAGGGTGTTCAAATACGTATTTTCCCCACTGTATATATATATGTATTAAATTATCTCACTACATTGGCAGATATTTGCTTTACTCAAGGGTGTCTATTTAAACACCTAAAAACGATCCACAAAAAGTGACATCTCAGTAATGGGCTATTTATATTGCTCTATTCGTCTTGCCAAATTCACAGAACAGCTGGTATTTTCAAACTATGACAAAAAACAAATCTTAATAATTTAAATAATGTATATAAAATAATGTATTAATTGTTTTTTAAAGTAATTAAATAAAAAAAATAAATTTAGTTTAATAATTTAATGATATTATAGTATTTTATATAACTTAAATACTTTTTCTAATCATACTCTTTATGGTGGTCTCTATGGTTTAGCTAGTAGCCTACCGCTGGTGGGCTGACAGCTTTTAAACTGGCTTGGTTTTCACCTTTGGTCAGTTTGACACCATGAGTCATGTGCTTCTGAAGCTGTTCTCAGTCTGCGGTGGAACTTTATGTTCCATTAGGTAAACTCTCTTTATGTACAAACACACAGAGGTGAATACTGCACTGTGCAGCAGCAGATGAGCTATCGTCTCTGACTGTCCATCTACAAGGTGGACCAGCAAGGTAGGAGTGTCTAATAGAGTGGACAGTGAGTGGACACAGTGTCTAAACACTCCAGCAGCACTGCTGTGTCAGATCATCACTCATACCAGCCCAACACACCTCCACCATCATACACAATCTCCCTGGTTGACACTCTTCCCCGAACGTGTGTTGTAAGGGCCAGACTTTTATAGATCCCTTTAAGTACAGCAGGGCGTCCACTCACACCAGGTCACCATCACCATCACATACAAACCGGATTCCAAAAAAGTTGGGACAAGGCCATTTTTACCACTGTGTGGCATCCCCTCTTCTTCTTACAACACTCAACAGACGTCTGGGCACAGAGGAGACCAGTCTCTCAAGTTTAGAAATAGGAGTGCTCTCCCATTCATGTCTAATACAGGCCTCTAACTGTTCAATCGTCTTGGGCCTTCTTTGTCGCACCTTCCTCTTTATGATGCACCAAATGTTCTCTATAGGTGAAAGATCTGGACTGCAGGCTGGTTTCAGTACCCGGATCCTTCTCCTACGTAGCCATGATGTTGTGATTGCTGCAGAATGTGGTCTGGCATTATCTTGTTGAAGAATGCAGGGTCTTCCCTGAAAGAGATGACGTCTAGA